>OY744553.1:43791191-43823691 GCA_963556195.1 Sepiola atlantica | reverse complement strand
TAGTTAATTAATAAAATGTACTTTTTCAAAAGCAATATGCAAATTAGTTAACCTTGCGACTGATATTGCATATACATAAGCAGTATATAAAAAAGATGGTGCGTTTATTGTGTGGAAGTTGAATTAACTTGAAATAGAGAGTTTTAACTTTACTGTTAGTGTGAGAAATGGACCTAACTTTCGCATTTATTTATTTAGATTTCATTTTTTTGGGGGGGGGGGTCACTTTATATTTAAAGTTTTAGCACAGAGAGAAAGAGAGAGAGATAGAGAGAGAGAGAGAGAGAGATAGAGAAAGAGAGAGAGACAGAGAAAGAGAGAGAGATAGAGACAAAGAGAGATAAAGAGAGAGAGAGAGTGTATGTGTTATGATAAGAACCTGACTGGTACCTCCACTCCGGATTCGAGTGGACCAAGAGGCAATGCTAACTAAAGGGATGACTCCCCACTCCCCAAAGCTCCCAAAATTGGGGCCTCACAACCAGAGCAAGTAGAAACATAGAAGAACACATTTATTTATTTATATATATATATATATCATCATCATCGTCATCCTCCTCCTCCTCCTCGGTTTAATGTCAGTTTTACATGTGGACATGAATTGGACAGCTTTAAGAAATTGACTTACAAACTTATTTAGATATATATATATCAACATCATCATCATCATCATCATCCTCATCGGTTTAACGTCAGAGATAGAGATAGATAGAGAGAGAGATACAGAGAAAGAGAGCGAAAGAGAGAGAGAGAGAGAGAGAAAGAGAGAGAGAGAGAAAGAGAGAGAGAGAGAGAGAAAGAGAGAGAGTGTATGTGTTATGATAAGAACCTGACTGGTACCTCCACTCCGGATTCGAGTGGACCAAGAGGCAATGCTAACTAAAGGGATGACTCCCCACTCCCCAAAGCTCCCAAATTGGGGCCTCACCAGCAGAGCCAAAAGTAGAGACATAGAAGAACGCATTTATTTATTTATATATATATATATATATATATATATATATATATATATATATATAATCATCTTCCTCCTCCTCATCGGTTTAACGTCAGTTTTACATGCGGACATGAGTTGGACGGCTTTAAGAAATTGACTTCCATTTATTCCTCTTTCTCTAAAGTCCATTCTTATTACTTCCTCCCAGATTTTCCTTCCCCTGTGAACTGGACCTTCTACATCAGCTACCCCATATATAGAGGAGTATTAGAAGGCTATCGCAATGCAAGAAACGGAATATGTTGGTGTTGAGAAGGAGGACCAAAAAAAACGAAGTGATTTAAAAAAAAAGGTTTGGTATGGTTTGGTAGTTTTGTTTTACGGCATATCAACCCTTTTTGGGTTATTTAATGCCGAATCTGGTCATTATAGTAAAAGTTTTTATGCTTCAAGTTCTTTATATCTTCAAATGTTTAATCATCGTTTTTGGCTTGGTAGTTCCGCTCTACGGCACATCAACCCTTTTCGGGCTACCCAATGCCGAATCCGGTCATTATAGTAAAAGATTTATGCTTCAGGTTCTAAAAATAAAATAAAAAAGGGGAGGGAGAAAGGGAGAGGGGCTGTTGTTTTTGTTTTTGGTTTTGTAGAACATAATTAAGTTTTACAAAAAAAAAAAAAAAAAAAAAAAAAAAAAAACGTCAATGTAGGTGAATTTCGTCTCAGGGAGCCACAGGGCAGCCTGATCTGGTATCACCAGGATTTAAAAAAAAAAAAAAAAAAAAAAAAAAATTTACGGCGCTCTTGTATAAGCAGTAATCGATCTGAGGGAGATAACTCTATTTGTCTTAGCCGCCGCTATTCCGAATTCACTTATACTTTGGCAAGGGAGATAACTTTGTTTATTAATAAAAAAAAACGTTACGGTCTTGAAATGCGTTAAAAACCCTAAACCTAAACCCTAAACCTAACCGTAACCCCAACCCCAACCCTATCGCAGCATGAAAGAAAATAACTTTTATGCCACGAAGTTTATAAACTTTATAACAATTAATTAAAAACATGTTACGGGTTTTAAATGCGTTCAAAATAACTTTTAAGCACTTTTATTTACATGCCACAAATTGTATACACTTTAGATAAACATAAAAAGAAAAGTTATTTTCTTTCATGCTGCGATAAACAAAGTTATCTCCCTTGCCAAAGTATAAGCGAATTCGGAATAGCGGCGGCGAAGAAAAATAGAAGTTATCTCCCTCAGATCGGTTACTGCTTATACAAGAGCGACAAATTTACAGTAACTCTTATTCATGTTTCGGAAATTTTGAGATGAGGATTGATAATTTGGATTATTTGGACTACCGTTCTCATCTCGGACGTTATTCTCACAACATAACGGTGCTGATAATTATTACTCTTACAAAATATTTTAACCCAGTGGACGGAAGAGTACATGTGACTTAGGGGGTAAGTTCTCTGTCACCTTCGAGACTAATGTAAAAATAAAATATCAATCCGTACTAAATAGTGAATACGATTAATGTTTATCAAAATATTTTCATGGTTCAATTCAAGGAGAAATTTTTAGTAGCTTTTGTTTATTAAGCTATTCCGATCTATGAAATAGGGGACATCTAACTTTATATATAAAATTAACAAGACTATGTTTATACACACGGAAGAGAAAGAGAGAGAGAGAGAGAGAGAGAGAGTGTTGTGTGTGTGTGTGTTTGTGTGTATGTGTGTTTGGCGTCGGTGAGAATTAGTGTTTGTATCGTGAGGATTTTGAACAAACTACTAAAGACTTCCACGCGGTCATGGCTGACAGGATGAGAACAAGCTGCCCTCATGGATTAAATTGTTCGAAATTGCGTACAGATTCACAAGCTCGCTAGAAAAATTCCCGAGTTCGACAAGAAGGTAGGAGATTGAAGGTTCAATCCTTAATACAGGCGATAATATCTAAGAATCCTATAAATTACCAATTCGACCTGGTTATGGCTGACGGAACAAGAATAATCAACCCCCATGGATTAAATAAAGGGTTAAGTTCAAAATTGCAGAAAGGTTCACAAATTCGACGAAAAGGTTAGCATATTTGAAAAGATTCGGCTGAGGTTAGGTTGGCGGTTACATCGGCTGAAACGTTGCGAATATAACACATTTTCTTTTATCTGAGAGCTTGCCTTTAGAATTTTATTGCTATTCTCAGAACGTTTCGGACGAGTTACTTGAGACTTCCACCCGGTCGTGGCTGATGAAACGAGACAAAGCTACACCCATAGATTAAATAAATTCACAATTGCATACAGATTCCCGAGTTCGACAAAAGGATTCCCGAGTTTTTGGCTATTTTACATTCATGAAAACCCTTTCACAGCCTGACAATGGTCCTAAATTAAAATACTATATCAGATTTAACCATCTATATCCATTCATAGCTTTTGAGAATGTTTTAGGACCTGCAATGTCGCATGAAACCACTTTTTCACTGAAAAATGATGGATTTTGAGTCCCGTGGAGCCCTAACAGCTATTTTTGGCCTGCACCTTCTGAATTTTGCAAAATTTTCAAAATGTTTGATTGTTTAGTGTTATTTATGTATACATGAACACAAAAAAATACTACTCACATGAATTTGAAATTTTCACCCATTACGTCCCACCCCTAATGAAAGATAATGTAAAATATTGTTCTTTATCATATATTAATAACTCACTATTTACCAAGGCCAAAATTCAGAAGGTGCAGGCCAAAAATAGCCGTTAGGGCTCCACGGGACTCAAAATCCATCATTTTTAGGTGAAAAAGTGGTTTCATGCGACATTGCAGGTCCTAAAACATCCTCAAAAGCTATGAATGGATATAGATGCTTAAATCTGATATAGTACTTTAATTTAGGACCATTTTCAGGCTGTGAAAGGGTTTTCATGAATGTAAAATAGCCAAAAAATATTGGCCTGCACCTTCTGAATTTTGCAAAATTTTCAAAATGTTTGATTGTTTAGTGTTATTTATGTATAAATGAACACAAAAAAATACTACTCGCATGAATCTGAAATTTTCAAAATGTTTGATTGTTTATTGTTATTTATGTATAAATGAACACAAAAAATACTACTCGCATGAATCTGAAATTTTCAAAATGTTTGATTGTTTAGTGTTATTTATGTATAAATGAACACAAAAAGATACTACTCGCATGAATCTGAAATTTTCACCCATTACGTCCCACCCCTATTGTCAAGAAGTTTTGTTACCTTGGTGATGCCATTGGAGCACAGGGTAGAGCAGGGAGCAGATGCTAGTATGATTGCAAGAATCCGGAGTAGAGGGAATAAGTTCAAGGAACTTCTGCCATTACTAACCAGCAGAGCGTTACCACTGTCGAACAAGGGAAGAGTCTATCAGGCATGTACACGCAATGTGACGATGTATGAAAGTGAAACCTGGTCAGTGAGGGTTGAGGACATGCGTTGCATGGAGAGAAATATGAGAATGGTACGATGGATGTGTAATCTGAGTCTTAAAGAGAGGCTTAGATCTGATGACCTCAGAGGAAGATTAAATCTGGACAGTATAAAGAGATGCATACAGAACAGGAGACTTTGATGGTTTGGCCACGTTGAAAGAATGGATGGGAGTTTTGGGGTTAGTAGATGTAGAACAGTTGAGGTAGCAGGTGCAGTTCATCGGGAAGGCTAAAGAAAACATGTGAGGAAGTGATAAAAAGGCATCTGAGGGAAAGAGAGGTAAATAAAGACCTGGTCAGAGATAGGTTAGTTTTTAAGTCAATTTTTTTTAAGTCACTCAACATATACCAGCATGTAAAACGGACGTTAAACCGATGACAATGAGGAGTCGCATAGATAGGTTCGGTGGTTTAAGGCTACCAAAATTAATACTAGACTTGTTCACATGGCATAACTGTTACGTGCGTTAGTTAACAATCTGCTCTAAGTGACAGTCTTCTGGAGGTTGTAGGTTCAATCCTTACTACAGGCGATAATTATAGAATTTGGTAGTTCGTACTCGTCAACTGTATGACCAGTTGAGTAACAGAATAAGTAAAACTGAAAGGAACACTAAAAGCCGATTTATATGAAAGCTGGAATATTTCATTATGTTCAGATGGGCCAGTCCATTATCTGAGCTTAGATTGGTTGCTAGTTCATGAGTGGATAATCTAATATGTAAATATTGCTTCATTCAAGCAATATTCACATATGGAATATTGGAGCCATTTATGTCGGGAAGTGTTAATTTTATTATATATTCCCATCCCCACCCCTCAGTATGCGAACATAATGGTCTTTGGAGAAGAATGAGTTTGTTTTTTTGTGCCCGGTTGATTGTAAGGGAGTAACCGGGACATTGCCGGACGGATTTTGCTAGCATTCGTGATTGATATATATATATAGAGAGAGAGATAGAAGAAAAAAGAGTGATAAATATGCGACGATTGTCTAAATTTATTTCAAATTTCAATTGTTCAATGCAAGGTGTAATCAGTAATAAACTAGTGTTTATATATATATATAGGATCAAATATAAACCAAAGTGAAAACTTTTAGTAGATGGAACCTATTGTGAAGAGGATTAGCTCAATATACGAGATAGAGCAATTGTAGAGATAGAGGAAAAAAGAGTGATAAATATGCGACGATTGTCCAAATTTATTTCAAATTTCAATTGTTCAATGCAAGGTATATTCAGTAATAAACTAGTGTTTATTATTCTTTCCTTAAGCCAAGGCTTTTCAAAGATCGAAATCTTATCATCAGAAGAGAAATACAGATGGATAAGTTGGCTTTCGAAAAAACCAAAGTTCAAATATTTGAAAAATATGAAAATTAGTATTAAAAGAATTTTTGTTAAAAAGATTTCGATCTTTGAAAAGCCTTGGCTTAAGGAAAAAAATAATAAACACTAGTTTATTACTGAATACACCTTGCATTGAACAATCGTCGCATATTTATCACTCTTTTTTCTTCTCTCTCTTTCTCTCTCTCTCTCTCTCTCTCTCTCTCTCTATATATATATATATATATATATATATATATATAGTTTTTGCACCAACCTAATATATTTAATAGCTGGTGATACCAGATCAGGCTGCCCTGTGGCTCCCTGAGACGAAATTCACCTACATTGACTTTTTTTTTTTTTTTTTTTTTTTGTTTGTAAAACTTAATTATGTTCTACAAAACCAAAAACAAAAACAACAGCCCCTCTCCCTTTCTCCCTCCCCTTTTTTATTTTTATTTTTCCTACCCTACTCCCGGTCCTGGATATGACCTTAAACTACATCCGATGGTGAGATCCGGCTTACGGACTTTGGGGAATGTGGAGCCTCCTCTTAATTACCATTGCTCCCAGGTCCACCCTGACCCGGAGTGGTAGTACCTGTTAGGGTCCCAACTATGGGTTAAATAGAAACAGATATTAAAAGGGGAAAGAAACAAAAAAGAGAAGAAAACAAGACCAGATTCGGCATTAAATAACCCAAAAAGGGTTGATATGCCGTAAAACAAAACTACTAAACCAAAAACCCTGATTAAACATTTGAAGATATAAAGAACTTGAAGCATAAAAACTTTCACTATAATGACCAGATTCGGTTATTTAAACCCAAAAAGGGTTGATATGCCGTAAAACAAAACTACCAAACCAAAAACCATGATTGAACATTTGAAGATATAAAGAACTTGAAGCATAAAAACTTTCACTATAATGACCAGATTCGGCATTAGATAACCCAGAAAGGGTTGATATGCCGTAAAACAAAACTACCATACCTATTTAATAGAGCCGGTTAGGAATAAAATAGGACTAGATATCATTTCTGGTGGATATATATCAATAACAAATAGATTATTATGCTGCTCAAAACTCTGTGTGAAAGAATATTGAGCTCTTTGTGCATGCAAGATTTGGTGTAGATCTGTTCCAATTCCGAGAAATTGGTTTTTCATGTTATTTTTTATCTTAAAGTTAGGTATGTGTATATGTTTATCTTTATAAAGTTAGGTATGTGTATATGTTTATTTTATGAAGTTAGGTATGTGTATATGTTCATTTTATGAAGTTAGGTATGTGTATATGTTTATTTTATGAAGTTAGGTATGTGTATATGTTTATTTTATAAAGTTAGGTATGTGTATATGTTTATCTTTATAAAGTTAGGTATGTGTATATGTTTATTTTATGAAGTTAGGTATGTGTATATGTTTATTTTATAAAGTTAGGTATGTGTATATGTTTATATTATAAAGTTAGGTATGTATATGTTTATTTTATAAAGTTAGGTATGTGTATATGTTTATTTTATAAAGTTAGGTATGTGTATATGTTTATCTTATAAAGTTAGGTATGTGTATATGTTTATATTATAAAGTTAGGTATGTGTATATGTTTATTTTATAAAGTTAGGTATGTGTATATGTTTATATTATAAAGTTAGGTATGTGTATATGTTTATTTTATAAAGTTAGGTATGTATATGTTTATTTTATAAAGTTAGGTATGTGTATATGTTTATTTTATAAAGTTAGGTATATGTATATGTTTATATTATAAAGTTAGGTATGTGTATATGTTTATATTATGAAGTTAGGTATGTGTATATGTTTATCTTTATAAAGTTAGGTATGTGTATATGTTTGTTTTATGAAGTTAGGTATGTGTATATGTTTATTTTATAAAGTTAGGTATGTGTATATGTTTATTTTATAAAGTTAGGTATGTGTATATGTTTATTTTATAAAGTTAGGTATGTGTATATGTTTATTTTATAAAGTTAGGTATGTGTATATGTTTATCTTTATAAAGTTAGGTATGTGTATATGTTTATTTTATAAAGTTAGGTATGTGTATATGTTTATTTTATAAAGTTAGGTATGTGTATATGTTTATTTTATAAAGTTAGGTATGTGTATATGTTTATATTATAAAGTTAGGTATGTGTATATGTTTATTTTATAAAGTTAGGTATGTGTATATGTTTATTTTATAAAGTTATGTATGTGTATATGTTTATTTTATAAAGTTAGGTATGTGTATATGTTTATATTATAAAGTTAGGTATGTGTATATGTTTATTTTATAAAGTTAGGTATGTGTATATGTTTATTTTATGAAGTTAGGTATGTGTATATGTTTATTTTATGAAGTTAGGTATGTGTATATGTTTATTTTTATAAAGTTATGTATGTGTATATGTTTATTTTATAAAGTTAGGTATGTGTATATGTTTATATTATAAAGTTAGGTATGTGTATATGTTTATTTTATGAAGTTAGGTATGTGTATATGTTTATTTTATAAAGTTATGTATGTGTATATGTTTATTTTATAAAGTTAGGTATGTGTATATGTTTATTTTATGAAGTTAGGTATGTGTATATGTTTATTTTATAAAGTTAGGTATGTGTATATGTTTATTTTATAAAGTTAGGTATGTGTATATGTTTATTTTATAAAGTTAGGTATGTGTATATGTTTATATTATAAAGTTAGGTATGTGTATATGTTTATATTATAAAGTTAAGTATGTGTATATGTTTATTTTATAAAGTTAGGTATGTGTATATGTTTATTTTATGAAGTTAAGTATGTGTATATGTTTATTTTATAAAGTTAGGTATGTGTATATGTTTATCTTTATAAAGTTATGTATGTGTATATGTTTATCTTTATAAAGTTAGGTATGTGTATATGTTTATTTTATGAAGTTAGGTATGTGTATATGTTTATTTTATGAAGTTAGGTATGTGTATATGTTTATTTTATGAAGTTAGGTATGTGTATATGTTTATTTTATAAAGTTAGGTATGTGTATATGTTTATCTTTATAAAGTTAGGTATGTGTATATGTTTATTTTATGAAGTTAGGTATGTGTATATGTTTATCTTTATAAAGTTAGGTATGTGTATATGTTTATTTTATGAAGTTAGGTATGTGTATATGTTTATCTTTATAAAGTTAGGTATGTGTATATGTTTATATTATAAAGTTAGGTATGTATATGTTTATTTTATAAAGTTAGGTATGTGTATATGTTTATTTTATAAAGTTAGGTATATGTATATGTTTATATTATAAAGTTAGGTATGTGTATATGTTTATTTTATAAAGTTAGGTATGTGTATATGTTTATCTTTATAAAGTTAGGTATGTGTATATGTTTATCTTTATAAAGTTAGGTATGTGTATATGTTTGTTTTATGAAGTTAGGTATGTGTATATGTTTATTTTATAAAGTTAGGTATGTGTATATGTTTATTTTATAAAGTTAGGTATGTGTATATGTTTATTTTATAAAGTTAGGTATGTGTATATGTTTATTTTATAAAGTTAGGTATGTGTATATGTTTATCTTTATAAAGTTAGGTATGTGTATATGTTTATTTTATAAAGTTAGGTATGTGTATATGTTTATTTTATAAAGTTAGGTATGTGTATATGTTTATTTTATAAAGTTAGGTATGTGTATATGTTTATCTTTATAAAGTTAGGTATGTGTATATGTTTATTTTATAAAGTTAGGTATGTTTATATGTTTATTTTATAAAGTTAGGTATGTGTATATGTTTATTTTATAAAGTTAGGTATGTGTTTATATGTTTATATTATAAAGTTAGGTATGTGTATATGTTTATCTTTTAAGGTTAAATACTTTCTGTTAGGATAGGGACGATGGTTTCGAGGTGAATCAACTCCATCCGGATAATAATTTAGCATTTTTAATTCGGTCCACGTCCCTTCCTCTTCATGTTTTTTTTTTTAATGTGATTTTTTTAAATCCAAATCTATAATCATTCTGAGTTAAAATCCAAGTTGTATTACGCACGAAAACGTGCGAAAAGCACGGTTGAAATCTATGAACTATCAAAGAAATTCGTAAATAATCCCATGTTCGTCCAATATGGCCGCCTAGTGTCACGTTTTATATCGACCGGAATGTGTTTAACAGAAAAACGAACCATTCACAGAAAGCAATAAAGTTTACAAGAAGTGTTAATAAAAAAAATATTTGTTAACACTAAATTATTTTTATACCTAATTTAAATTTTTGAAATAAAATAATATATATTTATAATTACACACGGCTTTGTTACGTTTCGTTTCTTCAGGTCAACAATCCTGTTTTTCTATCCCATTGGTTTGGTTTGGTAGTTTTGTTTTACGGCATATCAACTCTTTTTGGGTTATTTAATGCCGAATCTGGTCTTGTTTTCTTCTCTTTCTTGTTTCTTTCCCCTTTTAATATCTGTTTCTATTTAACCCATAGTTGGGACCCTAACAGGTACTACCACTCCGGGTCAGGGTGGACCTGGGAGCAATGGTAATTAAGAGGAGGCTCCACATTCCCCAAAGTCCGTAAGCCGGATCTCAACATCGGATGTAGTTTAAGGTCATATCCAGGACCGGGAGTAGGGTAGGAAAAATAAAGATAAAAAAGGGGAGGGAGAAAGGGAGAGGGGCTGTTGTTTTTGTTTTTGGTTTTGTAGAACATAATTAAGTTTTACAAACAAAAAAAAAAAACAAAAACAAAAAAAACGTCAATGTAGGTGAATTTCGTCTCAGGGAGCCACAGGGCAGTCTGATCTGGTATCACCAGGTCTATCCCATTGTCCCACATTTTTCCCCCCTCAAGGCGATAAGTCTTTTAACGTGTCTTCTTTTCTATTTTACTAATTAATAGTACATTGATACTTGACTTTTCTGTGTGGGAGACCCGTTAGTAGGATAACCGAAAAAATGAAGGTGCTTCTGCAGTTTCACAATGACATTAAAATATTTAAAGAAATGTATAAACTTTGTTATGTACTTACGTGGTAGCTGAAAATAAAATTGTACAGAAAAAAATTACGCAAATTCATCCAGTATTTATTAAATTATAAGAAAAAGATTATAAAAAAAAAACGATCTTACGTATCGGTAGACATTTCAGTTTACTTATTAGGAAAGAGAGATAACTTTCAGAAAAAGTTAAAATATAAGAAAAATGGCGACATATAGATAAAATCGTTTTTTTATTTTTTATTTAATAAATACTGGATGAATTTGCGTAATTTGGGGAATACAATCTTCTTTTCAGCTACCACATAAGTACATAATAAAGTTTATACATTTTTTTAGCGATTTTTTTTAACATGACGAAAAAACAACTAAATACCCTGATTTATTGACATTTATTGACGGTGCTTCTGCTGTTTCACAATGACATTAAAATATTTAAAGAAATGTATAAACTTTGTTATGTACTTACGCGTTAGCTGAAAATAAAATTGTACAGAAAAAATTACGCAAATTCATCCAGTATTTATTAAATTATAAGAAAAAAACGATTTTACGTATCGTTAGACATTTTGTAGCCAGTTTAGGCAAGGGAGATAACTCAATGATAAAATCGGGCGAAAATATAATATGACGACGACCGATCGAAATCGTTTTTTGATTTTTAATTTAATAAATAATGGATGAATTTGCGTAATTTTTGGTGTACAGTCTTCTTTTGGTAAATTTATAGAAGTGCACCTTTCGTATTTCGACCCCTTTTAGGAGTCGAAATACGAGTGGTGAGATTCGGTGGCCAAGAAATGCGTGCTCACTTTACGTATAACTTATATAGGAAAGGGATCCCCCACCCCTCCTAACATCTAAAATAATAAAAAATTTCATTTTTTTTTTCATAGCGGATATTTGTTATGGCTGCTTACATGTAATTTGCCAAACAAAGTAGAAACTTTTTTTTTAGGGGTCGAAATACGAGAGGTGAGATTCGGTGGCCAAGAAATGGGTGCTCACTTTACGTATAACTTATATAGGAAAGTGACCCCCCTCCACCTAACATCTAAAATAAAAAAAATTTTCATAATTTTTTTTCATAGCGGATATTTGTTGAGGCTGTTTACATGTAATTTGCCCCAAAAAGTAGAATTTTTTTTTTTTTAGGGGTCGAAATACGAAAGGTGCACTTCTATAAATTTACCCTTCTTTTCAGCTACCACGTAAGTACATAACAAAGTTTATACATTTATTTAGCATCAAAATGAATCTCAAAAAAAAAAATGAAGAAAAAAACGCCAAATTTTGAAAAGTCGAAGAGAAAGGACTAAAAAGGCTAAATAATTGACCGGGTACAGTTCGATCATCCAGTAACTATCGTCCCGATCACGCTATCCTAAGAGGAAGCACTTATCAACGCGGACGTACAGATCTGTTTTGTTTGAAGAAAATCTATACAGCAGCATTGTATTTTTTTTTATTTTTATTTTTATTTTTATTTTTTTTTTTTTTATTTATTTTTTTTTTTTTTAATTTTTTTTTTTTTTTTTTTTTTTTATTTTTTTTTTTTTTTTATTTTTATTATTATTATTATTATTATTATTATTATTGGCATGCAGATGATTATGACGATGATGATGCTGGACCATTTTTGCTTTAAAATAGAATTTTCTAAGTCATAACATATTGATCGACATTATAATTACAGCTTCAGTTTTGTTTGAATGACGCACGATTTAATCTTTTTTTATTTTCGGTTATTTTTTTAATGACTTTTTTACATTCAGTTTTATGATGGAGATTCAGTTTTACTCAGACAAACACATCTTTTGTTAACACATATATATATATATATATATATATATATATAATAGAATTAACGATAAGTGAAGTATTGTTAAAGTGATCTATCCTAATAAAGTAAAGCTTAAAACGTTGAGTATTGATTTACTCCTCTCCAGGAGTTAGGCACAAGGCCAGTTTTTATCTTACTCCCACAAGTAAGATGTGACCCAAAGTCGGGTCGGGAAAGTGGGGTTTAAAAATTGCCTGGGCAGCCCCGTCGGCATTTCCCGGTAGGGGCGCCTCAGGCAGTAAGCAATAAACTTACTCCTCCTCAAAGAGGGGAGGCGAAGCCTGGGAGGGTGGACCTCCTAGAACTGCACAGGACAGACCCATAGACCGGCGTAAATCAAGCCCCGAAGGCCAAGACAATACCAGTCTATGGGGTGTAGTATCCATCGGAACAGATACTACACTTTGATCTTACGTTGAGTAGAGCAATCAATTTAAATATCTATATATATATATATATATATTATTTTGATTATTATTATTATTTATTTATGTATATATAAGTAACATTTTAAGCTGAATTATTTCGACACTTGATTATTGGGGAAATGGTAGTTTGATCTGTACCATTGGAGAGCCATGCATATAACTGTCCTGTTTTTAAATCTCCGAAACAGTTACATGGTAAACAGCTGATGATCCCCGTGTTAATATTAGATGCTTACGTTAAGGTCTCCTGTTTTTGTTTCACTGTTAGATACTTAATCCCCCTTTTTATTTTATTTACTTACTATTATATATTTTATTTATTTATGAATTTTCCAACGAATGTTAAGTCTGCACTATTTTGGATTTAGTTAGTTTCTGTGGGAATTTCAACTGCATTTTCCTTTTTTTTGTCATTTTGTTTAAAATAACTCAAAGCTTCTTTAGACTATATATATATATATATATATATATATATATATATATATATATATATATATATATATATATAATTATTAATGACAATATATGTATTAGCATATACTATCAGTTCCTTTTACTTTGTAGTCTCCTTAAAAGATTCAGCTCAATGATTGTCAATTATTGATAACAGAGTAAATATAAGTCAGTTCATATGCGATGGGTGTAACACAAATTAAGGAGTGGTTCAACCGATTCAAAAATGGGCACACATCAGCAGAGAGTGACCAGTGTTCTGGCAGGCCCCAAAACTGCTGGGAGTGCAGCTGCTGTTGAGAGGGTGCGAAAAAAGAGAGATAATGCGGAACGTCTAACCCTAACCCTAACTTCTCCATATTCTACAATGTATTCCCTAAGTTATGCCACGGAAACATTGATAACTCAAAACCTATGATGACCAACACTTCCTTTTTCTTCCTCAACGCCACTAGACCCCCTCTCGCCATCCGCCGGTTTTCCCTGTTCTCGACGCCAATCGTTGCCGAATCTCGTCATATTTCTTTTTCTTTTCTTTTCTTTCTTTCTTTTTTTTCTTTTCTTTCTTTTTTTTTTCTTTCTTTTTTTTTCTTTTCTTTCTTTTTTTTCTTTTCTTTCTTTTCTTTCTTTTCTTTTCTTTCTTTTTTTTCTTTCTTTCTTTTTTTTTCTTTTCTTTCTTTCTTTTTTTTCTTTCTTTTTTTTTCTTTCTTTTCTTTCTTTTTTTTCTTTTCTTTCTTTCTTTTTTTCTTTCTTTTCTTTCTTTCTTTTTCTTTTCTTTCTTTTTTTTTTCTTCTGATCGAATCTTACTATTGATCCGTAATTCTAGTCTTGACTTCCCTGCCTCGGCTGGTGGCCGTTCTCGTTGTTTCGGACACAGCTCGACTTGTGCTTGTTGTATATTTTTGGCAAATCAATTTACTTTGTATTTACTGCCAGGTTACTCCCAGACCACCACCCCAACTCTCACCAGCGTAAATCTTTCCCCAGTAGGTTTTATCTACGGCTAGCAATGCTATCCGGCATTGCCCGGGACAAAAGTGTAACATGTTTCAATTAAAACTTCTCTCTCTTTCTCTTCCCCGGCCCCCATCCTTCTATCCACTCTTTCTTTGGGCCAAGACGCTCTGTGTAGAAATATGTACGATTTTTATCACTCAATGCAGTTTTTCTGCATCTTAATCACTTAGGAAGTGAAACAATTAAAAAATAATAGTAAGCTCAATAACAACGAGCTGAAAATCACCTTTAAAAATAATTACATAGAAATCATTACATACTTGGGTGATAAAAATCGTACATATTTCTACACAGAGCGTCTTGGCCCAGTGGTAGAACGCTGGACTATAGACATCAACATCGAGGGTTCGATCTCTGCTGATGACGGCTGTGAGCCAGAAACACGTGTCCATGGATTACTTTTATGTATGTAAAAAATTAATATATATATATCAAAAACAAAAAATACGACCTTTGAAATGAGGCCGACTAATAATGCAGTTTTTCTGCATCTTAATCACTTAGGAAGTGAAACAATTTAAAATAATAGTAAACTCAATAACAACCAGCTATAAAATCACCTATAAAAAAATTATTACATAGTAACCATTATATATATATATATATATATATGTAAGTAAATTACGTGTACAACAGAATGGTAGGATTAATTTTAGAGGAAGCATTATTAAAATCAATGAAACAGACGAGTGGGGAAAGAAAAAAAAAGGAAAATTGTTAAAATTACCTTAAGGCCTTGTCGTCTGACCCTCTGAGAGGAAACGTCAGAATGGTAAATTAAAAACTAAAAGTCGAATGAGAAATGAAGGGGGGAGAAAAAAAAAATAAAATAAAACTTATTTCAGTTGGAGGAAACGAATGAGAAGGGAAAAAAAAAAAAAAAAAAAAAAAATTAAATCTCTCAACGTTATGGTGGCTTTGAATCATTAAAGATCTCCAACTGATGTTTCAAAATCTTTTGTCTACACAGGCTAGGTCGATAGTTGTTAATGACTAACGCCTCAAGAATATTGAGATGGTAGTTCAACCTGGCACTGTGTAAAACAGAAAACCACCCATCGGAATACCTGTCAGAACAACTATTTGTACTAACGAGGTGATTACCGATGGCTGATTCCTGTGCCTGTATATATATATTTTGTTGGTGATTTTATTATTCCATTATTGCGACAAAATATATGCTGTTTCATTAGCGTCCATAATGCCTAAGATTTTAAATTCAACCCCAACCGGAAATTGAATTTAAAATCTTAGGCATTTGGATTCCATTGACGCTTGAAAAGTTGGCGTTCATTATGGACGCTAATGAAACAGCATATATTTTGTCGCACATAATGGAATAATAAAATCACCAACAAAAAATATATTTTGCTCTGAATTTTCATTGAGCACTCTCATAAACCCGGTTTCAACTTCCTTCGGATTTATACCCCCTGGATATTTGTAACAAGTTAATTATATATATATATATATATATATATATATATATATATATATATATGATGCTATATATATATATATAATGCTGTTTTTTTTATAGTTGCAAACAAAAATCTATTGAAAAAGAAGAATTACATTTTTCTAATGATAATTTGAAATTGGTTTAATCTAAATTTACAGCTAAATGAACATTTTTTTTTTTAAATAATAAAAAAAAATTTCTTTAAACAATCAAAAATAATGAATCAAAAACGATAATTGTTTTTCTTCTTTTCTTTCTTTCTTCCTTAATTGCTTTTACATAAATAATTAAAAAATAAAAACAAATGGTACCTGTTTATTGTTTTCCTGGCAACAATTTCCATTTTTAAGTGATTTTTAAGTGCAATTTGTAATTGCTTGGAAGGTTAGGGTTAGGGTTTGGGTTAGGGTTTGGCGGACGCAGGACTTGGGATATGCAGAAATATTGGCAATTACAAGAATGGAAAGAACAAAAATCTAAAATGCATGCATCCAAACCGCGAATTTAGATGCTCGGGAACATTTCTGTCGAACTCGGGAATCTGAACGGAATTTCGAACAGAACCCTTTATTTAATCAACGGAGGTAGCATGCTCTTTTTCTGTGAGCCATGACTTGGAAAAGTCTTCAGTAATTCGCAATTCTTCGTATCGCCCGCAACAAGGGTTGAACCTTCAACCTTCAGATGACTGTCACTTAGAACTGAATTTTACTTAGTACTATATCCACTGCGCCACGTTTTCTGTCCAAAATTCTGTCCAGATTCTAGAGTTCAACCAATATTCCCGAGTTTGAAGAGATACACCTGAAGAAAACCGGAGGTTACAGCGGTCGAAACGTTGTAATAACACTCAAGATGAGAACAGTAGTCCGACTAATCGAAATCATACCTTCTTCACGTGTTGGCCCTACCAACATGTCGCAGATTAAAAACCGTCGTCATCGTCGTCCTGTAGAGAACTACTTAAGACTTTTGTGTATAGAACTACATATATGGTTTCGTAGGATTTTATTTTGGGGTTATTTAATGCCCAATCCGGTCATTTTGGTGAAAGTTTTTATGCTTCAAGTTCTTTATATGTTCAAATATTTATTCATGGTTTTTGATTTGGTTGTTTTGTTTTACGGCATATCAACCCTTTTCGGATTATTTAATGCCGAATGCAGTCATTTTGGTGAAAGTTTTTATGCTTCAAGTTCTTTATATCTTCAAATATTTATTCATGGTTTTTGATTTGGTTGTTTTGTTTTATGGCATATCAACCCTTTTCGGGTTATTTAATGCCGAATGCAGTCATTTTGGTGAAAGTTTTTATGCTTCAAGTTCTTTATATGTTCAAATATTTATTCATGGTTTTTGATTTGGTTGTTTTGTTTTACGGCATATCAACCCTTTTCGGATTATTTAATGCCGAATGCAGTCATTTTGGTGAAAGTTTTTATGCTTCAAGTTCTTTATATCTTCAAATATTTATTCATGGTTTTTGATTTGGTTGTTTTGTTTTACGGCATATCAACCCTTTTCGGGTTATTTAATGCCGAATCCGGTCATTTTGGTGAAAGTTTTTATGCTTCAAGTTCTTTATATGTTCAAATATTTATTCATGGTTTTTGATTTGGTTGTTTTGTTTTATGGCATATCAACCCTTTTCGGATTATTTAATGCCGAATGCAGTCATTTTGGTGAAAGTTTTTATGCTTCAAGTTCTTTATATCTTCAAATATTTATTCATGGTTTTTGATTTGGTTGTTTTGTTTTACGGCATATCAACCCTTTTCGGGTTATTTAATGCCGAATCCGGTCATTTTGGTGAAAGTTTTTATGCTTCAAGTTCTTTATATGTTCAAATATTTATTCATGGTTTTTGATTTGGTTGTTTTGTTTTATGGCATATCAACCCTTTTCGGATTATTTAATGCCGAATGCAGTCATTTTGGTGAAAGTTTTTATGCTTCAAGTTCTTTATATGTTCAAATATTTATTGATGGTGTTTGATTTGGTTTTGTTTTACCGCATATCAACCCTTTTCGGGTTATTTAATGCCGAATGCAGTCATTTTGGTGAAAGTTTTTATGCTTCAAGTTCTTTATATGTTTAAGTATTTATTCATGGTGTTTGATTTGGTTTTGTTTTATGGCATATCAACCCTTTTCGGGTTATTTAATGCCGAATGCAGTCATTTTGGTGAAAGTTTTTATGCTTCAAGTTCTTTATATGTTCAAATATTTATTGATGGTTTTTGATTTGGTTGTTTTGTTTTACGGCATATCAACCCATTTGCAGATGACATCAAATTAGTAGCTTGTAAGAACGAGATTGACAATCTCAAGTCTAGCTTTGCCGTGCCAGGAAATGGTCCATTGAATGGGATTTATACCTCAATGTCGATAAATGCCGCCATATTGCAGTGGGTTCTCCTTCTGACTTTGCTCTTTCTTTCGGCGGTGACACGGCTCTGCTTAAGGAGGTGAACGAGACAAAAGATTTTGGCCTTTTGGTTGACTCCTCCTTCAAGCAATCGAAACATTGCATTCAGTCTGCAAATAAAGCAAGGAGCACCCTATTTCTCTTTCTGCAAACTCACTCCTGAAATATTTCTACCACTTTATGTCTCCCTCGTCAAACCACTGTTAGAGTATGGTGTCCAGGCCTCTGCTCCACATCTAATATGTGATATTCAGCATCTGAAAAGAGTTTGAAGACTGGCTACTCGAATTGTTCGAGGTCTATGGGATCTGCCCTATGAAAGCTGACTCAAGAAACTTAACCTTTTCTGTCTTGGCCTTCTCTTAGGAGATTATGAAATTCGGGTCGTTAAGAGAATTCGGGTTAGGGTTAGGGTTAATCCTGTATCTTTTGGTGATATTGGCTAATTGATATGCATAATTAGCATAAGTAGAAATAGATTATTATATAAGTCTCCCCTTAAGTATAGCTAGCAGTGAAAGTCCACTAACAACTGATTAGGTGAATTTACAACTTCACAACAGACACATCAAGGGTTGATATGCCGTAAAACAAAACAACTAAACACAACACCATGAATAAATATTTGAAGATATAAAGAACTTGAAGCATATTGCAGTGGGATCTCCTTCTGACCCGGCTCTTACTCTCAGCGGTGACACGGCTCTGCTCAAGGAGGTGAACGAGACAAAAGATCTTGGCTTTTTGGTTGACTCCTCCTTCAAGCAATTCAACACTCCTGAAATATTTCTACCACTTTATGTCTCCCTCATCAAACCACTGTTAGAGTATGGTGTCAAGGCCTCTGCTCCACATCTAATACGTGATATTCAGCATCTGAAAAGAGTTCGAAGACTGGCTACTCGAATTGTTCGAGGTCTATGGGATCTGCCCTATGAAAGCTGACTCAAGAAACTTAACCTTTTCTGTCTTGGCCTTCTCTTAGGAGATCATGAAATTCGGGTCGTTAAGAGAATTCGGGTTAGGGTTAGGGTTAATCCTGTATCTTTTGGTGATATTGGCTAATTGATATGCATAATTAGCATAAGTAGAAATAGATTATTATATAAGTCTCCCCTTAAGTATAGCTAGCAGTGAAAGTCCACTAACAACTGATTAGGTGAATTTACAACTTCACAACAGACACATCAAGGGTTGATATGCCGTAAAACAAAACAACTAAACACAACACCATAAATAAATATTTGAAGATATAAAGAACTTGAAGCATATTGCAGTGGGATCTCCTTCTGACCCGGCTCTTACTCTCAGCGGTGACATGGCTCTGCTCAAGGAGGTGAACGAGACAAAAGATCTTGGCCTTTTGGTTGACTCCTCCTTTAAGCAATTCAACACTCCTGAAATATTTCTACCACTTTATGTCTCCCTCGTCAAACCACTGTTAGAGTATGGTGTCCAGGCCTCTGCTCCACATCTAATACGTGATATTCAGCATCTGAAAAGAGTTCGAAGACTTGCTACTCGAATGGTGCAGGGTCTATCAGATCTTGGCCTGTTGGTTGACTCGTCCTTCAAGCTATCTGAACAGTGCATCCAGGCTGCAAACAAAGGATGGCGTTCCCCATTTCTCATTCGAGTTTATAGAGGGTATAATATGGGTACAACCTCCATTTGAAAATTCAAATATTTCAGATTTCCATTGAATTTGATCTATAGTCATTAGACACCAATTCAGGAACTTTCCATGAATTTCAATTTCTTCTTAAGCTTAACCCTTTCTTTTGGATATTTTCTAGATTCAAAATCATGTAATGGATTTTGATCAAAATTGGAATAAGGATTCAAGACATAAGGTTTAGTATCATTATATCTTGATTTTTATTTTCGTAAGGGGACATAAAAGTGGTGTAAAACTGTTTTGTTCGGAGGGGGAATTAATTTTACCCATCCTGGGACGGGTATTCTTCTAGTATATAGATAAAGTAAGGTATGTATATATTTTTATTTATAGGATTAACTCCTAAACTATTTAACTCATCATTATGAGTTGCTAAGATTAAGGGTAGGGAATGTGGGTTATATTTAGTTTAATTTAGCTTTACGCAAAGGAGGCAAAGATGGGGGTGAAAATTCAGATACCTCCGATTTTTGTGAAATTCTTACGATTTTTATGGAAATCGCTCCAGACAAGGCATGAAGCCACTTGATGTAAGAAGGAGCTAAAAAAAAAAAATACTTCAAGGTAAAAAAAACTATCCAACGATAGGTGTTAGATGGATAGATTCCACCCCAGAAAACAGCAATACTTCCCCCTTTGTCAGAAACATTGCTCATGGAATGTGAGGACTAAAGGACAAACGAAGGGAAGCGAGAGTTACAAGAAAGTAAACCCAATGTCCACTTTTTACTCTCCTTAATGTTAATAAATATTCCTCAAATTTCAGTTTCTTTGGAGTATTTAAAGGGTTTTTTTTGGGGGGGGGGATAATATGGGCACAACCTCCCATTTGAAAATTCAAATATTTCAGATTTGCATTGAATTTGATCCATAGTCATTACACACCAATTAAGCAGAATTCTCTGAATTTCAATTTCTTCTTAAAGCCTCTTTTAAACCTTAAGACCCCTTAAGCTTAAGCCTTAAATTTGAGACATTTTCTTGAATCAAAATAATGTAATGGATTCTGATCAAAATTGAAATAAGGATTCTAGACATGAAGTTTCATAACATTATATCTTGATTTTAATCTTTGTAAGGGGACATAAAAGTGGTGCCAAATTGTTATGTTCAGAGAATTAATTGTACCTGTTCTGGGACGGGTACTCTAGTATATGTGTAAATAGAGAGAGAGAAAGTAAGGGAGAGAGAGAGAATAAGAGAGACAGAAAGAGAGAGAGAGAAAGAAAGAGAGAGAAAGAAAGAGAGAGAGAGAAAGAAAGAAAGAGAAAGAAAGAGAAAGAAAGAGAGAGAGAGACAGAAAGAGAGAGAGGAAGAAAAAGAGAGAGAGAAAGAAAAAGAGAGAGAAAAAGAGAGAGAGAAAGAAAAAGAGAGAGAAAAAGAGAGAGAGAAAGAAAAAGAGAGAGAGAGAGAGAGAGAGAAAGAGAGAGAGAAAGAAAGAGAAAGAGAGAGAGAAAGAAAGAGAAAGAAAGAAAGAGAAAGAAAGAGAAAGAAAGAGAGAGAGAAAGAAAGAGAGAGCGAGAAAGAAAAAGAGAGAGAGAAAGAAAAAGAGAGAGAGAGAAAGAAAAAGAGAGAGAGAGAGAAAGAAAAAGAGAGAGAGAGAGAAAGAAAAAGAGAGAGAGAGAGAGAAAGAAAAAGAGAGAGAGAGAAAGAAAGAAAGAGAGAGAAAGAAAAAGAGAGAGAGAAAGAAAAAGAGAGAGAGAAAGAAAAAAGAGAAAGAAAAAAAGAAAAAAAGAGAGAAAGAAAAAAAGAGAGAGAGAGAAAGAAAAAAAGAGAGAAAGAAAAAAAGAGAGAAAGAAGATTTTAGGACAAAGCTTTAATATCATTAGATCTTGCTGCACCAATATGTAACATTTGTGAGATCAGATGTTGACCAGAAATGTTGCATTGCAATTATTGCGCCATCATGGTGCCAGGTTGCACATAGTCAAAAACAACATTTTACTTCTTTTCTTTCTTTTTTTTTTTCAAATTCTTTTTAAATTCAGCAACTACAGAATGAAATTAATGAATAAATCTAATTTTTTAAGAATCTATCCGAATCAATTTCATGTATATTTTTAGACGAAAAAGATTTTTTTTTTTCGCTTTATAAAAAGGTCAAAGTCCTGTTGGAAAGATTTTTTGGTGTTGCACAAATTCAATTCTGATTGTGTCATCGTCAATTTTTCGTCTCTTTTTAGATTTTTTTTCCCCAGAAATTTAATAAAAGTTTGTTTCTTTTAAACTTCCAAGGTCATCTGGACTGGAAATGATTCCTTTGAGAAGTCTCTGAAGATTTCTTCACTTTTTGAAAATCCAGAAACTGAATTTCAAAGAATTTTCCAAGAAGACTTGTTTTGTTTTTTTTATTAAACAATTTTATTTCATTGAAACTTCGAAATCAATGAAATAAGACAATTTTGCAGATACCTCCATTTTATTAATTGGCAATTTCACAACAGAAAGTTTTGTTTTTTTTAATACTTGTCAAGCCCAAAAGCCAATCGAGGATAAGGGTTAATGAGATGGATTTATTGTAAGTTGAATGCTGAAGAATATTATGAGAGGATTTTTTATACTAATGAGTCACCACTTATCAACGCTAAAACCAAGTCGAGGATAAGTGTTAATGAAATGGATGGATTGTAAGTTGAATGATGAAGAATATTATGAGAGGATTGTTTATACTATAAAAGCCACTTGAGGATAAGGGTTAATGAGATGGATGGATTGTCAGGGAAATGGGGAGGGAAATTATTGTTTTTTTTATCTTTGGTTTTGCAGAAGATGATTGGAAAAAAAAAACAATAAAACATCAATGTTTGGTGCATTTTGGGTAAGGAAGCCGATATCTTCAGACAGCCTGATCTGGTAGCAACAGGCTTACAGGACGAAATCCATATTGCTTGTCAGTATGCGATATTATATTTGTTCTAAATGTACCATTATGGGGATGTTGTTGATCCCCCAGAGTGCGTTCTCCTCGATCTCCACGGTTGACTGGTCAGGTTTCGATGCTGATTTGGGAGTCAAGACTTTCATCTCCTCTTCTCTCTGTCACTGTCCTCTTCTTTTTTCTTTTGGTACTTATATCGATCTTGACCCAGTTTTCGCGAGTTTCTTGTCGGAAGCGTTCGGCTGTCCTACGCAAACGCCCGAGAGATGACAAGCGGATTTGTACCAGACGACAATTTTGATAGGGTGCTGCGTCCTATGGTTTTAAGTTATATTTTCAAGAAATTTTCTAAAAGAAACAACAAAAAAAACAAAACAAGCAAAACATAGCGAAGTTACTGTTATCAAATAAATAATTTTTTTCTTTTGATACGTTGCTGCGTCCTATAATTTTTAGTTATATTTTCAAGAAATTTTTTAAACAACAAAACAAATAAAACAAGCAAAACAGAGCGAAATTACTGTTATCAAATAAATATTTTTAACCCTAAACCTAAAAACAACAAAAAACAAAACAAGCAAAACATTAAAATCATAGGACGCAGCACCGTATCAAAATTGTCGTCTGGTACAAATCGGCTCGTCAAGATCGATATAAGTACCTTTCTTTTTTACTGATGAGTCACCGCTTATTAAGGCCCAAGGGCCACTTAAGGATACGGATTAAAGTTGGACGATGATCGCCACCACGAGAGGATTAGAAACAATTGGTGGAATCGGAAGAAGATTATTTAAGAGGAATTGATTATCGAAGAGGACGTTTAGGGTTGGGGGTTAGGGTGAGATGGTTATGGTTATGGGGTTAGGGTGAGATGGTAAGGGTTACGGTTAGGGGGTTAGGGTTATAAGGTTAGGGTTATGGGGTTAGGGTTAGATGGTTAGGGTTATAAGGTTGGGGTTATGGGGTTAGGGTGATGGGGTTAGGGTGATGGGGTTAGGGTGATGGGGTTAGGGTTATGGGGTTAGGGTTATAAGGTTAGGGTTATGGGGTTAGGGTTATGGGGTTAGGGTTATGGAGTTAGGGTTATAAGGTTAGGATTATGGGGTTAGGGTTATGGAGTTAGGGTTATAAGGTTAGGATTATGAAGTTAGGGTTATGGGGTTAGGGTTATGAGGTTAGGGTTATAGGTTAGGGTTATAAGGTTAGGGTTATGGGGTTATGGTTATAAGGTTAGGGTTATGGGGTTAGGGTTATAAGGTTAGGGTTATGGGGTTAGGGTTATAAGGTTAGGGTTATGGGTTAGGGTTAGATGGTAAAGGTTATGGGGTTAGGGTTATGGGGTTAGGGTTATGGGGTTAGGGTTATGGGGTTAGGGTTATGATGTTAGGTTTAGAGGGTTAGGATTATGGTTAGGGGTAGTAATCCTCTCCATTATTGGCAGACGTTGTTTATTGGCAAGTTTACAGAAATACTGGTACGTCTACGTCTTTTGTAAATAGCTCTTCAAGTGATTGATCGATTTTGAACAATGTCAAGATATTAATGAAACACTTATTGATAGTTCAACACGATAGCTGGAGAGGGAGATCTTTTTATATCCTCGCATCATTTTGTTTCACCAATCAATATATTATCGCAATCACGTTCAGATTATCCCTTTCTCGAGTTGAGCACTCTGGTACGTGATAATGCCGACAACAATTAGCGCCAATGCAAAGCTCTTCATAAACCAGCACCCGTAAAATTGGCAATACGCATGAAAAAAAAAAATGGAAATGCTTAAAATATCTCGATAATGGAAGACAATAGAAAGAGCTTGATAGTCCAAGAATTAATCTTTTCAAAATCTAACCAAAAGTAAGGAAGTTATGACGTCACAAAAGATATTCCCCATGACTTCCACCTGTTTTAATGGATGGCGTCATCTCCTTGTGATGTCACTCATTGTGCACAGAGACAAACAAAAAAGGAATTTCTTTTATCAAACAGTTAATAGATAAATATTTTATCTTCAATTTTTATATCCGAATCAAGAAATATAGATTGAGTTCTCGTGTGTTCACAGTTTAATTTTAACTCCTTAGGATATATCAAATGTTTGCATTTTCAAACTCTTCATTATGGTATACAAGCTCGTCAATATATCGACTACATCCATGATAACTATACGCTCTAGATATATCATTTTTTACTAATATATATATATATATATATAATAGCTCTATTTAATATTGAGCACTATTATATAAACATAGTAAAGATTCTCCAGTTTGGATACAAATCTTACCTTGATTACTATATATATATATATATAGCCACACTGATGAGTCGTAGTGATGACGAAACATGTGTCTGTGGATAACTACATATATATATACAGGGTGGGCAAAAATAAGGGTCCTATTTTAAAAAATTCATAACTTTTTTATTTATTGATTTTTTTTTTTTTTTTTTTAGAATAAGTAAAGGACCCCTTCCGAAGCAAGCATGAGCCGTATTAGCCCTAAGGAACGTACCCTCATTTAGAAAACATTATTTTTGCTTAAAAAACTCAAAACAGTGTTAAAAACAATACTTTAGTTTTTGTATGTTTTAAGAAGTGTTTTTCGGCTAAAATTTGTTTTGTTTATTTCAAAAAATCTCGGAAGGGTCAGTCTACACACACATAAAGTTTGGTAAGTTTAACTTTTATTTTGTGGAAGTTATTCAAATTCAAGTTATTCAAATTTAAAGATAGGACCCTTATTTTGGCCCACCCTGTATATATACTTGTGAGTTTTTATAAAAAATATACATTTAGGTATACACTCCTTATAATCTCTGAAATTGTTTCAAATTGCAAGCTCAATAAGGTTGTGTTACAAGTTTCAGAGCATACATACTTGTTAGTTACATTCCAATTACCAAAGGAAAAGTCAATCCATAACTATAATTTTTTTTTTTTTTAATTAATTTTTTTTTTTTTTTTAATTTTCTCATTTTCTGATTTCGACGAATACCTGTATTTTTTTCTTCGTCTTACAATCAAAATTTATATTCCATGAAAAATGCCAGTATACTGAAATCATATGCCCTTAATAGGGTTAAGATGAAAATTCATATACACTAAATGTACAAAAGCAAGGAAATTCCCAAATTTGTACACTTTTATTGTCATTAATTAAGGGTATGACTACATATCAACCAAACCATTTCATTATCACATCACTACAGTATAAATATCTATGCATGAGTGGATGAAGTGTGTGAGGTGCGCTGAAGAAAAATTCCTACCAGTAAAATACATAGCCCTGTTGTGCTCGCATACCCTTAATGACAATAAAAGTGTAAAAATTTGGGAATTTCCTTGCTTTTGTACATTTAGTGTATATGAATTTTCATCTTAACTCTATTAAGGGCATATGATTTCAGTATACTGGCATTTATCATGGAATGTCACTACTTTTGTAAAGGCTATGCCTCAAGACAATGCCTTCTCATAACTGATATAGTTGGTAGTTTAACTAATCAAGGTATATGTTAAACTGAAATTAAAATGCCATAAACTAGACACTAGAACCTCTATCTTTGCCAAAAATCAGCTGAATCCATCAAATGGTCGATAAGATATAGAATAAAGTGTATGAATTTTCATCTTAACCCTATTAAGGGCATATCATTTCAGTATACTGGCATTTTTCATGGAATGTCACTACTTTTGAAAAGGCTATGCCTCAATACAATGCCTTCTAATAAGGTTTTTTGGAATTTTCTGGAAAACTAAGGTATATGGTAAACTGAAATTAAAATGGCATCAACTAGACCCTAGAACCTCTATCTCTGCCAAAAATCAGTTGAATCCATCAAATAGTTGATGAGATACAGGGTGGCACATACGTACGTACATACAGATAACATGATTTCACGATTGAACTTTCTGGATCTCTGGGTTGCCTTGACTAATGATGCTGAAATTCTACACACTTATAGAACCTATCAAATAAAACTTTTGTGCAAAGTTTTAACTCATTTGGTTTATGAGTTATGATTGATCAAAGAAATGAGATTTTCAGCATAGGCCATTCTTGAAGTCTATTAAGGGATAGAGCGCTCTCGCGCCTCTCTTGATTTATTTTTTCCAATTTTTTATTTTTTCATTTGTTACGCACATTTCACAGCTCAGGTAAGAAATATATATATATATATATATATATATATATATAATGAAGAAGAATGGAAAGGAATTAGAGAAGCAAAAGTCAAATCATAATTCAATTCAATTGCTCAGAGCAAGGTATATTCCGCAAAAAAGGCAATTTATTCAAGTTAAATTTTCCTTAAGCCAGGCTTTTCAAAGATCAAAATCTTATCATCAGAGGAAGTCGCTGGGATAGATAAGTTGGCAAAGGCCAAGATTTAAAATTTGAAAAAATAAAATAAAAGTTGTAGGGGGAAGAAACACAGGGCAAAATTCAGCCCGAATGCAAGCAAATGTCCGATTGCTAAAAAGTCCGGTGTCGAAAAGTCCAGCGGAGAGAATGAGATGTAGATAGGTAGGTCGTTAAAAGGCCCGAAAGGTTGTGAGAGAGGAATCAAAATTAAATTCCAAGAAGCCACAACTTCAGGTGCGGCGAAAATAGAAAATCCAAAGGGTAAAATGTCCAAGTGCAGGCAGGCAGGCTCAGAAGAGAGTGAGGTGGAAAATATTCGCCATTAACAATACTTCCTGGGCAAAGATGTCAGAGAAAATGCTTTAAAATGGGGAAAAAATGTAGCGAAAATATTTTAAAGTTAGCCCGAAGCGAAAGCCGGCTTGAAAATGAGAAAAGGCATAAACTCTTGTGCGACCAGTATGCAGGGAGGGAATGAGTGAGGGGTGTGTAGGGGGAGAGCTTTTCTCTCCTATATATATATATATATATATATATATCAGAGAAGAAGTGCCGTCTAAAAATCAGCTTCTTAACAACATTTGGATTCCTAAACAATTTGAGTATTATTCTTTTTCAAACATTCATTTCCAATATAACAGCTGTTTTATTTTTTACGTGTTTTTTTGACGGCGTCGACCCTGACTCTACGCTATCATCTCAACAAAAGACCCTTTATCTTTTTGTTTTTATTTTATGTAAAAAAAAAATTTTTTTAATTTCAAAGTTAAATGCTGCCGATAATATTTACAATTACATTGTCAGTTTTTCTCTATCCTCTGATGAAAAGAGTTTATCTTTGAAAATCCATGGATTAATGATATGAAGCTCCTTGCTTTGAATTTTTGATGTTCTAATAAATATTGTATCTTTACAATTTTTTATTCTCATCTTTCATCTCTAGAATTGATTGCTCTATTCAATATATTGAGCTTTATATTATCACGATAGATTATTGTTAAACGATAATTCAATTATCTTTAATTTAATTCAACATTTAAATATTATATATATATATATATATATATATATATATATAGTCTTTAATTTAACATCGCTGATCATCAGAGACATTGTTCATTTAATAGTAACAGAAAAACATTAATCTTAAACAGAAGAAAGGAAGATAAGAAAAACTTAAGGCTTAATCCAGGTTTGTATCCACAGGTTAAAATCTGGAGTCTTTACTGTGTTTATATAATAAATAGAGCTATTTCTATAATGAAAGTTTTATTTATACGAACATTTGGCTACATATCATGACATGTTTCAACCAAAGCTTTTGTAAACCTTCAGGCTAAAAAAATAAATGTCTGCTTTTTACATCTTCATATTTAAGAATGGGGCAGAGCTCCAATACGTAAGAGTCACATAAATGCATTCAAATTATCATCATTATATAAACATATTCAAATATAATATAAAATGTAATTTATAAAATAAACAGAAATTAAAATATATTACAAATGAAACAAATATATATATAAAAGGGGAAAATGTCCACGTCAATAACAATCCAGGAATATAAAAACAAATAATAGTTGATTAAAATAATGTTCTTTTTTCGAAAACAATTATTAGGAAGTTTCAGCAGATGTTCTGCTGGCTTGACAGGCCGAGAGCAGGCTCGAGGCGTTTCCACGAATAATGGCGATGAGGAAGCTCGTAAAGCCATGTCAAAATTAAATTTTAGATTTGAATATGTTTCTTCTTCTCCTTCTTCAACAACAGTTACACTCCGAGCAGTTTTGGGGCCGCTTGTCCCTCTCCGCTGATGTGCGGCCATTTTTGAATCGGTTGAACTACTCCTAAATTTGTGTTACACATCGCATCGTGTGCAAACACCTGCTGTATCTAACGTGACGGCGGAAATGAACACCATTCCAAAAGGAGATCTCCAGAGGTTTTCCAGCAGGGAATGGATCGGTGGGCTAAGTGTGTTCAAGCACAAGAGGGCCTACTTGAAGGGGATTAGGGTCTCAATCCTGTCAGGTATTTGAAATATTTTTTTTCTGGCCTAAGATCGGATACTTTTTAGACAGGCCTCGTATAAACAGATAGATATGTTCCAAATGACTTGAAGTACGTATGAAACCAGTTTAGCTTAATTTTTGGAATTGGTTTCAAAGAAATAAAAATCCAAAAATAACCAGTGATTCTACAAAAAAAAAAAAGAAAAAAAGAAAAAAGAAAAAAAAAAGGCCACCATTTCTGCAGCATCTATAAGCGAGTCAGATCTCCGACAATTTAAAAATCTCAGACAGTTCAATAATAGGATTTCTTTTAATTCAAAGTCTGTTTTAGGTTTTGAGACTTTTGCTGGTTTTTGGTTTTAGTTTTTTTTTTTTTTTTTTTTTTTGCGTCGTCACATCCCTATGAGACATTTTGTCTGTCCGTTAATAATGTTTTTTTTTCAAATATAATTTTTATCACCAAACACGCAAATCAAATAGACACGTCTTATTTCAGATAATTTGTCCCTCTTTCAGTCTGTCACACATTAAAATAATTTTTTTCTATTTGTCTGTCAGACTTTAGTTTGACATCGCATTTTCGTCGGTCTGTCACACTTGAGTTCAAAATAACATTTTCTGTCAAATTTAGCATTTTTATCAGTCTGTTACGCTTTAATCTGAAATAGGATTTTCGTTGGTCTGTCACGCTTTAGTTTCAAATAACATTTTTGTTGGTCGATCAAACTTTAGTTTGACATAGCATTTTCGTTGGTCTGTCATGGTTAAGTTTGAAATGGCATTTTCGTTGGTCTGTCATGGTTAAGTTCGAAATAAAATTTTCGTTGGTCTGTCATGGTTAAGTTTGAAATAGGATATTCGTTGGTCTGTCATGATTAAGTTTGAAATGGCATTTTCGTTGGACTGTCATGGTTAAGTTTGAAATGGCATTTTCGTTGGTCTGTCATGATGAAGTTTGAAATAGGATATTCGTTGGTCTGTCATGATTAAGTTTGAAATGGCATTTTGGTTGGACTGTCATGGTTAAGTTCGAAATAGCATTTTCGTTGGTCTGTCATGATGAAGTTTGAAATAGGATATTCGTTGGTCTGTCATGATTAAGTTTGAAATGGCATTTTCGTTGGTCTGTCATGATTAAGTTTGAAATGGCATTTTCGTTGGTCTGTCATGGTTAAGTTTGAAATAAGATTTTCGTTGGTCTGTCATGATTAAGTTTGAAATGGCATTTTCGTTGGACTGTCATGGTTAAGTTTGAAATAAGATTTTCGTTGGTCTGTCATGATGAAGTTTGAAATAGCATTTTCGTTAGTCTGTCATGGTTAAGTTTGAAATAGCATTTTCGTTGGTCTGTCATGCTTAAGTTTAAAATAGCATTTCGTTGGTCTGTCATGGTTAAGTTTGAAATAGCATTTTCGTTGGTCTGTCATGATGAAGTTTGAAATAGCATTTTCGTTAGTCTGTCATGGTTAAGTTTGAAATGGCATTTTCGTTGGTCTGTCATGCTTAAGTTTGAAATAGCATTTTCGTTGGTCTGTCATGGTTAAGTCTGAAATGACATTTTCGTTGGTCTGTCACGCTTTAGTTTCAAATAACATTTTTGTTGGTCGATCACACTTTAGTTTGACATAGCATTTTCGTTGGTCTGTCATGATTAAGTTCGAAATAGCATTTCGTTGGTCTGTCATGGTTAAGTTTGAAATAGCTTTTTTTTCGGTGTAATGCTTTAGTTTAAAATAAAATTCCCCTCAGTCTGTCACACTTTAGTTTTTGAGTAAAGTTTTTGTAGGTCCGTCACACTAAAGTTTGAGATAGCATTTTCATCGGTCTGTCAAACTGACGTTTGAAATAAAATTTTTAGACGTGTCCATGCACTTCTTTTAGAGGCTCCGTCCGTCTGTAGATGACTTAGATTAAAAAGACGCAAGTTGGAAAAATCTTTTTCTTAGTTTTCATTCGTTTTTGCATTTTTGTGTCTGATTTTTACAATTGCTCATTCAATTCTTACCTTTCATCTCACATAAGCATTTCGTTATTTTTTTTTTGCCCTTAAATTTAAATGGATTCAAATTAATGACGGGCGGAGAGTAAGGGAGGGGAGGTAATACACTTTGAAGATTTTCAAACAGAAACCAAAGATTTTTTTTGGGGGGGGGGGGGTATATTGGAATCAAGTATTTTATGACCATTCTATACACCTACACAACTTCTCTTTCTCTCTCTCTCGCATATATATATATACATATATATATATATATATATATATATATATATATATATATATATATATATGATTATTTTTATTTATACATACACGTACATAATCTGCGACACTGGCATGTCGATGTTATCGATCAACAGCTGTTAAAAGCTGAGATCTTATCAGGCAGAATAATAATCTGATCCTTCCCTTAGGTCATATTTGGAAAAAATGAATTTGGAAGAAAAGAAAAGAAAGGAAAAGACGAAATTCAAAATTTAAGATTGGAAGGTCACGTGGTCAGATGTGAAAAACGTCGAAAATTAAATATAATGCAAACTCCTGTTGTGAAGGAAGAAAAGAAAAGGGGATCAAATAGTCGTGGCACATTTAAACGGCAAGTTAATATCTGGATGGGTGTTAATGTTTACTTCTACGCGTCAATATTATGTGCGATATTGAAGTGGGAGGGAAGAAGCAGTCTTTAGTCTGGCCTTGATTCTAGGTGTGAGGGGGGGGGGGGGGGGGGTTAAGTCATTTAGATCTAATCGAGTTGATTTTTAATTTTTTTTATTAATTATTTGTTTTAGTTTTTTTATCATTTATTATCGTATTTTTAATATTATAAATATTTGTTTTTTATCTACATACGTAAACGTTTCATCCTTATGGGAATCGTCAGTGTAGAGAAGAATTATTCGCACCGGTCACCAGACTCGAACCCCAGAACACAAGTTATATTTCAAACTCAAATTCCAACGCCTTAGCCCTCACGGCCGTTTTCAAAAACTCGGTAAATCAGCGAGAGAGTAATCCTATTTAAAGGCAGCTGTTAATGATTTGTTTTCTTTTTTTATCATTCTTTATCCTATTTATATATATATATATATATATATTGTGTGTGTGTGTGTGTTTAGGCAGCATTTTCTCATTTATGCAAACATTGTTAAAAAATAACAGAATTCGTCTGTTTAATTATACCTTTTTTTATTT
>OY744553.1:43712156-43790991 GCA_963556195.1 Sepiola atlantica | reverse complement strand
TTCATCCTTATGGGAATCGTCAGTGTAGAGAAGAATTATTCACACCGGTCACCGGACTCGAACCCCAGAACACAAGTTATATTTCAAACTCAAATTCCAACGCCTTAGCCCTCACGGCCGTTTTCAACAACTCGGTAAATCAGTGAGAGAGTAATCCTATTTAAAGGCAGCTGTTAATGATTTGTTTTCTTTTTTATCATTCTTTATCCTATTTATATATACTAGCGGGACCCTGTGGAAATTCCACAGTGTTTTCTACATCAATCTGTATAATTTACTGTTAATATTATTATCCGGTGGCTAGAAATATGCACATATTTTACTCACAAAAATTTTGCGTGACGGAATGGAAGTATATATATTTATTTATATTACTCGGTTGCCGGGGCAAAAGCTGTCTCTTCACTAAATCTTCTTAAATAGGAGTGTCAGATCGTGACACACAAAATAAATAACACACACTCTATCGTATTAATATATAAATAATAATAATAATAATAATAATAAGAAGAAGAAGAAGAAGAAGAAGAAGAAGAAGAAGAAGAAGAAGAAGAAGAAGAAGAAGAAGAAGAAGAAGAAGAAGAAGAAGAAATTTTAAATATTAAAAAATAAAATAAATAAATAAATAAATAAATACATACCGTAAGCCTGAAACCGGCCCATTTGGTAAGCGTTTCCGCTAATGAAACGGGATACTAGAGTTCTATCCTCGGTTGAGTCATAGCAAAGACTAAAACAAACATTGCTAAAACTCTCAGTATTATAAGGTCAGGATCAAGGACAATGAAGCAGTCCTGGGGAAAGAGTGGCGCCCTCCCCTACATCTCGGGTTAGCCGCTAATGTAAAGAGATCCTCTACTGTAATCGGACAATTTAGCCTTTTATAAAGTCTGAAATTAGCGATCACCTCACCTAAAATAAGCGAACGCCATTTTTGTTTGACGAATTTGACAATATAACTAAATAAATATTTGAAATAAAAAAAATTAATTTATCAGATGTTAACTATACAATATCATTGCCCTTGTCTTATTTTTACGTATCTATTTGGTACTTTGTTACATTGGGACACGGGCTAACTTTGACCCTGACCCTAACTTTAACCCTAACCCCCAATGACCCTGAACTTTATAGGTAACCCTACCCCCCTCCCTGACCCTAACCCTAACGACGGGGTCAAAGTTAGCGCGGGTCCCAATCTAACAAAGCACCATCTATTTGTTAGTAAGTTACACTTGTTTTATTATGAGCACCCCTCGGATAAGAGTGAAATATTTTAAAAAAATTAATAATTTGCATTCAAATAATGCGTGTATGATGGACACTCTACTATAAAGGGTTGATATACCGTAAAAACTGGCAGGCTTCCGAAATAAAACGAAATTATGCTTGTTACTTTTTTTTTCGATTAGATTTTCTTTTTTATTTTGCTTTGAATCACGACTTTCCTCACTTTCGTTTTTGTTAAATTTTTTTTTACTTTTTGCGATTTATTTATTTGTTTTTATTGCGTTTTCACTTTTCAATTACGTTTATTCTCTCTCTCTCTCTCTCTCTCTCTCTCTTCTCCCTCTATCTCTCTCTTACGAACACAAACTTTCTCTTTCTTTCGTACGCGGTCTCTGTGTTTCACTGGAAAAAAAAGAAGGAATTCTACAGTGTTTTCTACATCAATCTGTATAATTTACTGTTAATAATATTATCCGGTGGCTAGAAATATGCACATATCTTACTCACCAAAATTTTGCGTGACGGGATGGAAGTATATATATTTATTATATTACTCGGTTGTCGGGGTAAAAGCTGTCTCTTCAGCAATCACTATCGGTCGCGACTCCTCTCCCCCGTTGTCAGGGGCAAAAGTAAATACTAAATCTTATTAAATGGGAGTGTCAGATCGTGACACAAAATAAGAAACTTAACTTCTCAGATGTTAACTATACAATATCATTGTCATTGTCTTATTTTTTACGTCTCTATTTGGTAGTTTGTTACATTGGGACCTGGGCTAACTTTGGCCCTGACCCTAACTTTAACCCTAACCCCCAATGACCCTGAACTTTATAGCTAACCCTAACCCCTCACTGACCCTAACCCTAACGACGGGGTCAAAGTTAGCGCGGGTCCTAATGTAACAAAGCACCTTCTATTTGTTAGTAAGTTTACTTTTTGCGATTTATTTATTTGTTTTTATTGCGTTTTCACTCTTTCTCTATTCCCCCCCCCCTCCCTCTCTTACGGACACACACTCTCTCTTTCTTTCGACCACGCTCTCGGTGTTTCACTGAGAAAAAAAAACAACAAAAAAAAAACATTGCTTATTGTCCGTTCAAAACATTTAAAAAATAAATACTGATCCCTTACCATCCAAAAATAATAAATAAATGTTTTAACACTTTAAGAAGTGGTGCAAATAAAAAATAAATACTTAGTTCAAACTATCATTGGAAAAAAAAACATTGCTTAACGTCCGTTAAAAAAAAAAAAAAAAAATAAAATAAAATAATAGACATGCCCTAAAAACGCCAAAATAAAAAACAAAAAATAGTTTTAAGTTTTAAGCAACACAAAAAAGTACTTTTTGACCAGGTGATTAAAAAAAATGTATTATTTCTTCCCCTTCCGCTCGAAATGTAGAAAAAAAAATATCTTAGCGGTTGGTTGGGATCGAACTATAAACCAGTCGGGCCAAAGACAAAAATACTACGTCGCTTACCGTTACGCTAAAGGGAAAGAATGAAAATATGATACAGAAATTAAGCTAATTAAATGTTGTCAATAATTTAGGTGCGGCACGCATGCGCAGAGCGTTTGCCGGAAGCGTGACACACGTACGTACACCTTAGCGTATTAATATATATATATATATATATATATATATATATATATATATATATATATATATATATTGTGTGTGTGTTTAAGCAGCATTTTCTCATTTATGCAAACATTGTTACAAAATAACAGAATTCGTCTGTTTAATTATACCTTTTTTTATTTTTTCAATTTTCCTGATGGTCTTTTTTATATTAAAAGCAAAAAAATTAATAAATGTTCCATAGGTTTCACAAACGTTTTTCGATTCTTCATTGAATCATCCTCAGGTGTAAAATTAATAACATCACATATGAAACAAGTGGTAACATTTTAAAATGCTTAACGTAATGCGATTTTGTTCTGTGATGCCGTCCAGCATTGCTGAATTTAAATCGTCAACGACTTCCTGGAACAATGCGAAAAACGTTCTCTGCGCGTTTCTCCACCGTCTTTTAAAAATTCTCTTCTCCAGCCTTTTTTGTTCATTTGCTTTTGACACCAGAGGATGATTCGACGAAGAATCGAAAACGTTCGTGAAACCCGTGGAACATTTATTAATTTTTTTGTTTTACTTTAATACAAAAAAGACCATCAGAAAAATAAAAAAAATTAAACAGGTATAATTAAACAGACGAATTCTGTTATTTTAAACAATCTTTGCATAAATATATATATATATATATATATATATATATGATTATTTTTATTTACACAGACATGTACAAAATCTGCGACACTGGCATGTCGATGTTATCGATCAGCAGCTATTATAAACTGAGATCTCATCAGGCAGAGTTCCAAATATGATCTAAGGTTAAGATCAGATTCTAACTCTGCCTGATGAGATCTCAGTTTATAATAGCTAATGCCAGTGTCGCAGATTTTGTACATGTCTATGTAAATAAAAATAATCATATATAAAAGCTCTATTTGATATTGAGCACTTTTTACAAACCCGGTTGAAATTTTTTGGATTACTACCCTGTGGATGTTTTACCTGGATTATTATTATTATTATATATATATATATATATATATATATATATATATATATATATATATATATATTTACACACACACAGATAGTTTGAAAGATGGAAGAGCATGGCGTCTTTCCTTTCATGTTTTCCGCTTTGAATGGTGAATTTATTTTGGCTTTCATAAAACTGACAAAGCCTCGAATGGGGGAAAAAGCAAAGGGGGGAAAAGCAAAGGGGGGGGGGGGAGAAGACATTGTGCTTTTCCTGCCTTATGCAATAGAAAAAAGTAAGTCAAACGTGAATGCTGCAAAAATGCACAAAACAATCCGAAACGATAAAGTCGGTAAAATGTAAACCGGCCTTAAAAACAAACATCATCTCGGATGAAAATATAAAAACAAACAAAAAAACAAAACAATTAGTTTTCTCATTTCATTTTCAGATGCGTCTACGCATCTCTATAAAAGGCTATGTCCGTCTGTACGTCCATCACACTCGAGTTTGCAATCACATTGTTCTGTGCGGAATGAATGGACGGATCTTATTTTATATGTGTCCATTGCAGCGATGGGACAGGGGCTGGAGCTTAGTGGACATTAAATAAGGGAAAACCGTCTACGCTAGTCCGGGCATGTTGAAAGAAGCGAGGGGTATATCTACAGATGCAGAAAACTAAGGTTGAACAGCAAAAGAAACCTGGGCGTCCTATGAAGACATGGAAAGAAACCATCAGGCAAGACTGTAAACAGTGGCAAATGGACACAGTCAATCTCCACAATTGTAATCAGTGAAAACTTAGCATAAGGACAGCCAAACAACATCGAACCTCTTGTCAAAGGGAACATAGAGGATAAACCTGGATAGTGAGTGAGTGTGTGAGTGGATGAGTGAGTGAGTGAGTGGATGAGTGAGTGAGTGAGTGAGTGAGTGAGTGAGTGAGTGAGTGAGTGGATGAGTGAGTGAGTGAGTGAGTGAGTGAGTGAGTGAGTGGATGAGTGGATGAGTGAGTGAGTGAGTGAGTGAGTGAGTGGATGAGTGAGTGAGTGAGTGAGTGAGTGAGTGAGTGAGTGGATGAGTGAGTGAGTGGATGAGTGAGTGAGTGAGTGAGTGAGTGGATGAGTGAGTGAGTGAGTGAGTGAGTGGATGAGTGAGTGAGGGAGTGAGTGAGTGAGTGGATGAGTGAGTGAGTGAGTGAGTGAGTGGATGAGTGAGTGAGTGGATGAGTGAGTGAGTGAGTGAGTGGATGAGTGAGTGAGGGAGTGAGTGAGTGAGTGGATGAGTGAGTGAGTGAGTGAGTGAGTGGATGAGTGAGTGAGTGAGTGAGTGGATGAGTGAGTGAGTGAGTGGATGAGTGAGTGAGTGAGTGAGTGAGTGAGTGGATGAGTGAGTGAGTGGATGAGTGAGTGAGTGAGTGAGTGAGTGGATGAGTGAGTGAGTGAGTGAGTGAGTGAGTGAGTGAGTGGATGAGTGAGTGAGTGAGTGAGTGAGTGAGTGAGTGAGTGAGTGAGTGAGTCAAACCACCTGTCTGAGGAAAAACAAATATCGTTGATTGTCAAAAATAAAATAATTGTTAATTGGAACCATCTGCCAAAAAAAATAGCGGCTGAAGAAAACACCTCATCACCAAATAAAACGTCCTGGCACGTGGCTACATTGGCAGCGAAGTCCCACAGTGGGCGTTTGCAGGTGTTATATAATAATAAACCAAAATTGATATCGTCAGTTGATTGGCAATTTGGGCCCTGAGAAAAAAAACACCCGTTGAATTCCTGTGTGCGTGTCTTCCTTCCTCACTGTTATGGTGTAAGCTGATCTACCTATTTCGGGAATAAATGGACTTATCCAGACACAATAAATACAGTTACCACTAAACGGCGTGGCAGTTATGGCTCCAGAATTAGACGTGCCTCTTCTATAACATACTTTTGTTAATACACTTTGTTAATTATACCACTGTGTTTGTCTTGATTATTACCGGCCCTGCAAGGCTACAACACTCACCAACCCACACTCCTTCACCGCCACCGACAAAAAAGATATATCGTTATATTTTCGTATATCAGTGTGTCGCCATTCTTTTATGCATGGCAGTAGCTACTTTCCAAGAACTGCAGGCTTGTGGAGCTCTCTTCCTGCTAACTGTTTTCCTCCTACCTATCGCCTTGGTTCTTTTTTTTAAGACTAAGGCCAACAGGCATCTCCTGTCTTTGTGATAATCATCCTCTGGTTCTTGTTAGCTCCTTACATCAAGTGGCTATATGGAGCGATTTCCATAAAAAAAAATATTAGTCTTAGTTATGTCTGTCTATCCATTATTGAACACTCTATTGCAACATTGACAGTGAAGTCCCATAGTGGGCGTTTGCAGAGTGTCACAAATTGTTATATAATAACAACCCGAAATTGACATTGTCAGTTGGTTGGCGACTTGGGCCGAGAAAAAAACACCTGTAGAATTCCTGTGAGTGCATCTTTCTTCTCTCACTAAGCCACACTCTTTCACCACCAACAACAAAAAATATATATCTTTATATTTTTGTATATCAGGGTGTCGTCATTGTTTTAATCACAGCAGAAATACTACAATCTTAATAATGTGTCTCCATTATTGAACACTCTACTGCAATAAACATTTCTTTTTTCATTATAGCGTTGGTTGTTCTGTTCACTTAGTAACTCTAACCTCGTCTATTGTACCCCTTTATCAAGGATACAACACTGATGACGAGTACCGAAGGACTTATGTGACTACCGCTATCTAGGTTATTATTGAAAAGTGTGTTGATTTTAAAAATCTTCCGATGTGGATAAATTATTTTTTTACAGAAATTAAAGCGAAATACATTTTTTTTTATTGCTAAGAACATGGCCAATGTTCTGCAAAAAAAAACTGACAGATCAGAATCAAATATTGATTTTGTACAAAAAATCTTAACCACAAAGATCTGGGAAACAGACTTGATTAACTTTATATATTTGTGCTAATGGAATATCCTAAATCTCACTCTTCCTATATGGAGCGATTACTACATAGAGTGAACACCACATTAATAAGGGTCTTGCTTTGGACATTAGCAAATAATAATTGCAAGTTTTTTTTTCAAATTTTATGGTTGTTTACCTGTATTTAGACCGGCCAATTTGACATAATAGTTGGAGTGTTTGACCAGGGTTCAATCCTCGATAGAGTCATACCAAAGAATTAAAAAAAAAAGAAGAAAGGTACTTGATGCCTCTTGCTAAACACTCAGTACAGTGAGGATCGAAGGTAAGTGGAATAATCCTGAGAAAGAAGTGGCACTCTCCCCTACATCTCAGCATAGTAGCCAATAAAAAGAGCCTACAGGTCGCCCTCAACTATGATCAATCACTTTGGAAAGTATATATATTCAGGACCGGCGGGACAGTTATAAAAGTAGGGGAGCTCTCCTAAAAAGTGGGGGGGGGGGGGGCGATTAAACACATGCATATATAACTTCATTATTGATGACCGTAAAGTGGGGGGAGGGGCCGTCCATGTATATATATATGGGAAATGAAAAAGGAAAAACCAAGAGATATTTTTTATATATTCATCAACGTTTCGTCTTTATTGTAAGACTTCCTCAGGATGATAATTTGAAGAAAAATGTCATGCAAATACATCGAAATATTGGGTTGACGAGAAAAAGTAGTAGCCGTGGCTACTAAGAGCGCTGGACCAAGGTTCGGGCTGAGAGAAGTCAGTCAGTGGCAAGTGTACTTGCATGACATTTTTCTTAAAATTATCATCCTGAGGAAGTCTTACAATAAAGACGAAACGTTGATGAATATATAAAAACTATCTTTTGGTTTTTTCTTTTTTATTTCCCATATATATATATATATATATGGAAACAGAGTCAAATGTAGGTCAGAGGCGAGGGAGAGTAATAGCCAACGAAACACTGTATATGGAAAAATGTTATCTTGCTAAATTTCTTCCCAGTGTTATGGGTGACAGGCATAGTACATGTGACTTTGAGGGTAAATACTCCACCACCTCCATCTTTATATATATATATATATATATATATATGGGAAATGAAAAAGGAAAAAAACCAAAAGATATTTTTTTATATATTCATTAACGTTTCGTCTTTATTGTAAGACTTCCTCAGGATGATAATTTTAAGAAAAATGTCATGCAAGTACATTTAAATATTGGGTTGCCATGATGGGTTGATAAGGAAAAGTAGTAGCCGTGGCCACTAAGAGCGCTGGAAGTGAAAAAATGTCTCTTTGTTTTTAGTTACTCATGTCGATTGTACTCTTTATTGCAACAACCTTGTAACCCCGCGGGCCGGATGTGGCCTGTGGGCAGGAGGTTGCCCGTCCCTGCTCTACTTGTTAACAACCTTGTAACCCCCTACCAAGTCTACAACAATTTTCATCCGGGTTGTTTCTCTACTCAAATATTAAGTTATCGTCACGCTGATAGGCTAGCCAATGGCTTCCCAACCCGTTAAACAAATGGATCGCAAAGACACGCCGTATTAGATTTGTGTCCTTTTCATGAGAAACTGCCATTAATCAGAGAAGAAGAGGTCAAGCGAAAGCGTGTCGGTTATTCGGGGGGGGGGGGTCAATCTTAAACAAATACGGTGGCAAAGAACAGAAGAGAAAAAAACAAACAAAACAAAGTCTATCCGTTTATATTCCAAGTCCGTAGTAACTCGTGCCTGACTATATATATATATATATATATATATATATATATATATAGTGAATGCTTTTATTCGAACATGTACAAGGTCTGCTACACTGGCATGTCGATGTTATCGATCTACAGCTATCGAGAGCTGAGGTTTCATCAGGATCGATAACATCGACATGCCAGTGTAGCAGACCTTGTACATGTTCAAATAAAAGCATTCACAATACAGCTCTATATCTTTATTGAGCACTCTTTTGTAAGCCTGGTTTGATTCCCTTTAGATTTCTACCCTGTGGATTTTTACTCTACCTGGATTACTATATATATATATATATATATATATATACATATATATATATATATAATTTATTTGAAAACTATGTTACATATTTAAGAAACGTACCGTGGTTTCATCCAGATGGGCTGACTTTTTATATTTAAAAATAAACCTATACCCAGTGGAATCGTCAGCGTACTGAATGAGGTCAAACCACGATGAGAAATGCTGTTACATCGAGATTATATATATATATATATATATATATATATATATATATATATATATATATATATATATATATATATAAATGACGATAGAAGCCCTTTTTACAATGCGAGACAAATTTATTTCTTTTTTCTTTTTTTCCAATTAATTTCGGAGAAATTCTCCATCATCAGAGATATATATTTTTTTCTCTTTTTTTTTATAAAATAAACAAACTTTTACTTTTGTTTATTGGTAAGACGTCCTTGGGTTGGTGTGACGTTATCCGCTGAGTTGTAATAAAATTAATTGGAAAAAAAGAAAAAAGAAATAAATTTGTCTCGCATTGTAAAAAGGGCTTCTATCGTCATTTATATTACTTTTCAGTCAATGCTTATAAAAAAAAAAGAACGAATAATATCTAAAATAATTATATATATATATATATATATATATATATATATATATATATAATACAAGTGTTACTACAGTTTTAGATTAAATAAATTTCATTTATTGATATGAATTCACACGTCTGTTTACTGGTTTCTGGGGGTGGGGGTGGGGGGGGGTGATTTAACAGAGAGTCCTCATCTACTTTTAAATGTAGATATAATTTTCTTTTTAATTTGACAAACTTTTTACTGTTTTCCCTTTATGTATTGCCTCCAAAATTTGATAAACTCTTTAAGGGGGTTACTGTGCATTAAGGGCCATATTTATAGGGGTCATCCTAAGTGGGGAGTTGCGCAGCGAGATGTTTGTTCACATTACATTTAAATTTCTGTATGTTGGTACAGTCGAGGAAACAGGGAGCAGGGTGGGAATTCCAAAGGCAAGCAGTTTGAGGAAAGAAGCTATTAGAGTAGAGAGCATTCCGGGATCTGGTGACCTCTACAGTGAAGAGGTGGGATTTTGCTGATTGTCGGGTTGGTCAGGAATATTTACGTTTGAAGGAGCACATTCCATTAAAGTACTTGTAAAACAAGCACAGGGATGCAACATTGCTGCGATGGGACAGGGGCTGGAGCTTGGTAGACAATGTGGGGCCTAAAAGATTAGAGGTTCTTTTTAGGACCATGTCTTAGAGGGAGAGACTAGTGGTTGGTGCACCAGCCCAAACATGGCAACAATACTTCATGCATGGGAAAACGGTGACTTTGTAGAGATATAGGATATTGGTTTGGTTTGGTAGTTTTGTTTTACGGCATATCAACCCTTTTTGGGTTATTTAATGCCGAATCTGGTCATTATAGTAAAAGATTTATGCTTCAAGTTCTAAAAATAAAATAAAAAAGGGGAGGGAGAAAGGGAGAGGGGCTGTTGTTTTTGTTTTTGGTTTTGTAGAACATAATTAAGTTTTACAAAGAAAAAAAAAAAAAAAAAACCGTCAATGTAGGTGAATTTCGTCTCAGGGAGCCACAGGGCAGCCTGATCTGGTATCACCAGTAGGATATTGGCAGGTGTGAGAAGTTTTCTAGCCTGGTAAAGGGAGCCCACCTTTTCTTGCAGAAGACTTGGCAGAATCTTCTATGTATTTGTTCAAATTCATGTTACCTGTGAAGGTTAGGCTAAAGAGTTTGAATGTTTCTTTGTTTTCTTTTTTTTTGTTTTTTTATTTTTTTTATTTATTTATTTTTTTTAACATAGTTCACCCCAAACAAGGCAAGACGCCACTGTAGACGTAAGGGGCTACTGAGAAAAAAGGGAGAGAAGGTTTCGGGGGTCAACCTAAATTGGGAGCTACGCAGCGAGATGTCTGTTTACATTAGTTTTAAATTTCTGCATGTCAGTACCGTCGGAAAAACAGGGGGCAGGGAAGGAGTTCCAGGGGCCAGCAGCACGAGGAAAGAAGCTTTTGGAGTAGAAAGCCCTCCAGCATCTGGGGACCTCCACAGTGAATGGATGGGATTTAGCTGATTGTCGAGTTGGTCTAGTTAATTTACGCCGAGGGGGCACCAGAGTAGCCAGTTCATCGGAGCGTAATCCATTGAAGTATGTTGGACTATCAGGTAGGGTGCTATTAGCTATGGCAATCGGTGGTTGGAAAGGTTTCTTATAATTGACTTAAATGCTATTTAGGTCTGACTTTTAAAATCCGACAAGATAACTTTATGTATTATGGTGTGATGTTGATCTCCCCTATTTCGGGTGTAGATGAACTCTTCCAGAGACTCTGAATAGAGTTACGACAAACTGTTGTGGCAGTCATAGCCACAGTATCGGACGCAGACTTTCTGTAACATAGTATTCTGTACTTTATGTAAATACACTCTTGCAAATATACCGCCTTGTTGTCTTATTTATTATCTGCCTTTCAAGATCACAACAATATGTAAGAAGATATTTTAAATAATTATTGTTATGATGCAAGCTGATCTTTCCTATTCCAGGAATAAATGCGCAGACACAATAAATACAGTTACGATTATATGTTGTGGCAGTTATGGCCACAGAATCGGACGCATACCTTCTGTAACATACTTTTGTTAATACACTTTTGTTAACTATACAACTGAGTTTGTCTTGATTATTACCGGCCTGCTAAGTCACAACAATTATACAAAGTTGTTTTTTTCTTTCTAAATAATATTACTTTCTTTTTTCTTTTTTAAATAATATTACTTTCTTTTTTTTTTAAATAATATTACTTTCTTTTTTTTTTAAATAATATTACTTTCTTTTTTTTAAATAATATTACTTTTCTTTTTAAATAATATTACTTTCTTCTTTTTTTTTTAATAATATTACTTTCTTTCGTAGTATTATTTGAAAAAAAAGTAATATTATTTAAAAAAAAAAAAAGAAAGTAATATTATTTTTAAAGAAAAAGTAGTATTATTTGAAAAAACAAGTAATATTATTTTTAAAAAAAAAAGTTATATTATTTAAATATTACTTTCTTCTTTTTACAATATTACTTTTTTTTTTAAATAATATTACTTTTTTTTCAAATAATACTACTTTCTTTCTATTTTTTAAATAATATTAATTTCTTTCTTTTTTTTTAATAATATTACTTTCTTTTTATTTCAATAATATTACTTTTTTTTTTTTTTAAATAATATTATTTTCTTTTTTTTAAATAATATTACTTTTTTTTAAAAATAATATTACTTTCTTTTTCTTTTTTTAAAAATAATATTACTTTCTTTTTTTTTAATATTACTTTTTCTTTTAAAAAATATTACTTTTTTAAAAAATAATATTACTTTTCTTTTTTTAAATAATATTACTTTCTTTTTTTTTTAATAATATTACTTTTCTTTTTTTTAATAATATTACTTTTTTTTAAATAATATTACTTTTTTTTAAAATAATATTACTTTGTTTTAAAATAATATTACTTTGTTTTAAAATAATATTACTTTTTTATAAATAATATTACTTTTTAAAAAAAAAATATCATTTTTTTTTAAAATAATATTACTTTCTTTTTTTTTAAATAATACTACTTTCTTTTCTTTTTTTTAATAATATTACTTTTTTTTTTTTTTAATAATATTACTTTTTTTTTTTAAATAATATTACTTTTTTTTTAATAATATTACTTTCTTTTTCTTTAAATAATATTACTTTTTTTTTTCTTTAAATAATATTACTTTTTTTTTTCTTTAAATAATATTACTTTTTTTTTAATAATATTACTTTCTTTTTTTTTTAAATAATATTACTTTTTTTTTTTCTTTAAATAATATTACTTTTCTTTTTACTTTTCAGAAGAAATGCGCGACAAAGTGATACGGAAGTTGGCGACCTCGGACGATAACAATCAACTGCAAATGAACATCAAACAAATGCAGCCGCGTGGGTATACGCAATGCCGGGATATGAAGCTGAGATCAACAATAGAAATAACGTGAAGAAAAATAGAAATGAAATGCGAACCGAAGTCGAGCAGCTTTTTGGGGGGAGGGCACCCAGAACGAAAAAAAATCACCTTGAAAAGGTTGCGAAAAGAAACTGAAAGAAAAAAAGGAAACGTGTTTTTCTGGTAAATTCCCAAATCCATCCGGAATTTATTTTTTATTAATATCTACATATTTTGTTGGAATTATTTTTTTTAGTTTATTGGGGTTTATTTCTAGCGCCAATGAGATCAGAGCGGGACGACTGGAAATAATCTTGGAGAAGATAAAAAGAAAACGGAAACAAAAACAGATATTCTTAAAATGCGTCGATTCAATCTGCACATTTAGCGGTGAAAATCCTGAAGCATGACAGACCAACGGAGGGACAGATTGCCTTATAGAGATGCGTGTATGTAGCTAAAGGTACTATTTGAAACTTAAGCCCGACAGACCAAAGAAAATCCTTTTTCAAACTGAAGCGTGACAGACCAACAAAGGGATAGACTGCCTTATAGAAAGGTACTATTTAAAATTTAAGCCTGACAGACCAAAGAAAATCCTTTTTCAAACTGAAGCGTGACAGACCAACAAAGGGACAGACTGCCTTATAGAAAGGTACTATTTAAAATTTAAGCCTGACAGACCAAAGAAAATCCTATTTCAAACTGATACGTGACAGACCAATGGAGGGACAGATTGCCTTATAGAAAGGTACTATTTAAAATTTAAGCCTGACAGACCAAAGAAAATCCTTTTTCAAACTGAAGCGTTACAGACCAACAAAGGGACAGACTGCCTTATAGAAAGGTACTATTTAAAATTTAAGCCTGACAGACCAAAGAAAATCCTTTTTCAAACTGAAGCGTGACAGACCAACAAAGGGACAGACTGCCTTATAGAAAGGTACTATTTAAAATTTAAGCCTGACAAACCAAAGAAAATTCTATTGTAAACTAAAGCATGACAACTCATTTTAAATTGAAGAATATAATAGGAGTTGTCTACCTTAAGTTTAAAAATGCGCAAACAAATAAAAATTTAAATCTAAAATGACTTCACAATGCCGAGTAGATACAGCTGGTCTTTTTATATTTTATATTTAGTTAAACGAAACTCCGAAACTTCCAAACGCTTGAATTTAATTAAAAGATTAATCTAAAGAATTAAAAATTTTTCGATTATTTCTAAAATGGTTCTGTAATACAGAGATAAAAAAAAATATTTCATGCAAAATTTATGAATTGAAATTTGAAGAATTAAAAAAAAAATATACCCGTTGCTATATTTCTATGCAAAAGATGTTTTTGATTATTTTTTGACTTTAAAAATATACCCAAATAACTTGCAGATATTAAAACGTATACACAAATTGAAGAAATAAGAAAGTTACCCCAACTTACATCGCCGGAATAGCCTGACTTAACAGCGCGCACCTTTTTGGTCACGGCCTATCAATCTAATCATTCGTTCGTAACACACAAGGAAATAATAAGTTCTATAATATAGTCTGTGTGATTTTAAAACACTAATCGGGTCCACAATCTTGGTATATCGATAGATCTGCTGACCACTACGGCTCATATATCCAAATAAATGCAGACTGCGTGATTTTAAAACACTAATCGGGTCCACAATCTTGGTATATCGATAGATCTGCTGACCACTACGGCTCATATATCCAAACAAATGCAGACTGAGTGATTTTAAAACACTAATTGGGTCCACAATCTTGGTATATCGATAGATCTGCTTACCACTACGGCTCATATATCCAAACAAATGCAGACTGTGTGATTTTAAAACACTAATCGGGTCCACAATCTTGGTATATCGATAGATCTGCTGACCACTACGGCTCATATATCAAAACAAATGCAGACTGTGTGATTTTAAAACACTAATCAGGTCCACAATCTTGGTATATCGATAGATCTGCTGACCACTACGGCTCATATATCAAAACAAATGCAGATTGCGTGATTTTAAAACACTAATCGGGTCCACAATTTTTGTATATCGATAGATCTGCTGACCACTACGGCTCATATATCCAAACAAATGCAGACTGCGTGATTTTAAAACACTAATCGGGTCCACAATCTTGGTATATCGATAGATCTGCTGACCACTACGGCTCATATATCAAAACAAATGCAGACTGTGTGATTTTAAAACACTAATCAGGTCCACAATCTTGGTATATCGATAGATCTGCTGACCACTACGGCTCATATATCCAAACAAATGCAGACTGAGTGATTTTAAAACACTAATCGGGTCCACAATCTGGGTATATCGATAGATCTGCTGACCACTACTGCTCATATATCAAAACAAATGCAGACTGTGTGATTTTAAAACACTAATCGGGTCCACAATTTTTGTATATCGATAGATCTGCTGACCACTACGGCTCATATATCAAAACAAATGCAGACTGTGTGATTTTAAAACACTAATCGGGTCCACAATTTTTGTATATCGATAGATCTGCTGACCACTACGGCTGATATATCAAAACAAATGCAGACTGCGTGATTTTAAAACACTAATCAGGTCCACAATCTTGGTATATCGATAGATCTGCTGACCACTACGGCTAATATATCCAAATAAATGCAGACTGCGTGATTTTAAAACACTAATCGGGTCCACAATCTTGGTATATCGATAGATCTGCTGACCATTACGGCTCATATATCCAAACAAATGCAGACTGCGTGATTTTAAAACACTAATCAGGTCAACAATTTTGGTATATCGATAGATCCGCTGACCACTACGGCTGATATATCAAAACAAATGCAGACTGCGTGATTTTAAAACACTAATCAGGTCCACAATCTTGGTATATCGATAGATCTGCTGACCACTACGGCTCATATATCAAAACAAATGCAGACTGCGTGATTTTAAAACACTAATCGGGTCCACATTTTGGTATATCGATAGATCTGCTGACCACTACGGCTGATATATCAAAACAAATGCAGACTGAGTGATTTTAAAACACTAATCGGGTCCACAATTTTTGTATATCGATAGATCTGCTGACCACTACGGCTCATATATCCAAATAAATGCAGACTGTGTGATTTTAAAACACTAATCAGGTCCACAATCTTGGTATATCGATAGATCTGCTGACCACTACGGCTGATATATCCAAACAAATGCAGACTGCATGATTTTAAAACACTAATCGGGTCTACAATTTTGGTATATCGATAGATCTGCTGACCACTACGGCTGATATATCCAAACAAATGCAGACTGCGTGATTTTAAAACACTACCAGGGGGCCACAATCTTAGAACACAGATAAATCTGCTGACCACTATGGTTCATATGTCTAAACAAACGCAGTCCGCTTAAACTTGTAACATTACCAAGGTCCAAATCTTGGTATATTAATATATCCGCTGACCACTACAGTTCAAATGTCTAAACGAATATAGTCAATGTGATATTAAAATACTACCAAAGGGCACAATATTGGTACATTGCTAAATCCACTGACCACTTGCGTTAACATGTCCAAACGAACATAGTCTATGAGATCTTAAAACACTACCAGGAGCCACAATCTTTGTACATCAATATATCCGCTGACCACAACGGTTCAAATGTCTAAAAGAATGTAGTCTGTGTGAAGTTAAATGGTTAAACAATTTTGACACACTGATATATCTGCTGACCAGTACTGTTTACATATCCAAACGAACGTAGTCTCCGTGATCTTAAAACACTACCAGGGGGTCACAATATTGGTAGATCGATAGATCTGCTGACCGCTACGGTTCATATGTCTAAACGAACACAGTCTGTGTGCCTTTAAAACAAACTCGAGTGTTTCGCGTAGATGCCATGGGGACATTCGGAGATTTTGACACCAAAGATCCGTCAAGCATTCTCGACGGAGATGTGACCTCAAAGTAAGCTAGCTAAGAGAACGTGCCTCAAGATGATTAATAACGTAACAACGAACATCTCGACTATTTTGGAAACAAACGAGCCGCGGCCCGTACATGGCGCCCTCACCCAGGAGGAGCACAGAGCGTTGTCGTTTACGGCCGTCCTCGTGCTGACGAGTATTTTCGCCTTCTTTACTCTCAGCATCACCGGCGCCATCATTGTCTTCTGCAAGAAGAAAAACTCCGTTTTCGCCCTGCAGAAGTGCGAACAGGAATCAGACATCGACTACGGACTTGACGACCTCAACAGCACCGAGATAGAAATGAGTGACGACGGCTTCGACGAGGATGCCACGGGTCATGCAACAAAGCGGTCGGCGACTTACCCCGATCTAAAAATAGTGTGCAACAGGAACTACAGGCCTCACAGTGTGAGGGATGTCGGCAAGTATGAAACCGAAAATCAGGGAGTTGGGACAGAGATTCCTCGAGCACACACCTTTTCGTTTGAAAAATACGAATACACACCTATAGCCCTCAGCGTCCCCAATATCGAGGGAGATAACCATAATAATAATAATAGGGGAGAAACCAGGACAAAAACAAAGGTCAAGCAGGGAACACGGGGGGTAGGGTACCATCAGTTACAGACGTCGGACAAAGACAGTATTGAATCGCAAGCCACGTCTATCGGGGAAATTGAAGGCGAAGACGATAAACAAACTGAAGACTTTTATTTAAATACGCAAATAAAGGAAATAAAAATAAGGAACTGTGAAGTTAGTCTTGGAGATTCTGTAAATCTTGATAAAGACAAATTATTGCAGCATCCTCATTAAAGACTATTCACAAAAAAATGCACTCATTTATAAACTGTATTTTGAATAAAGAAATAAATAAAGTGCTGTTTCATTTAAAAAATGCACTCATTTATAAACTGTATTTTGAATATAATAAATGAAAAAAGCAAAGAATTAAAGTGCTGTGTCATTCAAAATAAATTGGTTAAAAAAAAATGCACTCATTTATAAACTGTATTTTGAATATCATAAATGAAAAAAGCAAAAAACTAAAGTGCTGTTTCATTCAAAATAAATTGGTTAAAAAAATGCACTCATTTATCAACTGTATTTTGAATATAATAAATGAAAAAAGCAAAGAATTAAAGTGCTGTTTCATTCAAAATAAATTGGTTTAAAAAAATGCACTCATTATAAACTGTATTTTGAATATCATAAATGAAAAAACAAAGAATTAAAGTGCTGTTTCATTCAAAATAAATTGGTTAAAAAAAATGCACTCATTATAAACTGTATTTTGAATATAATAAATGAAAAAAGCAAAAAACTAAAGTGCTGTTTCATTCAAAATAAATTGGTTTTAAAAAATGCACTCATTTATAAACTGTATTTTGAATAAAGAAATAAATAAATAAAGTGCTGTTTCATTCAAAATAAATTGGTTAAAAAAAATGCACGCATTTATAAACTGTATTTTGAATATCATAAATGAAAAAAGCAAAGAATTAAAGTGCTGTTTCATTCAAAATAAATTGGTTTAAAAAAATGCACTCATTTATAAACTGTATTTTGAATATCATAAATGAAAAAAGCAAAGAATTAAAGTGCTGTTTCATTCAAAATAAATTGGTTTAAAAAAATGCACTCATTATAAACTGTATTTTGAATATAATAAATGAAAAAAGCAAAAAACTAAAGTGCTGTTTCATTCAAAATAAATTGGTTAAAAAAAATGCACTCATTTATAAACTGTATTTTGAATATCATAAATGAAAAAAGCAAAGAATTAAAGTGCTGTTTCATTCAAAATAAATTGGTTTAAAAAATGCACTCATTTATAAACTGTATTTTGAATATCATAAATGAAAAAAGCAAAGAATTAAAGTGCTGTTTCATTCAAAATAAATTGGTTAAAAAAATGCACTCATTTATAAACTGTATTTTGAATATCATAAATGAAAAAAGCAAAAAACTAAAGTGCTGTTTCATTCAAAATAAATTGGTTAAAAAAAATGCACTCATTTATAAACTGTATTTTGAATATCATAAATGAAAAAAGCAAAGAATTAAAGTGCTGTTTCATTCAAAATAAATTGGTTTAAAAAAATGCACTCATTATAAACTGTATTTTGAATATCATAAATGAAAAAAGCAAAGAATTAAAGTGCTGTTTCATTCAAAATAAATTGGTTTAAAAAAATGCACTCATTATAAACTGTATTTTGAATATCATAAATGAAAAAAGCAAAGAATTAAAGTGCTGTTTCATTCAAAATAAATTGGTTTAAAAAAATGCACTCATTTATAAACTGTATTTTGAATAAAGAAATAAATAAAGTGCTGTTTCATTCAAAATAAATTGGTTAAAAAAAATGCACTCATTATAAACTGTATTTTGAATATAATAAATGAAAAAAGCAAAAAACTAAAGTGCTGTTTCATTCAAAATAAATTGGTTTTAAAAAATGCACTCATTTATAAACTGTATTTTGAATATAATAAATGAAAAAAGCAAAGAACTAAAGTGCTGTTTCATTCAAAATAAATTGGTTAAGAAAAATTATAAAAATTATAATTACTCATTTATAAACTGTATTTTCAATATCATAAATAAAAGACTGGCTTTTTTTCTTTTTAAATATTATCTGAATTTTTTTTTAATATATATTCATGATGAGTCCCCAACGATGTAGGATTTCATTGTTTGTTTTAGATTTTTCAACATCATACTAACTCCACCAGTAACCCAGCCTTGCTATGAACAACGGTAAGGCCTCACCTCGAAAACAGATATATTATTGATTTTTTTTCTAATTCATTTAAAAAAATTGATTTTTTTTAAATCCACAAAAGAAAAAAAATTTTTTTTAAATCCATTGAAAAATTGTTTTTAAAAAATTCATTTTTTTTATCTATTCTTTAATAGATTAAAAAAATGAATTGATTTTCTTTAAAAATCCATTAACATTTTTTTTTTGTTTTTAAATCCACAATAAAATGGATTTTTTTTTTAAATGCATCAAAAAATTGTTTTTAAAAAATAAATCAAAAAATAAATTTTTTTCATCTATTTAAAAAAATTGATTTTCGTTAAGAATCCATTAAAAATCGATTTTTATAAAATTTCATAAAAAAACTTCATTTTTATGAAAATCCATGAAAAACATTCAATTTTTTTAAAAATCTATTAAAAAACTGAATTATTTTTAATCCATTAAATAAAAATGATAACAATGAGAGAAAACTATTAGTTAACCAACCAGCAAGCACACCTGGCATTGCCGATGAATAAGAATGCCTTTGTACCCGATTTTTCAGGCTGTTAACTCCATATTACCACTTTTTTTTTTAATATAATTTTTTTTTTTTTCAATTTTCACCAGCAAGCACACCTGGCATTGCCGATGAATAAGAATGCCTTTGTACCCGATTTTTCAGGCTATTAACTCCATATTACCACTTTTTTTTTTAATATAATTTTTTTTTTTTTCAATTTTCACATTATAAATTGAATTAAATAAAGTAAAACATTTTCTGTTTACGAATGTTCGGCGAAAACACAGACACAACAACATCGTTTTTATCACTGACACCCCCCCCCCCTAAAAAAAAAATAAAAAATCCCACCAATGGAATTGCTACCACTTTTTTTTTAAATTTTTATATTATTCACCACAAACAAGATTAGGGGCCAGATTTATACACATTTTCTAACTGTCCTTTTACATGGCTTGTTGCACTTTGCTATCTGTTGCCAATCATGTTGATCATCATCATCATCATGTTGATCATCATCATCATGTTGATCATCATCATCATCATCATGATCAACATAATGATGAGGATCAACATGATCATCATCATTATCATTATGTTTATCATGATGATCATCATCAACATGTTGATCATCATCATCATCATTATGTTTATCATGATGATCATCATCAACATGTTGATCATCATCATCATCATCATCATCATCATCATTATGTTGATCATGATGATGATGATCAACATGATCATGATGATGATGATCAACATGATGATGATGATGATGATCAACATGATGATGATGATGATGATGATGATGATCAACATGATCATTATCATTATGTTGATCATGATGATGATGATCAACATGATGATGATGATGATCAACATGATGATGATGATGATGATGATGATGATGATGATGATGATCAACATGATCATGATGATGATGATCAACATGATAATGATGATGATGATCAACATGATCATCATTATCATTATGTTGATCATGATGATGATGATCAACATGATGATGATGATGATCATCATCAACATGATGATGATGATCATCATCATCATGATCATGTTTACCGGTTCGGTTTGCTTCTTTGAATGAGCTTCCCATCTGCGAAACACATTACCATGGTACTGCTTCCCTGCAGATCCGTCTTCAAATCTAATGTCAACAAATACTTGCCATATATTACCCCATAAGTAATCAAACTTTGTTCATACCATTGATCAATGTTAGTACTCCCATAGCGTTCCCCATCTTTCGGCGTACAACCATTGCATCTCATTAACCCTTATCCTCGAGTGGCTCTTGGTTTTGATAAGTGGTGACTCAATCGTTTCAGTGAAAAAATAATGTAGACATGCATGCAGTGGTTGCATGTTTAGTGGGTTGCATGTTTATAATGCACGCTTGTTGGTGCGGGTGAGAAATATTTAACTACGAGAAGAGAAATCATCCAAGATAGGGGAAATATCTCTGATTTTGGTTTGACCACCCAGAATTCGATTGGTCCACTTTAAAGAAGTTCCCTGCTGTGGTTATGATCCACTCAGGGTCTTACAAATTTATTGGCCGTCAAGATACAGGACCCCTAAGCAGAATCCGGTCATTTTGATAAAAGATTTTATGCTTCAACATCTTTATATGTTCAAGTATTTATTCAGGGTTTTTGTTTGGTAAAAAGGGGAGGAAAATTGTTGTTTTTTTTTTGTTTTGGATTTTGCAGAACATGATTGAGTTTTGCAAAAAGAAAAAAAAAACAATAAAACATCAATGTTTGGTGCATTTTGGGTCAGGGAGCTGATATCTTCAGACAGCCTTATCTGGTAGCACCAGGGCGCATACAAGAACACGCAGCTAACATGGTATGGATAATAATTGTGAAGTTTTATGTGTTTTTGTAATAATGACGGCAACTTGGTTTTCTGCGTGTCTGGCACAAGGTTGAGTATTCAACAGCTGGGTTATGATTACTAATTATACAATAATATGAATAAACCTGGAAGTTTTGAAGCTTCGGTAATTTACATGTGAAAAGAAAAATCCGTACAATGTTTACGACATTTGTCATGACTAACATCCAAAAAACAAATTACGATCAAAATAAAAACCGTTGCTAACAATTTAATGAATGTTTTGCTAAATTTTTTTCCCCGCAAATCGATTATTGATTTTTGTACAAAGAAAATTACATTTTCTGTTTTTTTCTTTCGCACTTTTTTCGTTTTGTACGAACGAAAAGCAATCAAATATAAATAATAGAAAATTAGATATTGAAAAAATTTAGACGATGAGTTTAGAACGCTGAAAGCTATCGTGTGAAAGACTAAGGAAAATGGTCTTTCCAATTTAATCATGACAGACCAAAGGAAATGTTATTTAAAACTTAAGTGTGATAGACTAAGCGAAATGGTCTTTCAAATTTAATCATGACAGACCAAAGGAAATGCTATTTAAAACTTAAGTGTGATAGACTAAGCGAAATGGTCTTTCAAATTTAATCATGACAGACCAAAGGAAATGCTATTTAAAACTTAAGTGTGATAGACTAAGCGAAATGGTCTTTCAAATTTAATCATGACAGACCAAAGGAAATGCTATTTAAAACTTAAGTGTGATAGACTAAACGAAATGGTCTTTCAAATTTAATCATGACAGACCAAAGGAAATGCTATTTAAAACTTAAGTGTGATAGACTAAGCGAAATGGTCTTTCAAATTTAATCATGACAGACCAAAGGAAATGCTATTTAAAACTTAAGTGTGATAGACTAAGCGAAATGGTATTTTAAATTTAATCATGACAGACCAAAGGAAATGCTATTTAAAACTTAAGTGTGATAGACTAAGCGAAATGGTCTTTCAAATTTAATCATGACAGACCAAAGGAAATGCTATTTAAAACTTAAGTGTGATAGACTAAACGAAATGGTCTTTCAAATTTAATCATGACAGACCAAAGGAAATGCTATTTAAAACTTAAGTGTGATAGACTAAGCGAAATGGTCTTTCAAATTTAATCATGACAGACCAAAGGAAATGCTATTTAAAACTTAAGTGTGATAGACTAAGCGAAATGGTCTTTCAAATTTAATCATGACAGACCAAAGGAAATGCTATTTAAAACTGAAATGTGTGATAGACTAAGCGAAATGGTCTTTCAAATTTAATCATGACAGACCAAAGGAAATGCTATTTAAAACTTAAGTGTGATAGACTAAGCGAAATGGTATTTTAAATTTAATCATGACAGACCAAAGGAAATGCTATTTAAAACTTAAGTGTGATAGACTAAGCGAAATGGTCTTTCAAATTTAATCATGACAGACCAAAGGAAATGCTATTTAAAACTTAAGTGTGATAGACTAAGGAAAATGGTCTTTCCAATTTAATCATGACAGACCAAAGGAAATGCTATTTAAAACTTAAGTGTGATAGACTAAGCGAAATGGTCTTTCAAATTTAATCATGACAGACCAAAGGAAATGCTATTTAAAACTTAAGTGTGATAGACTAAGCGAAATGGTCTTTCAAATTTAATCATGACAGACCAAAGGAAATGCTATTTAAAACTTAAGTGTGATAGACTAAGCGAAATGGTATTTTAAATTTAATCATGACAGACCAAAGGAAATGCTATTTAAAACTTAAGTGTGATAGACTAAGCGAAATGGTCTTTCAAATTTAATCATGACAGACCAAAGGAAATGCTATTTAAAACTTAAGTGTGATAGACTAAGCGAAATGGTCTTTCAAATTTAATCATGACAGACCAAAGGAAATGCTATTTAAAACTTAAGTGTGATAGACTAAGCGAAATGGTATTTTAAATTTAATCATGACAGACCAAAGGAAATGCTATTTAAAACTTAAGTGTGATAGACTAAGCGAAATGGTCTTTCAAATTTAATCATGACAGACCAAAGGAAATGCTATTTAAAACTTAAGTGTGATAGACTAAGCGAAATGGTCTTTCAAATTTAATCATGACAGACCAAAGAAAATGCTATTTAAAACTTAAGTGTGATAGACTAAGCGAAATGGTCTTTCAAATTTAATCATGACAGACCAAAGGAAATGCTATTTAAAACTTAAGTGTGATAGACTAAGCGAAATGGTCTTTCAAATTTAATCATGACAGACCAAAGGAAATGCTATTTAAAACTTAAGTGTGATAGACTAAGCGAAATGGTCTTTCAAATTTAATCATGACAGACCAAAGGAAATGCTATTTAAAACTTAAGTGTGATAGACTAAACGAAATGGTCTTTCAAATTTAATCATGACAGACCAAAGGAAATGCTATTTAAAACTTAAGTGTGATAGACTAAGCGAAATGGTCTTTCAAATTTAATCATGACAGACCAAAGGAAATGCTATTTAAAACTTAAGTGTGATAGACTAAGCGAAATGGTCTTTCAAATTTAATCATGACAGACCAAAGGAAATGCTATTTAAAACTGAAATGTGTGATAGACTAAGCGAAATGGTCTTTCAAATTTAATCATGACAGACCAAAGGAAATGCTATTTAAAACTTAAGTGTGATAGACTAAGCGAAATGGTATTTTAAATTTAATCATGACAGACCAAAGGAAATGCTATTTAAAACTTAAGTGTGATAGACTAAGCGAAATGGTCTTTCAAATTTAATCATGACAGACCAAAGGAAATGCTATTTAAAACTTAAGTGTGATAGACTAAGGAAAATGGTCTTTCCAATTTAATCATGACAGACCAAAGGAAATGCTATTTAAAACTTAAGTGTGATAGACTAAGCGAAATGGTCTTTCAAATTTAATCATGACAGACCAAAGGAAATGCTATTTAAAACTTAAGTGTGATAGACTAAGCGAAATGGTCTTTCAAATTTAATCATGACAGACCAAAGGAAATGCTATTTAAAACTTAAGTGTGATAGACTAAGCGAAATGGTATTTTAAATTTAATCATGACAGACCAAAGGAAATGCTATTTAAAACTTAAGTGTGATAGACTAAGCGAAATGGTCTTTCAAATTTAATCATGACAGACCAAAGGAAATGCTATTTAAAACTTAAGTGTGATAGACTAAGCGAAATGGTCTTTCAAATTTAATCATGACAGACCAAAGGAAATGCTATTTAAAACTTAAGTGTGATAGACTAAGCGAAATGGTCTTTCAAATTTAATCATGACAGACCAAAGGAAATGCTATTTAAAACTTAAGTGTGATAGACTAAGCGAAATGGTATTTTAAATTTAATCATGACAGACCAAAGAAAATGCTATTTAAAACTTAAGTGTGATAGACCAAGGAAAATGGTATTTTAAATTTAATCCTTGGCCTTTTTTGGCAAAGTGTAGTATCTGTTCTTCTTATACTACACTTACCTTTTGCTGTTCTCTGTCAGTAAAGTGGAAATCCTTCTAGACTGAGGCAATTTAATTTTTTTTTTTCCGATCCAGAGTGCACCTTTTGGGGGAGCTGGATTTTCCCCTACATTAAAAACAAACCTTGCACCTAACTCTGCCCTCGTGGGGAGGCAAGTAAATAGGATAGATAGAGAGGGTGAGAGAAAGAAAGAGAGAGTCAACAGATGACGATTAGAACGAAAGTGACGCCGCCGTTACTGACATAGCGTTGCCACGAACGATAGCCAGGGAGATGCGTTGGAACAACCAGGCTGACTCACGGGTCTCGTACCTAGACGTTGAAATCCTCCGTCCAATGTCCTGAAAAAATTTAACAGTCTCGGGGCCAAGCACACCCGACGTTTCCACTGAAATTGGTTGGAAGACGAAACGGTCAGTGAGCGAGCTGGATTTTCCGCGCTTCCTGGTTTCGGCAAGCAGAGTTTGACACTTTTTTTCTAAAATCCCATCCATTCACTGTGGAGGTCCCCAGATACCGGAGAGCTTTCTACTCAAATAGCTTCTTTCCTCGTGCTGCTGGCCTCTGGAACTCCCTCCCTGCCCCCCTGTTTCCCCGTCAGTACTGACATGCAGAAATTTAAAATTAATGTAAACAGACATCTTGCTTCGCAGATCCCAGTTTAGGTTGACACCCCCCCCCCAACCTTCTCCCCTTTTCTTTCTTCTCGGTAGCCCCTTACGTCTACAGTGGTGGCCTGCCTTGTTTGGGGTGAACTACGTTAAAAAAAAATTAAAAATAAAAAAAAAAAAATTAAAAATAAAAGCTAGAAGAAGAAGATACTAGACTCCAGGGGTCAAGCCGGGTCATCTAAATAAAACGTCAAAATGGATATCTTCACATCCAACACACCAACCCACCCGCCCTTTTCTGAATGATGTCATCACAAATTTTACGAATGTCATTCTAAATTTTATATTGATTCTTGTTGAAAGGAAATGGCATATCTTTCTTTCTTTTTTTCACTTCTCTCTGATGAAAAAGCAATCCAATATAAATAATTGCAAAATTTGAAATCAGAAATATTAACAATGGTTACAACGCTAACAGCAATCATAAGAAATAAGAAACAAAAATGTAGTTAATTGCCCTTGCATGCCTTTAGTTGGCATTAGCAAGTCGGTCGGCAATTTATTTATCTACCTCCCACAGCGGTAAGATGTGACACAAGGTCGGGAAAGTGGGATTAGATAAGCCAGCGTTCGAGAGGTGAGCAATCTGGCCATTTAAAAATTGCCTGGGCAGCCCCTGTCGGCATTCCCCGGTAGGGGTGCCTCGGGCAGTAAGCAATAAACTTACTCCTCCCCAAAGAGGGGAGGCAAAGCCTGGGAGGGTGAACCTCCTAGAACTGGACAGAACAGATCCATAGACGGGCATAAATCAAGCCCGAAGACCAAGACAATACCAGTCTATGAGATGCAGTATCCATCGGAACAGATACTACACTTTGATCGCGACCAAAAAGAAGTCGGTCGGCAAGTCATAAAGCTAAAAATGTAAAGGAGATAACTCATATGTTTACCTTCTCCCTCACATTTTTAGCTTTTTAGGTCATTATTTAAAATTGTCTCCTTTTTAATCTTCCTTACCAAAATAATTAGTTTTGGAAAGAAACTGAAGAGAATTACTTGCTAGTCAGAATCAAATATTGATTTTTTTTATGGAAATCGCTCCAGACAAGGCATAAAGCCACTTGATGTAAGGAGCTAATAAGAACGAAAGATGATTATCGCAAAGACAGGAGATGCCTATTGACCTTAGTCTTGAAAAAACCAAAGTTATAGGTAGGAGGAAAACAGTCAGCATGAAGAAAGTTCCACAAGCCTGCAGTTCTTGGAAAGAAGCTACTGGAATAGGAAGCTGTCTTACAATGAGGTATCAAAACAGTGAATCGATGAAGACCACTAGACCAACGTTTCAAAGGAGCTGAAACAAAGGAAGTAGAGAATAGATCCCACATTTCTGAAGAACACATGCCATAATAGTATTTATAGAAAAGACTGAGACTAGCAACATCACGTCTGTAGGAGAGATGGGGCAGAGAAAAGAAAGGGTGGAGGCCAATCAAATTACAGATACGTTTCTGCACCTTATCAAAAACCCTCAAATGGGACAGAGATTCACCAGTCCAAATATGACAACAGTACTCCATACATGGTCTGATTTTAAATTTGTAGAGATAGAGAATAGCCTCAGGTGTGAGAAAGTGTTTGGAGCGATAGAGAGAACCGACTTGACGAGAATCAGAAAGAGCAATGGATTTAATGGATGATTTGTCAAATCGATTGTTATTTAGATCTAACATGGAAAGTCCGACAAGATAACTGTATATATTAGAAGACAAATTAAGATCTTTAAAAACTCTTGTCATTAAAAATTTGATGAATGTCGTTGTAAACTTTTACCAAAACTGATCATTGATTTTTGTTAAAATGACATTTTTTTTCCTTTCTTTTTTCTCAGATGAAAAAGCAATCAAATATAAATAACCGCAAAAATTGAAATCAGAAATATTAACAATACGAAAACATTGCGAAAAGCAATTCTAAGAAATGAGAAACGAAAGTCTAATTATCCGCCTTGTAGCTCTTGACTTGCGACTTTGTAAGTGTGTGTGTGTCTGTGTGTGTGTGTCTGTGTGTAAGTGTTGTGTGTATGTCTGTGTATGTGTGTCTGTCTGTGGTGTGTTTGTGCGTGTGTCTGTGTGTATGTCTGTGAGGGTGTGTGGGTGTGTCTGTGTGGGTGTCTGAGTGTGTGTGTGTATGTCTGTGAGTGTGTATCTGTGTGTGTGTGTATGGGTCTGTGTGTGTGTCTGTCTGTGAGTGTGTCTTGAGTGGTGTGTGTTTGTGCATGTGTCTGTGTGTATGTCTGTGAGTGTGTGTCTGTGAGTGTTTCGGTGTGTGTGTCTGTCTGTGTGTGTGTCTGTCTGTGTGTGCGTTTGTCTGTGTGGGTGTCACATTGAGCTTAAAAGAAAAGCTGTTTTATTTCATTAAACTTGTGGATTTCGAATATATCAACCCCTACTGATGGGACCGATTGAGCATACCTTCGTTTTCTAACAAAATACGGTTGAAACGATCATTCAGAAGTAAATAAAAATGTTATAAAATAAAATCTCAGACTTATTCCCTTAATATATATATATATATATATATTTGAACATTTTTGAGAAACCAGTTAACAGACGTGTAAATTTATATAAATAAATGAAAATTTATTTAATCATTTTCTTTTTTTATATTTTATAAATCCGAATTTTCGGTTTAACAAACCATAATCATGGTAAAAAGACATTGTATTTTTACAATTTTTTTTTCTTTTTCATGGTGAAAACCTGACGGTGTGACCGAAGATTTACGATCTCCTCCGATGTTATTGGAGAGTTTGTTTATATGTCCGGTGCTTGTAGTGAATGCCCTGGCAGGTTTGAGATGAATAATATAAGTGTTACTACAGTTTTGAAAGCATCGTTAGGAGATATATTTTTAAAAATTTGAGAAACCAGTTAACAGACGCTTTAATTTATATCAATAAATCAAAATTTATTTAATCATTTTTTTAAAAAATATTTTATAAATCCGAATTTTCGGTTTAACAAACCATAATCATTATATATATACATATATATATATATATAGTGTGTGTGTATTTAGGCAGCATATTTTCATTTAGGCAAACATTAAATAATACAGAGTTTTTTTTTGCTTGAAAAAACTTTTTCTTTTTTTTTTCAATTTTCCGAACAGTCCATTTAGTATTTCGGTCAAATTGGTGTATGTAAGTTCCGTGAGTTTCTTGTTCCATTTTTCTTTCCTTTTTCGCGAGTACTTTCGATTTGATTTGTCAAATTATCTTCAGGCGGTGTTAGTCATATATATATATATATATATATATATATATACTACTTCAAGGTCAAAAACTCGCCAACAATAAGTGTTAGATGGATAGATTCCGACCCAGAAAACAGCAATTCTTCCACCTTTGTCAGAAACATTGCTCATGAAATGTGAGGACTAAAGGACAAAATAAAGGGAAGCGAGAGTTACGAGGCTGTCGAAAGTAAACTGAAAGTTGACTTTCTAAGCAAGTAATAAAGAATACATCAATCCGCGTAACTCATCTGAAAAAGAATTCTGGTAACAGGGAGGTAAAAAAATTCATCAAACTTAAAGACAAAATATTTTCGTTTGATCGTTGACCTTGAGGATACAGTGTTCGCCTTCAGTTCCACTATTTTATGCCATCGTGGGTACAAATCTCACACTAGACAATGTGTTTTTTTATATAGTTATTTCCTAGTCGATATCAACAATCATAAACTTTAATACTTTTTTGTTTGATAAAAAAATGGATGAAAAATATTTAATAGATGTTTTTAACTTTAAATCTTGGTTAAAAAATTTAAGAAAAATTAAGAAACCTTCTGAGCTTGAAACTGACGGAACTAATGTTGTACTAATTTTTCTGTACCAATATATATATATATATATATATATATATATATATATAACCGTAATATTCTTAATAGAAGAAGGCCATCCCTACAAGATTGCAATGCCCAGTTGTGGGTACACAGATGGCTCAGTAAGCTCGACTTATTTCTAAAAGTCTTGCTGCAGATATGGCATACAAGGTTTACCGTTTGTGCATAGCTATATTCAACTCCTGTTTGACATTTGTTTAGTTGGCTCCTACTATGGATTCTCATGTGACTCAGTAGATTATACCTTGACAGACAGGCTCTGCCACATAAACCACACGCATGGTTGGGTTGAAATGTGTTTGGGACATTCGGCACTGACTGCTTCCGCAAAGTACATTTCAAAAATGGAGTACTCTATACGCTTTGCTTCAAATCTGTCACAGACATCATAGATACACTTGCGCCAGACCGATCGCTCCAGGTCACCCTCTCCCAGTTCTCCACGTTCATACATACATACATACATATATACATTATATATATATATATATATATGAGATAATATTTTTAGTTTTCCTTTTTTAATTTTCCATTGGAATATTATTTTCATTTTTTATCATTCATATATTATATATATATATATATAATGAGATAATATTTTTAGTTTTCCTTTTTTTATTTCAGCTTGTTTATTCAGGTTTTAAAAAAACACATTATTGTCGATAAACTTATTTCCTAGCCAATATCGATTATCATCATAAACCTGAATAATTTTTTTTTGTTATTATAATTTATAATAAAATATGGATGAAAGATATTTAATAGATGTTCTGGGCTTTGAATCTTGGCTCCGTGACCGGAGCAGAATCTGAGGACCCCATGGTTATGTCATAGTTATTAGGTGTGTCTTTTCTCGTCCAGAGTTTATTGACTAGTGTAATTAGTCTAATTTCCAGGTCGGTAAGATCAGAGTTGTTTTGGCTACAAAATTTTAGTAAAAGTTGAGAAACCCTACATAGACGGATACTTCAGTTAGTATCTAAAAAATGCAAAGTTGCTGAAAAAAAAAAAAAGAACACGTTCGAAGATCAGGGAAAATATCATGCTCATTCCTACCTTAATAATCCGAGCAAATATATCGGCTCCTTGTGACGTGAGGCTGCACCCAGTCAAATTGATGGTGTTCAGCGTCAAGTTGTTCTTGATTGCACGTGCAATCGCTGAGAGAAGAAAAACAAACAATAGAAAATTATAAACAACTAGAGTGACCCGTGTCCCGGCGTTGCCCGGGAAAAATTGGGAAGACCAAGAATCGCAACCCCCAAGAAATAAATTGATTTGAAAGAATTGGAAAAACTTTAAATAATTCTAGATTGATGCAATTTCTATTTTTATTTTTGTCTTAATCCAGTGTTTTTTGTTTTTTTTTTGTTTTTTTTTTGGGGGGGGGGGGGGAAGATGAACGTCACGGACTCATTTCCATTTCTATAGTGGACTCATTTGTATTTCTGTTTTTATAACTGTTTCTGGACCATGTTTAGTGTTGATGAAACTGTTTGAATAAAATTGATTTAAATTGTAAAGAAGTTTTTCCTTTTAGCCATAACTTGGTGACTCTTTTCTTCATATCAAACAAGGCCAGAAGGATGGATACCAACCGATGCAGCAACCCTTCTACAAAATGGAGATCTGACATCTTATTTAAATCAATAATGCAACATTTTATTTACCTCCCCAGGAGGTTAGGCACAAGGCCAGGTTTATCCTACTCCCACAAGTAAGATGTGACCCAAGCTCGGGTCGGGAAAGTGGGGTTTGAAAAGCCAGCGCCCGAGAAGATGAGCACTCTGGCCATTAAAAATTGCCTGGGCAGCCCCGTCGGCATTCCCCGGTAGGGGCGCCTCAGACAGTAAGCAATAAACTTACTCCTCCCCAAAGAGGGGAGGCAAAGCCTGGGAGGGTGGACCTCCTAGAACTGCACAGGACAGACCCATAGACCGGCGTAAATCAAGCCCCGAAGGCCAAGACGATACCAGTTTATGGCGTGTATCAGGGATACAACATAGTCTTTTGAAATACTGTATATATATATATATAGTAGAGAGCAAAGACCTAAACACAGTCATTTGTATGCCTAATTTGCATAACTATTTTTTAAATAGTTTATAATAAATTAATGTTTAGTGTTATCCATTTGTAATTCTATTCTCCTATTTTCATATATATATAGGCAATAGTTTTGTTGATATTAAGAGTAATTAATAAAAGTGATTTAATAAAAAAAAAAGAATTTACCAAAACCTTTCTTAAAATATGTTCATTAATTTTCAAGGGAGGTAATTTGAATGAAAACTAGTATGTCTTAACAAGCTAAAAAGAAATACAATGTATATTGTAAAATAGAAGTTTGTCTTTTTATCCAAAACTTGGTAACCCTAACCCTTTTTCTCATATTGTTAAATTGCTGGTTACTTAATAACACGTTTCTTAACACGCTGTGATGTCGGAATCTCTGGCGTCGTAGAACTCTCGTCTGTTGATCCCGAAACGGGACGATGTGTCGCTTCTATTCGTGTTTCCCAGTTGCAGGGAAACTATTTGTACTAACCGTGCATCCCTCCTCTTCACCGCCATTGTTGTCGTCCGCCTTAGGTCGCTGCTGCTATCATCTGTCGCTTCGCCGAGCGTCAACTTCGCTCGCTTCTTCCATCATACCGGCGGTCTCCTCGCAGGCTGAAATCAAATCCCCCACGCACAATAAAATATAACAAGGCTTCTCCTTTTTAATTTAGAGCCATTTATTACTATACTTCTTGTCGATACTGAGCAAGTTCGTTGTAGAAGAGAGAGAGGCTTACGCTAGTTAATTTTCTAACTACTTAGCTACTTGTAAAGGAAGGAAGATGGGGGACATCGCTTGGCTCTCAATTTCGGGGGATCCGAAATCCCCTAGCTTGTAATCGCTACATGGCTAAAGCGTGTTGACTCGTTGGCTTCCAGTCAAGAACTGTAAATCTCACTTAGTTTTCCCACCGGGAAAACTGTGACGTCACGAAATCTCATGATCAACACGCAGGTGTGACCTAACCTTTGAACTAAGGTCTCGTCACCCGTCACTGCAACCGTGAGAAACAACATTGCACTAAACTTGCACGAGATGACTTTGTTACAAATCGCGCAAGTTAAGCGATCTCTCTGTATGTCCATCCACACATGCGTCCCATTATATAATATATAAAACAAGGCCAGTAGGATGGATACTGATGCAGCAACTCTACTACAAAATGGCAATCCGACATTCTTCTCTTACCAAAATGATTTCTAATGTTTCTCATGCGACAGATTCGAGAAATCTGTAAATATCGATTCTGCTGTTCATTCATTTAATTTTCAAAGTTTTAACTACTGCTGAAATTTACGAGAGAGGAGATATAAACTTTTGGAGCCAGCCAGAAAAAAAAAGAGTTGGTGGTAATAAAAAAGCTATTTCGAAGTAAATTGTGACAGACATATTGGAGGACAGATTCTTATAGCGATGCTGGGAAGCATCTAAAATTAAAGACGATGATTCAAATGTGTCGATACTTACTTTCTAAGCCACTGTCCCCTATTTTGCAATATGAGAGGGACAAGTAATTCAGAGATGAGTTCTTGTTCAATCCCTTCAAAAAAAAAAAAACAAGAATAAATAAAATAAAAAATATTTGCATGCGAAAAATATGATAGTTGTTTTGTTTTAAGGCATATCAACCCATTTTAGTAAGTGTTTTTTATGCTTCAAGTTTTTTTATATGTTCAAGTATTTATTTTAGCTGTTTGGTTTGGTTGTTTTGTTTTACGGCATATCAACCCTTTTTGAGGTTATTTTATGCTGAATCTCGTCATTTTAGTAAATGTTTTTATGCTTCAAGTTCTTTATATGTTCAAATATTTATTCATGGTGTTTGGTTTGGTTGTTTTGTTTTACGGCATATCAACCCTTTTTGGTGTTATTTTATGCTGAATCTCGTCATTTTAGTAAAAGTTTTTATGCTTCAAGTTCTTTATATGTTCAAATATTTATTCATGGTGTTTGGTTTGGTTGTTTTGTTTTACGGCATATCAACCCTTTTTGGTGTTATTTTATGCTGAATCTCGTCATTTTAGTAAAAGTTTTTATGCTTCAAGTTCTTTATATGTTCAAGTATTTATTTTAGCTGTTTGATTTGGTTGTTTTGTTTTACGGCATATCAACCCTTTTTGGGGTTATTTTATGCTGAATCTCGTCATTTTAGTAAAAGTTTTTATGCTTCAAGTTCTTTATATGTTCAAATATTTATTCATGGTGTTTGGTTTGGTTGTTTTGTTTTACGGCATATCAACCCTTTTTGGTGTTATTTTATGCTGAATCTCGTCATTTTAGTAAAAGTTTTTATGCTTCAAGTTCTTTATATGTTCAAGTATTTATTTTAGCTGTTTGATTTGGTTGTTTTGTTTTACGGCATATCAACCCTTTTTGGGGTTATTTTATGCTGAATCTCGTCATTTTAGTAAAAGTTTTTATGCTTCAAGTTCTTTATATGTTCAAATATTTATTCATGGTGTTTGGTTTGGTTGTTTTGTTTTACGGCATATCAACCCTTTTTGGGGTTATTTTATGCTGAATCTCATCATTTTAGTAAAAGTTTTTATGCTTCAAGTTCTTTATATGTTCAAATTCAAAGATTGCTAAACTCATTTATTTATTTTTGTTATTCTCAGCAGTTTGTTTATTTGAGGTTTCCTCGGGACAAATATAGAAATATATTGGCTCCTATTAGTGGCAGATAGACATGGAAGAAAATAAAAATAAAAATAAAAGAACAATAAAAATAAAAATAAAAGAACAATAAAAATAAAAATAAAAGAACAATACCTCCAGACAGTATAGGCAGATGTGTGCAGACCATGAGCCTTTGTTGGTTTGGTCACGTTGAAAAAAATGGATGAGAGTTAGTAGATGTAGAATAGTTGAGATAGCAGGGTAAGGCCAAGGAAAAGATCGGAAGAAGTGATAAGGATGGATTTGAGAGAAAGAGGGATAAATAAAGACCTGGTCAGAGATGAGTTATAATGGAAGTAGATTTCTTAAAAACCGCCCAACACATGCCAGCATGTAAAACAGACGTTAAAATGATGATGATGATGATGATGATGATGATGATGATGATGATGATGATGATGATGATGATGATATTTAAAAAATATCGTCAAATACTTACCTTTGCCAAATAAAGAATATCCGATTCTCGAAGCGGCAGACTTTGTAGCTTCAGGCAGGCCAAGGCGGGGCTGACCAGTAAACATTTTTTGATAGCTTTGCATAACTCGTGATTCACTTCCTTCCCTCGGATCGCAGGCGGTTTATGCTTAGACTTGGGGGCTTGGTTTTCTTTGCCTAAAAAAAAACAAAAAAACATTTCTGATGAATTTATAAAGTCATATTTTTTTATGTAAAAAAAAAAAAAAAAAAAAAAAAAAGGTGCTCATGCTGTTCAGCGGAGCGGATATGCTTAAGCACCAAAAACAATAATATATACTTATTCAGCGTTATATTCTTACTCACTGTATGAAAAAGTAGAAAAAATTATCCACTAGAACTTTATTACAAGTATTTTTCCATTCTGCGTATCATAACAGCGATTCGTTCGCTAAGCCTCCATCTTCTTTCTTAAGAAGATTTCAAGGGCAGATAATTCGAAATCTTCCTAAGAAGGAGGCTTAGTGAACGAATCGCTGTTATGATACGCAGAATGGAAAATACTTGTAATTAAAGTTCTAGTGGATAATTTTTTCTACTTTCTACTATACTTTGCTCCTAGCGAATGGCTTTAGAATTCTTAGCAGATCCTCATGTATTAAAAGGTTGAAAGTTGCGGAAGCTATTTAGATCCAATCATTTTTTTCAAGATTCAAACAAAAATTAGTTTTACAACAAAGAAAACGGGGGATGGAGTTTGGGCAGTGAGTGGTGTTCTTCCAAGGTAAATGCAATTTGGGAGAGGCCGAGGACAAAAAAATTGGAAGTGGGATCACACTTTGATACTTTATGGAATAATTGTACGTGAGTAAATCATTTGTATTAAATTGGCTGATTTCCAAATTACTACTGAATAACATTGAAAAAGTCTGAAAAAAACAGACCCTCTACTTTGATACTAGCCCGAATGAATAGTCAACCTTCAAACTACGAGAATTGGTAATCTAATATATAAAGTAGAGACGTTTTTTCCCCTGTACCTTCTCGGAGTATAGGAAAATAACCACATGCATCACAGGCTACTAAACTCACCACTATCCTACACTTATTCACTCGAGTGTGTTTTAGTAAATGTATTATTATTTTTTTCTACCTAACACTAAACATTACATTTGGCCCACCATCAACGTCTCTCCGAAAAACCAACTCCATATAAGTAGTAGTAAAAACTTTTCTCCCTAACAATTATGTACTGTCACTCTACTCATCGACACCGGGAACTAATACACACAGTTTAATTTACACAAAACACCGGTTCTTATTTATTATTTGCCTACATTATATAAAGCAATACGCAAAAACTTAATGACCGCTCCTGTTCACTAAATGTTAACATAACCCGCATGTCAATAAACAAGCTTAGATTAATTGGCCTATTTTCACACGTACTTTTAAACTAGAACCAGTTGTGAAGTCGTTAAGAACGCAGGTTTCATGATCGCCAGGTCCAGGGTTCGATCCCATCCTACTCTACCACTTTTTTCTTTTTTTTTTTTTAAATTTAAAACATTCGCCAACACGGTAGAGAGGGGGGGGGGGGGAAGACAATACGCCGTTTCTTTTTTTATTCGACGTCATGCAATAGGTAGTACTTTCTCCCGTGCAACGCCGGGCGACGGGTTCAGCTAGTATATATATATATAGAGTTAGAAAAATCTGTGAGATTTCCATGGGTCACAGCTAATCTATATCTATACGCCTCGATCCTTCAAATACTAAAACTCTTGCAGCTTATTTGTTACCGTGCACATTGGACGACGTCATCATTTTGTGACATCCTCAACCGAAACAGAGGTGGGGATAACCGTGCACAGTGGATGCCATCACAAAATGGTGAATATTTTTTTTTTTTTAACTTAGTTCACCCCAAACAAGACAAGCCGCCACTGTAGACGTAAGGGGCTACTGAGAATTAGAGTGAAAGTTTAAGGGGTCATCCTAAATTGGGAGCCGTGCAGCGAGATGCTTGTTCAGATTAGTTTTAAATTTCTGCATGTCGGGGAAACAGGGAACAGGGAGGGAGTTCCAAAGGCCTCTATCTAACCGGAGAGAAAGGGTAGGAAGAGATCCTTTATGTTTTATCTAGACCAGGGCCGGGCAACCTTTTCAGAGTGAGGGCCAGATGAGACTTTTGGAAGGAGATCGCGGGCCGGAGTGAAAAATGAAATGTCAGAATTATTATATTTTGTTTACATGAATAAATTGTACAAAAATTGCATTGAACACTCTACAAATCTGATATTTTTTCTCAAGAAACTTCTGTATGTGATGTTATAAAAGGCGCCGATGAAGAGCCATTTTGGAATCATAAAAAATAATGACGGGGGAAGTAGCAAGTTGATCCAGCATTCGTTTTGACACACCTCACATAGGTTCTCTGTTTCATGCCCTTTCCTCGTCTCTCATTTCCTCTTTGCCTCTCTCTTTCTCTTTTTCTCTTTTTATCTCAGGCCAAGGATTTGAAATTAATAGTTAAAGAAAAATGAAATATACATGCATCATCGCTCGCTGATGTTTATACATTTTTATCCCACTATAAATCTTAATTGAAACCTACTTTTACGTCTATGTCACAGAATGATATGAGTTTTACTGGGAGGTTCGCGGGCTGGATTGCAATAATAAAGCATAGCAGGGTGGCGGGCCGGACGCTAAGCCTTCGCGGGACACATCCGGAGGTTGCCCGCCCCTGCTCTACACAATGGTTTCATTATTATGCTATATATTATACTAGATGTCCCGAACCGGCATTGCCCAAGAGTATTTTAATATTATTATTTCTATAGAATGATTTCATTATTATGCTATATATTATACTAGATGTCCCGAACCGGCATTGCCCAAGATTATTTTAACTGCCAAGATACGACATCCTTTAAAACGTTGATGCTTCGTGAAATTCACCAAAACTACACCTGATGTCCCTCTCCATACGTTTGTTTGTTCCTGTGCACACTGGATGATGTCACAAAGTGATGATGTCAGCCACGAAAACAGATCCTTTATGACATCATAAAGGTATGACGTCATCCACTGAAAATGGCACACAGACATTGGGAACAATCTTTATGACATCACAACGGTATGACGTCATCCACTGAAAATGGCACACAGACATTGGGAAGAATCTTTATGACATCACAATGGTATGACGTCATACACTGAAAATGGCACACAGACATTGGGAAGAATCTTTACGACATCACAAAGGTATGACGTCATCCACTGAAAATGGCACACAGACATTGGGAAGAATCTTTACGACATCACAAAGGTATGACGTCATCCACTGAAAATGGCACACAGACATTGGGAAGAATCTTTATGACATCACAACGGTATGACGTCATCCACTGAAAATGGCACACAGACATTGGGAAGAATCTTTATGACATCACAACGGTATGACGTCATCCACTGAAAATGATCTTTTATGACATCATAAACGATGAAGTTATAAAGGATGACATCATCCATTAAAACAGAGAACATAGACAACCCGTGATCTGGATCATGGGTCATCGAGTGACGGGTCGTCTATGGACAATGACTGTATATCTCGATTTATATAAAGTTAAGTATGTGTATATGTTTATATACTTCTACAAATAGGTTTTACTACAAAACTAATTAACCAATCATTATGAATTTTGGAACACAACTGGTAGGCGTAAGGCTGGGTAATGTGGGTTATATTTAGTTCAATTTGGTTTTATGCAAAGCGAGCAAGAGGGGGGGTTTAAATCTATTTGTAAAACTTCACATTCCTCTGATTTTTGTGAAATTTTAACAATATGTATTAGACATCAATTAATAAATATTCCCCAAATTTCAATTTCTTTTAAGTATTTCAGAGGGGTTCGAGGGGGGGGGGGGGGGGTTCGAGGGGGGGGCATAATATGGGCACAACCTCTTATATGAAAATTCAAATATTTCAGATTTGCATTAAATTTTATCTATAGCCATTAGACACCAATTAAGCAAGATTCCCTGAATTTAAATTGTTTTGAAGTCCTTTTAAGCTTTAAATTTTAGTAGTAGTTATGCAAATTAGACAGATATATGAATGTTTATGAGTCTTTCGTCAGTACTATATATACTGTATTTCAAAATATTGCATTGTATTATTGATTTAAATAACAGTAACCCGTTTTGATGGTAGTATAGCAGTGATACATGAAAAATACTTTTGTATTTATTCATTTAACTAGATTAAGTCGAGGCCAAAGGCAGAAAAATGTTAAAAGTTTTGTTAATAAAGGGAAATGTGTTAATATTGACAAAGCTATTGCAGATATATAGGAAAAATAGAACAATAAAATCATAAATGAATAACACCAAACATTAATTTATTACAGACTTTTTGTAAATACAGGGAAATGTGTTGTAAATATCTATTTACCTTCATGATCAGTTAACGGCACTGGATGTATACACTAAAGTGCATAGTGTGACCCCACCCCACACAAAAAATAATCGCCCCCCCCCCAACAAAAAAATAATGCCACCCATCCATGGAATCCTTTATAAAATTCACAACCATTTTCTGCAATCCAAGTATATTTGGTAGAAATAAACTTCAGTCTATAACTCACTTGTCCACCAAGTTCCAGTCATGAATGTCCAACAGTCTTTGTAACACTCCTCTTTCAGCACTACTCTGTTCAAGTATAGTCTGGAGATTGTTTTATTTTAATAGACATTATCTTTGAAATAACTCCAAAGATAAAAATCTGGGGGGTGGTTAAGGTTCGGTGAGTGTGAAGTCCATTCAGTACAACACCTCTTACTGATAAAACCATCACCAAAGTGTCCCCACAGCCATTTCAACGAGTCATTTGAAGTGTTTGAGTTGCCCCAAAATACCATCTAACACATTCATCTCTTGACATTTTTCTTTTCGGTGATGCCCCTCTTCAGTTCAGGAATAGTCTGAGGATTGTTTTGAGATAATCCCACAGATAGAAATCTGTGGGGGGTTATGGTCCGGTGAGTGTAAAGCCCATTCAGCATCACATCTTCTACGGATGAGTCAATCACCAAAGTTCCCTCCTCCATATCATTGAAGAGAGGGTAAGCATAGCGTACAAAGCCAACTAACCAATAATGCTTTAACAACATCTTTGGTCTTGGTACCTGTTAGGTAGAAGGATTTCTACCGAGGAAAATAAAATGGAGATATTAAAGGGAGATAACTTGTCAGAGTTGTATCCCTTGCGTTCAATTGCAGAGTGGCTTCCCCTTGGGGCTTCCATCAGGAACAGACATTTTAAAAAGATGTTGTATCAAGCTCCGACATAAATGTTCAAATTAATTCGTAAATCCTCTTCTTCCAATTGTAAAAAGTAAATAAATAATTAATTCTTGACCATACTAAGTTTCCTCGTTCAAATTCTTTCTCCTATTTTTGTTTGTTAACTCACATTCACATATTCAATTTTACACCCACTCACATTCACATATTCAATTTTACACTCACTCACATTCACATATTCAATTTTACACCCACTCACATTCACATATTCAATTTTACACTCACTCACATTCACATATTCAATTTTACACCCACTCACATTCACATATTCAATTTTACACCCACTCACATTCACATATTCAATTTTACACCCACTCACATTCACATATTCAATTTTACACCCACTCACATTCACATATTCAATTTTACACCCACTCACATTCACATATTCAATTTTACACCCACTCACATTCACATATTCAATTTTACACCCACTCACATTCACATATTCAATTTTACACCCACTCACATTCACATATTCAATTTTACACCCACTCACATTCACATATTCAATTTTACACCTACTCAAGCACGGTCACTTCAAAAACAATGATGCAATTTTTAAAATGAATAAAATCATTTATTGTTTTGTATAATATGCATGTCCAATATGAAGTCTTGTACTACAATCTCTTCTTGCCTTTCTATAGCCTAAGCACCACTGAGCACAACCATTTGGATAAAGTTAATTCTGACGTTTCTGGTATAAATAGTTTATAAAAAGATAGTCTACTTGATAGCGGATATTCCGAATTCATAACGGTAAACCGGCATCAAGTAGACCGTTTCTCTTTTATCATTTGTTTCTTACACAACAAAACATACTCTTAACCCTAACCCTAAGTCCGAGTGGAAACAAATTAATATTTGTGAAAACGAATGCTAAAAGAGAAACATGATGGTGGGCAACGCTTATGAATTCGGATCAGCTGCCATCAAGTAGACCTTTTACCAAATAGTCTGTTGTTTAATGAGAAATATATCTTATTACGAGATAAATGTTTAAGTAGAGCATTTCTACCTAGAAAATGAGACATATTAAAGGGAGATAACTTGTCAGAGTTGCTTCCCTTGGACCAATTGCAGAGGCAGACATTTTGTAAAGATGTATCAGCTCCCACAATAAATGTTCAAAATTAATTAGTGAATCCTCTTCTTTCAATTGTAAAAAGTAAATAAATAATTAATTCTTGACCATACTAAGTTTTCTCATTCAAATTCTTTCTCATATTTTTGTTTATTAACTCACATTCACATTTAAATTTACACACAATCCAGATCACTTGAATACTCAATTAACAAAGTATAGTTCTGTGGTACAACCTTTTTATTTGCATCGTACGATGACAGGCAAATATTTACCCAGCACAAATGTCTTTTTGGCCAAACATAGATCCGGAAGCTTTATCGCACTTACCTTTTTCCGTAATTAAATGGTTGCTGGTAACAGCTATAAATTCCAGGCTTTTATTGATAGACACGGAACTCAAAATTGGTTTCCACTCAAGTAGGCTGCAAAAGAAAAAAATATTTGAAGGTTCAATTCTTACTACAGACGATAACCATTGTTTGGGAATGTTTACGATGAGGAAATAATTTGGACTAGCGGGACCCGTGTAAATTACACAAAGTGATGTTTTCAATACTAATTATCTTGTTCCTAACCTATACATGATTTAATAAAATATGATAAGATTTGACTTGTATATTTATTTTAAAAAATGAACAATACTTGAAACAATTTACAAAACTTCTTTATATACAATATTTCTAGTGAAGGTAATATTTGACGACTAAACCTTACTTTGTAAATGCTTTAGATTTAATTAAATTTGGGTCCAATTCATGAGTAGCATACAAAGATTCGGAAGGTCGTTGCTTTTTATGTAAGCGTGACACACAAAATAACACACACGCTATCGTATTAATATGTGTCTTCCCGGTCGTCCTCTCCCTACATCCCTCCCCCTTCGATGTAGAAAAACATCTCAGAGGTTAGTTGGAATCAAACTATAAACCAGTCGGGTCATCCTCAAAAACTGACGTCAAAATGCTACGTCGCTAACCGTTGCGCCAAAGGGAAATACTTGAAAATATTACGAAAATTGGGTGACTTGAATGCTTTTCCAAATCTAAGTGCGACATGCATGCGCAGAGCTTTTGATCTAAGCGTGACACACGAACACACACGTTATCATATTAATATATAGATTATTCGGACTACTATTCTCTCATCTTCGTTGTTATTTTCACAAGGTTTCGGACGACGTAGTTTCCGAATTTCTTCGGGCGTGCATAATTACGAACTTAGGAACCTGTAAGGAAATTTTTAATTTCCGTTCAGGTTCAACTATTAGGTTGTTCTCAAATTCGAAAAAAATACATACCTGAAGACGGTCGGAGATTACATCGGCCGGAACGTTGATTAACAATCTTCTGAAGGTTGATGGTTCAATCCTTACTTCACGCGATAACAACTAAGAATAACATACTAATTAATTAACATTTAAACCTCGGTCATGGTTGACAGAATGAGATTAAATAAAGGGTTCGGTACTGTTTTAGATATTGACCCTAATTTCCGTGATTGTCCGGCAGCAGCAAGCCGACAGCTAACGGAAGCGTCCGAGACCTGCCGAGTCGGCAGACGACAACAATGTAAGACGATGAATATACGTAAAGAAAAAGAAATGCATATATTTTTATACAACAAATGAAATAAATGAACAAACCCATAGCTGAAATGAATAAACTTTTTTTAAATTAATATTTAACCATTTTATGTAAGAAAATTTTTTATAAACGCTAACATTTTAAACCATTTTTTTTGTAACTGAAACGTCCCCGATCGCAACGAAATCCAAGCCCGGCATTCCTGGGTGGGGCATCTCCAGGCATATTTTTCCGAAACACTCTTTCGCGGTACTAGCCGGCAAAGTCGGCCGCCGCCTCAACATCGCACACATCGCATATCTTTTGCCAGCAGAGCTTTCTGCTGGCAAAAGTTAATGCACTGCTCCGGAGAGGCAATTGAACTACACAACACTTCAAAATTCATTGTCAACAAGTGCCAAGCGTCGGACGCCAGCCTCGTTTTCGATTTCGGCAGGTCTCGGATGCTTCCGTTAGCTGTCGGCTTGCTGCTGCCGGGCAGTCACAAAAATTAGGGTCAATATCTAAAACAGTACCAAGGGTTCAGTTTGAAATTCCATTACCGAGAACACCCTTCCCGAGAGTCCACCATTCAAACTCGTCAGCCTAACATTCTCAGACAACATGAATTCGAATAAGTACATAGAAGATACTGCCAAGTCTGCTGCAAAGGAGGTAGGCTCCCTCTACCAGGCGAGAAAACTTATCCCAACTGCCAGTATCCTATGTCTCTATAAACCCACCATTCGCCCATGCATGGAGTATTGTTGCCAGATCTGGGCTAGTGCACCAACCACCAATTTCTCCCTCTTGGACATGGTGCCAACAAACGAATCTTTAATCAAATAGGTCCCGCACTGTTTGCTAAGATCCAGTCTCTGTCACATCACTTCAGTGTTGCATCTCCGTGCTTGTTTTACAAATATTTCCACAGAATGTGCTCAGATGAACTTACTGCATTTTGTGCGCTCTCAAACAAAAATACCTCAGACCCACCAGACTAGAAGCAAAATCCCACCCCTTCACTGTAGAGGTCCCTAGATGCGGGGAAAATTTTCTACTCTAATAGCTTCTTTCCTCAAACTGTTTACGTTTTGAATTCCTTCCCCGACCATACCAACATGCAGAAATTCAAATGTAATGTGAACAAACATCTTGCAGCCCAACTCCCCACTTAGGTTGCCCCCTATCACGGCAGCCCCTTACATTTCAGTAGCAATAGGCCTTGTTTGGGATGAACAAAAGTACAAAACTATTTTTTAAATATTCCAAAGTCCAAACAGAAGATTCCCAAGTTGGAAAAGATGCTCCTGAAAGTCGGACGCCCCTATTTACTTGCCTCCCCACAAGGGCAGAGTTAGACACAACGTCGATTTTTAATTTGGGTAAAATCCAGCTCCCCAAAAAAGGGGCACGCTGGATTGGAACAAAAATTAAAATTGCCTCAGTCTAAAAGTATCCCTCCTTCTCCGACCGAGAACGGAAAAGATAAAGTTTAATAGCAGAACAGATACTACACTTTGCTCCGAGCCAAGGAAGGTAGGTTGAGAGGTTACTGCAGCTGGATCTGTTGAGGTTTCGTTCCACCACGCCCGACACAAAGACGTCAAAGGGATGTTGTAGTCAGACTAGCTGCGAGGGCAGATGTTAGATGAAGTCGGGTTTTTTTGTTGTTGTTTTTTTGTTGTTGTTTTTGTGTTTTTTTGTTGTTGTTTTTTTTTGTTTTTTTGTTGTTGTTTTTTGTTGTTTTTTTGTTGTTTTTTGTTGTTGTTTTTTGTTGTTTTTTTGTTGTTTTTTTGTTGTTGTTTTTGTTGTTTTTTTATTGTTTTTTGTTGTTTTTTTTGTTGTTTTTGTTGTTGTTTTTGTTGTTGTTTTTTTGTTGTTTTTTTGTTGTTTTTGTTGTTTTTTTTGTTGTTTTTTGTTGTTGTTAGATGAAGTGTGTTTTTTTGTTGTTTTTTTTTTGTTGTTAGATGAAGTGTGTTTTTTGTTGTTTTTTTGTTTTTTTTGTTGTTTTTTTTGTTGGTTTGTTGTTGTTTTGTTGTTGTTAGATGAAGTGTTGTTTTTTTTGTTGTTTTTTGTTGTTTTTTTGTTGTTGTTTTTTTGTTGTTAGATGAAGTGTGGTTTTTTTGTTGTTTTTTGTTGTTTTTTTGTTGTTTTTTGTTGTTTTTTTTGTTGTTAGATGAAGTGTGGTTTTTTGTTGGTTTTTGTTGTTTTTTTTTGTTGTTAGATGTTTTTTTTGTTGTTAGATGAAGTGTTGTTTTTTTATTGTTAGATGAAGTGTTGTTTTTTTGTTGTTTTTTTGTTGTTTTTTTTTGTTGTTAGATGAAGTGTGTTTTTCTGTTGTTTTTTTTTGTTGTTTTTTTGTTATGCGTCATCTTGGAAATATCATCAGAAAAATAATGAACGGTTCCTACCTGATTTTGTCTCCGTTCAAATCAAGGATCCCCTGGGAGAGGTGGGCCTTGACGGCAGCCAATGGACAACAGCCGTGTAAGACACAAACGTCGTTGTAGTGGGTCTCAAAATCGTAGGCTCCTCTTTGGCGGATTTGAACATTCTCCATTGCAACATTAAAAGAACTGGAAAGAAAAGAAAAAGGAAAACGTATTATTTGGATAGATATCGGATGCATTCATTTCGAAGGACAGAATTGACTTTTAACGGTCCCGTTAAACTCATCATCATCATCATGCTGAAGAGCAGGCTGCATTGGTCGGGGCATGTTGAGCGCAGGCTGCGTTAGTCGGGGCACGTTAGGTGCAGACTGCGTTGGTTGGGGCACATTATTAGGTGCAAACTGCATTGGTTGAGGCACATTGAGCGCACACTGTGTTGGTCGGGGCACGTTAAGCGCAGACTGCATTAGTCGGGGCACGTTGAGCACAGACTGCGTTGGTTGGGGCACGTTGAGCGCAGACTGCGTTGGTTGGGGCACGTTGAGCGCAGACTGCGTTGGTTGGGACATGTTGAGCGGAGCAATGGCTGGATTGTTAAAGTCTGCCAGCAGAGGAGACAACCACTGGCAGACCCAAGTTGTCTTGGGAGGACATGGTCAAACGTGATAGGAAAGTCATCGGTATGGATTGCATCGGGTCTCACTAAAGATAAGAATGGAGGGGAAGACTTAGATCGAGACTAGGCAATCAGGCCCCATCGTCATCAGAGGATTAATTGTGGCCTGATTCAACAAATAAACCAGTCGTTGTTGGTGTTGATTGATGATGATGATGATGATGATGATGATGATGATGATGATAGAACTTACGTCGCACACACATTTTCTATCTTTTTTTTTATTATTTAGTTTTCATACTGCCACTCGGACTTAGGGTTAGTGGTAAGGTTAAGAAAGGGCATGTGTTTTTATGACTTAATATTGACATTTTTTATTCTACAGTTTGTATCTAGGGTGAAGGTACAGAATAGCTAACAAAGCCCCCCCCCCCGCATGTTAAGAATGGGTTTCTAAATTATTATTTAGAAACTCATTCTTAACATCAGGAGCGGGGGGGGGGGGAACCATTACCGATTACTTGGGACAGCTAAATTTTTAGGAACCGTTAAAAGTCAAATTCGCTATAAAATGGTAGCCATTTGCGAAGTCTTCTCAAAAAAATTTTAAAAGTTTAGAAATCTTAAAATAAAAATCAAGCTACTTCAAATATTATTTGGTACTTGTGATGAATAGGCACTCATAGAATGTCAGTACTTATGCAGTCAGTCCAGAGTATCGACGGAGAAACCCGAAAATTTCCGAAGCAGTTTACGATTTGACAGCCGCCTTCTTTTCTGTTTTTTTTTTTCGGAAATGATTTTTTTTTTAGGGCTAAAAACTTTTGTAACCCTAACTTGGTACAGTTTCTGAAAATACAATCAAAAATTTACAGGTGTGACGTATGTACAACAAATGCTACGAAAACGAACGGAAAAGGACAAAAGAAGGTACGCTGTTCTGAATGTTACCGAAGCCCGGTCAAAAATGTTTGTATTTTTTAATTTTATGTTAGTTACCATACGACGTTAGCACCGAAAGTTTCTCAGATTGGAAACGTTTGCATCTCATGGCTGTATTATTTTCTTGTTCCTCGTGCTTCTAAAATGAATCCGTCAATGTTACATGAAATTTCACAATCAGCAGAAGACTGCATATTTTTTTGCAAGGAAAAGAAAGGCCTTCTACGGAAGGTACTAATTGGTCCACATTTTATTTACCTCCCCAGGAGGTTAGGCACAAGGCCAGTTTTATCTTACTCCCACAAGGTAAGATGTGACCCACGGTCGGGTCGGGAAAGTGGAGCTTGAAAAGCCAGCGCCCGAGAAGGTGAGCACTCTGGCCATTAAAAATTGCCTGGGCAGCCCCATCGGCATTACCCGGTAGGGCGCCTCAGGCAGTAAGCAATAAACTTACTCATCCCCAAAGAAGGGAGACAAAGCCTGTGAGGGTGGACCTCCTAGAACTGCACAGGACCGTCCCATAGACCGGCGTAAATCAAGCCCCGAAGGCCAAGACAATACCAGTCTATGGGGTGCAGTATCCATTGGAACAGGTCCACATTGCCCAGAAAATGTTTCGTGCAAATGGCAGGTGAATGCACGCGCCAGTGACGGTTTCGTGTGCTAACCCTAATTCCATCACCCTAAAACTCGGACACCACCCCCACGAAATAAAATTCCCTAACCGTAAAAAAAAAGAGACACAAAAAAAAAACCGACACAGTAAAATTCTTGTATTAAAAAAAAAAAAAACTCGAATAAATAAAAAATAATAATAAAATTGCTCTTAATTTCATTCTAATTGCGTAAAAATGTCGTCGTTTCTAGTGTTAGTTTATAATTTGATAGTATAGTCGTCTGGTTCTAAAAAAAAGTTTCAAAAGTCATTCTTAACATGGAGAGGGGTGAGGCCTTCGGTAACATTCGGAACGGCGTACCTTTCGTATTTTTCCGTTGGTTTTCGTTGTACATACGTTACGCGTGAAAAACTTTTGGTTGTATTTTCCGAAACAGTGCCCCTAACCCTTCGCATGCTTAATGTCGTCTGCCTGTTTACATTTATTTTGGTGTGTTTTTTTTTTTTTACATTCGCGCGAACTTTGACCCCGTTAGGGTTACGGTCAGGGCCAAAGTGGGGATTAGGGTTAGCCGTAGAGTTAGGGTTAAGGTCACGGTCAAACTTAGCGCGGGTCCCAATGTAAAAAAGTACCTTTATTTTTTTCGCGGTTTTCAAATCGTAAACTGCTTCGGCCATTTCTAGGGCTGTTTAAAGAAATATCCCTCGATACTCCGGACTGACTACGTAAGTACTGACAAATAAAAGGTTTGCATAACATGAAATTAGAATGGCATAGCTGATTTTAGCAGACTTTAAGGTATTATTCAGTTAAATCTCCATCCCTTAAAAACCATGAGATTCTATCAGAATCATTCCACTCTACGTGTGAACACCCTGAAAAACTTGGCGGAATGAAAAAAAAAAAAATGAAACAATTATTTTAAAATTTAGAGTGGGGGATCAGTTTGGTATATAAATTTAACGTAAAATCATTCCCAATTTCCGTGTCATTCTAGCGTTTTAGGACAGTAACCAATTATTAGGTAAATTCGTCGTTTCCAAGCCAAAATGGCGGACAGTGAATCGGCTGTAGTTTTCTGATTTTTTTTTCCGACCTCACGAATGAGTAAGTAAACCCAAATAAACTGTTTGGGACTAATTTTCCATACTGTATTTCCTTTAAAATAATTTAAGGTAGATTTGAAGTTAGTCCAAAACAATTTATTTGGGTTTACTTACCCATTTGTGAGGTTGGAAAAATGCAGACGATTCATCGTCCGCCATTTTTGCTGGGAAACGACGAATTTACCAATTATTATTATCTTTATTTATCTATTTGGTGCTTTGTTACATTAGAACACGAGCTAACTTTGACCCCGTCGTTAGGGTTAGGGTCAAAGTGGTGGTTAGGGTTAGGGTTGGGGTTTAGGGTCAAAGTTAGCGCGGGTCCTAATGTAACAAAGTACAATTTTTTTTTTTTTTTTGATATTGGAGATAAATTCTGTGCCTTTTTTTAATTATTTTTTTTTTGGGGGGGGGTCTACCTTTTTAGACGATTATGTGTGGTTTTACGACCATGCCACTCGGACTTAGGGTTAACGGTAAAAAAATGGCCCTGAAATGGGGGGGGGGGTATTTTACGTTAAATTTATATACGAAACTGATCCCCCACTCTAACTTTAAAATAATTGTTTTTGTTTTTCTTCTTTCCGCCAAGTTTTTCAGTTTTCACATGTAATCGCCTAAAAAATGTAGAATCTCATTTTTTTTTTGGGGGGGGGGGAATAGTTGTGAGCGTTAGTCTACAAATTTACCCATTTTAGTTTGGGTCCAGTTAAGTCAAGAAGTACCGACATTTATAACTTTTTTGTTGTTGTTATTGTTTCCGATTCGAACAACGATTGTTTTTGTGGGGTTTTTTTCACCGTAAAAGAAACTGTAAACATAAATTAAAATAAAAGAATTATCAACAATTTACCCACCTGCGATCAGGTTTATCTGAAATAATCGGTAATCTATTTAGTGCTTTGTTTTCAGTTTTAAAATTAGGAAAAAACGACTGAAAGTCGAGGTAGACTACGACATGTCAGTTCACGTCTTGTTTAGAAATCGCTTGACAACCAACAAACGAAAATGGCGGGCGCCTCGCTGGGTTGTGTAGAAAACGCGGATCCGAAAAACGGAACGTAAACGAAACGCAACTTTTTTATAATAGTCTTCATATTAATAACTTTTGTGATCAGTTCTCGCGTGTCTTTGTGTGTGTGTGTGTGTGTGTGTGCTTCTCGCCCTTACGTAACTTACACGTTTACTGTTAATCGAGTATTTATTGGAATTAAAAAATGCCATAGGGTAAGGTACTAAAGTGTAACTAAAATTAAATTAAATTAAAAATCCTGTTTAAAAAATGATTTAATTGCGAAATTCAATCCGAAATCTACCAGAATGCGTTTTTGTTTATTCCTATACAAGTCAGCCATTTTAACCTCTAGCAACAACAAAAAAGAATGTGAGACTTTCGCAAATCCTTATCTGATTAAAGTGAAAGTTTTGGAAATTACTTACATCCTATCTATATCAGGACCGGCGGGACAGTTATAAAAGTGTGTGTGTGTGGGGGGGGGGGGCTCTCTAAAAAGTGGGGGGGGCGGTTAAACACATGCATATATAACTTCATTATTGAAAGTGTGGGGGGCAAGTCAAAAAGTGGGGGGGGGCTCAAGCCCCCCCCCCCTGCATCCCCCCCCCCCCGGTGCCGCCGTCCATGTATATTAATCAAATTGTGTGAACACCCCCTTCTCTCTCTCTCTCTCTCTCTCTCTCTCTCTCTCTCTTTCTCTCTCTCTCTGCAAGCGCGTCTGTGTGTGTTTACCCACGGCCATCGTAAGTAAAGGAGGCCAGAGCGCTGGAAAATTACGTCATGTTCTAAAGTTACAAACGAGATCTGTCGAACAACAAGACTATGGACATTTTGACCTCTCCCTTCACTTAAATATTCATCAAAATTCAGGAAATCAACCAATTTTAATGAAATTTTCAGTATTTATTAATTAACGACAGGGAATATAACTAACCCCTTACTTTATTAGAAATATTAGTGCAAATGTATTATTTCGTGTAATTTGCTTAGGTTAGACAGCAAACATTAAATTAATACTTAATAATAAAATGGTGTTGTCATAAATTTTTGGATTTTTAAAACATGAACATTTTCTTTGAAAAATAATTTGTTTGATTTAATATTCATTCTTTAAATAAGTTCATTCTTTCCGGTCTACATCGAATGAAAAGACTAGTATTAGTTATACTGCATGGAAATATCTTTTGGTTTATAAACACAAGAAGAAGACAAATCCCTATTCTTAGGCAGTTTTATTCTTTATATGAACATTTCATTATTATTAGTTTGAGCTGAATAATTTGATAAGAGTTGCTCTCATTTCCGAAAAAATAAATGTTTCTTTGTTTTACTTAAAAGTAAATCAAACATGAAAAGTAAATCAACCATGAAAGATTACGAATTCAGTTAAGTAACATAAAATCAATAATTCAAAATAATTAATTAATAGAACATTTATTAAAATAAATTAAAATGTGTTTTTTTGGTTTGTTTTTGTTTTTTGCAAACGAACTGTTTATTTACAACATAGTAAAAGTTTGTAATAAATTAAAACAGTCATCTTTTTTTTTTGGGGGGGGGGGGCGTGGATATTTTGGATGAAACTTATTAATTAGTTGAAAATTGTATTTTTTTATCCCAAAATAAAATTCTAATTTATTTTTTTCAGACTTGAAAATCGAACTTTCATGCAATGTCTTAATCGTTGGAGGCCATCTTGTAATTTTCTTATTTTCTTTCGTGCTTGACATCTATAAAAAATTAAAAAACACATTTGAAAAAAGGAACAAGCTAACAATGATTTCCAAGTGACTGAATAATCCTTAGGAGGGTAGCCATGTTCTTGCCAGGGGAATAAAGTCACAATAGCAGGAACAAGTTAACAATGATTTCCAAATGAATGAATAATCCTTAGGAGAGTAGCCGTGTTCTTGCCAGGGGAATAAAATCACAATAGCAGGAACAAGTTAACAATGATTTCCAAGTGAATGAATAATCCTTAGGAGAGTAGCCGTGTTCTTGGTAGGGGAATAAAGTCACAATAGCAGGAACAAGTTAACAATGATTTCCAAGTGAATGAATAATCCTTAGGAGAGTAGCCGTGTTCTTGCCAGGGGAATAAAATCACAATAGCGGGAACAAGTTAACAATGATTTCCAAGTGACTGAATAATCCTTAGGAGAGTAGCCGTGTTCTTGCCAGGGGAATAAAATCACAATAGCAGGAACAAGTTAACCATGATTTCCAAGTGAATGAATAATCCTTAGGAGAGTAGCCATGTTCTTGGTAGGGGAATAAAATCACAATAGCAGGAACAAGTTAACAATGATTTCCAAGTGAATGAATAATCCTTAGGAGAGTAGCCGTGTTCTTGGTAGGGGAATAAAGTCACAATAGCAGGAACAAGTTAACAATGATTTCCAAGTGAATGAATAATCCTTAGGAGAGTAGCCGTGTTCTTGCCAGGGGAATAAAATCACAATAGCAGGAACAAGTTAACAATGATTTCCAAGTGACTGAATAATCCTTAGGAGAGTAGCCGTGTTCTTGCCAGGGGAATAAAATCACAATAGCAGGAACAAGTTAACCATGATTTCCAAGTGAATGAATAATCCTTAGGAGAGTAGCCGTGTTCTTGCCAGGGGAATAAAATCACAATAGCAGGAACAAGTTAACCATGATTTCCAAGTGAATGAATAATCCTTAGGAGAGTAGCCGTGTTCTTGGTAGGGGAATAAAATCACAATAGCAGGAACAAGTTTACAATGATTTCCAAGTAACTGAATAATCCTTAGGAGAGTAGCCGTGTTCTTGCCAGGGGAATAAAGTCACAATAGCAGGAACAAGTTAACAATGATTTCCAAGTGAATGAATAATCCTATGGGGTTGAGTTTACTCGCTCTGATTTACTTGCTCTGATTACAGATGGCCGTAAGCGTGTTAAGCCATGGATCACTTCCGGTTCTCATTGATAGTAGTTCTTACTCCCACTATCAATGACGTCACCAGAAAAACTCGACTCAGTTGACAGGCCTTCTTCCTTTACGATAGCCGTGGTATGGTACAGTTTCGATGACGTCCCTATAAATGGTAAAGTTTACAATAATTCCTTATCTTTCGGAAAAGCAAAAACATTAACTTTGAGGCCATTTTTTCAATTCGCCTTGCAATATGGAACGACACAAGAAGAAGGCATCTTTATCTTTCGGACATGACAGAAAAAAAAACGTGCACTTCCGGTCCTGATTGATAGTGGTTCTTACTCCCACTATCAATGACGTCACCAGAAAAACTCGACTCAGTTGACAGGCCTTCTTCCTTTACGATAGCCGTGGTATGGTACAGTTTCGATGACGTCCCTATAAATGGTAAAGTTTACAATAATTCCTTATCTTTCGGAAAAGAAAAACATTAACTTTGAGGCCATTTTTTCAATTCGCCTTGCAATATGGAACGACACAAGAAGAAGGCATCTTTATCTTTCGGACATGACAGAAAAAAAACGTGCACTTCCGGTCCTGATTGATAGTGGTTCTTACTCCCACTATCAATGACGTCACAAGAAAAACTCGACTGCGCTAAGTGGCCTTTTTCCTTTACGTCACTTACACATTTTTATTTTATTATTTTATTTATTTATTTGATTTAATTTTTTTTCAATAAAAAATCCAATATCGTAAAGTACTAATGCTGGAAGCATCGGCGGCAGTGAATGTTGCATTTACCTATCGACTCTCGCTTGGACAAAATCTCTAATCAGCAATTTCTTTCAGCCAACCATAGAAGCGAGGATATGCACTGCCGAAAATTTGCGTGTACTATAAAAACCCAAATACACAGCTTTCTTCCATTTTTTCCGGTACTTTTTTTTCTTTTTTTTTTCAGAAACAACTTACGTGCATACATTACAGCCTGGACCTTTTGGGCAGCAAGGCCCTTTGCAAGTATCACACACATGACGAGAGACACACACAAACATAGCAGCAGCATATACACACTGCTAACCGAACTCTCTTGCACACAAGTTCATCTATACACTCTCTCACTAACAAAGGGACACGCTAATATGCAGACACATTTACGTTCTTCAACACTTTGGACTCTCATTCTTTACAAACTCTTTAATTTTCATCGTTTTAACAAGTTGTCGATAAAAATTAATTATTTGATTGTCCGAAAAGTTCTTGCCGAGGTTTTGCGCCCCAAATGGTGGGAGGGCGCCCTGAAAGGTGGAAGAATGAAAGCAGAAGTCGGAAATGACGTTACGTTCTCTTGTTCCTGACTCACCAATAGAGGCAAATGTGAAAAGCGATATGTATGGATTTGAGAGAAAGAGGGATAAATAAAGACCTAGTCAGAGATAGGTTAGTTTGGAAGTTAATTTCTAAAAGCCGTCCAACACATGCCCGATTGATGTTAAAACGACGACGATGATGATTATTTTTTTATGGAAATCGCTCCAGACAAGGCGTGAAGCCACTTGATAGTAGGAGCTAAAAAGAACGGAAGATGATTATCACAAAGACAGGAGATGCGTAATGACTTTGGTCTTGAAAAGACCAAGGCTATACGTATGAGGAAAACAGTCAGCAGGAAGAGAGTTCCACAAGCCTACAGTTCTTGGAAAGAAGCTATTTGAATGGGAATATGTATTATAACGAGGTACCTGAACAGTGAATTGATGAAGACCACTAGACCAACGAGTCAAACGAGCTGGAACAAAAGAAGCAGGGAATAAATCAGACAATTCTTAAGAAAACATGCGATGATAGTACTTATAAAAGAGACTGAGACTAGCAACATCACGTCTGTGTCGGTGGGTGTGTAAGAGAGAGAGAGAGAGAGAAGGTACAGAGAAAAAGTAAGGGTGGGGCCACGCAAATTACAGATACGCTTCTGAACCTTATCATGAACCCTCAAATGGGATAGAGATTCACCACCCATCAGCCCAAATATGACAACAGTACTCCATACATGGTCTGATAGTAGATAAGGAATAGATAGAGAATTATGATGATAGTGTAGATGATGATGATGATAATGAGGAGGAGGAGTGTTATATAGCGAGGGGGGGCGAAAGGAGGGTGCTCCAAAGGAAGGGAGGAGTCTGGGCGGAAGTCGGAAATTACATCACTTCTGTTTAGAGAGCGATCTGTCTCTTGAGCCTACACCAGCCGATGAACGAGACGCGAGAAATGGACTGTCCTCTTCCAGTCGACAGGGAGGGGTGCAATATAGCCCAAAATGGCCTGACTGAGATGTTAAAGGTTCCTCTCTCTCTCTCCAAGTAATTAATTCTTTCTGGATCGATCGATCTCTCTCTCTCTCTCCCTCTCTCTCTCTCTCTGTTGCTCTCTCTCTCTGTCGCTCTTTCTCTCTCTCTCTCTCTCTCCCTCTTGCTCTCTCTCTCTCTGTCTGTGTGTGTGTGTGTCTCTCTCTCTCTCTCTCTCTCTCTCTCTCTCTCTCTCTCTCTCTTGTAAACATGCAGCTGATTTCTGTCTCTTTGTCATGTTAAATAAACTCTTGTAAAAACCAAATCAGGCGTCCCCGTGTTTATCGATCAACGGCCTGGGGACAAGCCAGCAGCGACGAAACAGGAGGAGGAGGAGGAGGAGAAGGAGGAGGAGCTGGTTTTCGATAAGGGTTTCCAGCCTGAAAAATAAAAGCTAGAAAATAGGAAGCGAGATGATTGCTTTATCTGCAAAAGCTCTCCGCTGTAATGGCCGACGAAACGTACGCGTTAACATTGCTCTCTGGTAAAGCGCTAAAATGCGCGGCCATCGTTACTGCTTGGCGTCTACTTGGTGCGTCACTGAAGCCTTTTGTTAATCAGATTATCTTGAAGAAGGTGGAATTATTTCAAGACTATGCAAGAATTTCGCCAAGTTTATTTTTAGTGGCACCAAACCAAACTTTGTTTTTATGGCAGTTTATGTTTGGATTCGTTGCCAATGATGACTCAAATATGTGGCGAGGTAAAGAAAGAAAAAAGAAAGAAAGAATAAAAAGGAAAAGAAAGAAAAGAGGAAAAAAGAAAAAAGAGGGAAAACAATGGCGAGAAGATGAATTGAGTTTTAAAGAAGAACTCGGAATGATTAAAAGAAAGAAAGAAAGAAAAAGGAAAGAAAGAAAGAAAGAAAGAATAAAAAGGGAAAGAAAGAAAAGAGGAAAAAAGAAAGGAAGGGGGAAAACAATGGCGAGAAGATGAATTGAATTTTAAAGAAAAACTCGGAATGATTAAAAGAAAGAAAGAAAGAAAGAAAGAAAAAGGAAAGAAAGAAAGAAAGAAAGAAAAAGGAAAGAAAGAAAGAAAGAATAAGAAGGGAAAGAAACAAAAGAGGAAAAAAGAAAAGAAGAGGGAAAACAATGGCGAGAAGATGAATTGAATTTTAAAGAAAAACTCGGAATGATTAAAAGAAAGAAAGAAAAAAGAAAAGAAAGAAAGAAAAAATAAGAAGGGAAAGAAACGAAAGAGGAAAAAAGAAAAGAAGAGGGAAAACAATGGCGAGAAGATGAATTGAATTTTAAAGAAGAACTCGGAATGATTAAAAGAAAGAAAGAAAAAGGAAAGAAAGAAAGAAAGAATAAAAAGGGAAAGAAAGAAAAGAGGAAAAAAGAAAGGAAGGGGGAAACAATGGCGAGAAGATGAATTGAATTTTAAAGAAGAACTCGGAATGATTAAAAGAAAGAAAGAAAGAAAAAGAAAAAAAAAAGAAAGAAAGAAAGAATAAGATGGAATAAGGTAAGACAAGGAAAGAAGACGTTAAGAAAGGTAGAGAAAGAAAAGAAGAAAAGTAATCGGAGAGAAAATAAAGAAAGAACTCGGAATGCCTGAAAGAAAGAAAGAAAGAAAGAAAGAAAGAAAATAATAAAAGCAGAGATTAAGGAAGGGACAGGAAGAAAGAAAGTGGAAATCTAGAATAAAAGAATGGAAGAAAGAAAAGAGAATGAAAAAGGAGAAAAAATAAAGACAGTATTAAAGAAGAACGAAAGATAGAAAGAAAAAGAGAGAAAGAATGGAGAGGAAGAGAAAATGAAAGAAAAATGTTGAAACGAAAAATAAAAAAGAAGAAGGAAATAAAATAAAAAGAGAGAGAGAAAGAGAAAGAGAGAACGAAAAAAAATGAAAAGAAAGGAGGAAATAGAGAAGAAGAAATATGAAAAAGAAAGAAAATGTAAAGGAAGAAATCGAAAAGTAGAAATAAAAAAGAAAAAAATGGTAAGGGAAGAAGATAGAAGAAAGATGAACGAAGAATGGTTAAAGAAGAAGAAAGAGAAAATGAACAGAAAAAAAAGAATTGAAGAGAAAAAAAATAATGGGAAAAGATAAACAAGAAAAGGGAGATAAATATAGAAAGAAAGGAAGAAGGGAAAAGATAGAAAGAAAGGAAGAAGGGAAAAGATAGAAAGAAAGGAAGAAGGGAAAAGATCGACAAACTAAAAGAAATAAAAGGAGAAAGAAAGGGGAATTGTTGAAGAAAGAAAGGAAAGAAAGATGTAGAGAAGAAGGAGTGTCGCTTTCTGTAGGAGGAAAAAGGGTTATTGCGTCACTCACTTTGTTATGTACTTACGTGGTAGCTGAAAAGACTACTAGGTACGTGCAAAATCAATGGCCGATTCCCAAAATGTAAAAACATTTTAACCCTCCCTTCACCGTAAAATTCACCAAAATTCAGGAAATCAACCAATTTTAATGAAATTTTCAGTATTTATTAATCAACGATCACGTAATATAATGAAACCATTATTTTTTTTTAATAGTAGAGAAAATGTATTATTTTTTTTAAAACAAAATACACCTTTACTAAAGTTATATTTTTTAACCTATTTACTAAATAGTCATCTCGGAGGCCTCATTGGATTGGACGAAAAATGGGTTACCATTAGCTTGGTTAAGGATAGACTTCTCTATTACATTTAAATCAATTTTATTCATACGGTTTTATCAACAAACAGGCATGGGCTTGAAAGAAATACGAAGACAAAAAATACGAAAACATGTTGAGTCGGCGGACGCGCGTGTACTCGAAACGAGGGTTCAGACTGGGCCTTGATTTCGGGACGAGACAGGAACATAGTCGTCAAAAAGTGTGGGAAAATAGGATGAAATTTGGAATCTCTAGGAATCTTTCGGAATCTTTCGGAATCTTTCGGAATCTTTCGGAATCTTCGGAATCTTAAAGAATCTTTCGGAATCTTAAAGAATCTTAAAGAATCTTCTGGAATTATAAGAAATCTCATTGAATCGTTCAGAATCGTTTTGAATAATCTGGAATCATTCGGAATCATCAGAAATCACAAATCAGAACAGCACAATTAAATCTTACCTCGTGTCGATCACTCCTCCCATGACCGGGGCACCTGCAAGTAATGTTTCACAACAGCACGAAGAAGCTAAAAATTTGAAGAAAGGACCCTTTATTGAGATGTTCACATTGCCTTCTCTTCAGCCAGTGACAGAGGAGCCATCCAGAGGTATGGATATTTGGCCTCTTAGTTTATCGTCGATCTTAAGTATCTAGTTGTTGATTAGAGATAAGAAGTGAAGATTTATGGGAAAGAGGAGAGAGGGTATAAACCCCAAAAGGAGAAGAGTAGAAAAGAAAATTTATGACAACTTTTCTATTTGTTGTTGCATGAAAGGTTAAATAATCTTCAAGGTGTATCTTTTAATAGAAAATACTTTTTTTTCTTCATATATTTTTTTAAAAATCTATCACGTCTACTTATCCCAGACGGAGCGTAACCTATGTCACAACCTGCTGGTGACACCAATCTAATCAAGGGAAGCGTGAGAGCGCTCTATCCCTTAATAGACTTCAAGAATGGCCTATGCTGGAAATCTCATTTCTTTGATCAATCATAACTCAAAAACCAATAAACCAAATTAGTTAAAACTTTGCACAAAATTTTTATTTTATAGGTTCTATAAGTGTGTAGAATTTCAGCATCATTAGTCAAGGCAACCCAGAGATCCAGAAGGTTCAGTCATGAAATCATGTAATCCGTGTGTACGTACGTATGTGCCACCCTGTATCTCATCAACTATTTGATGGATTCAGCTGATTTTTAGCAGAGATAGAGGTTCTAGGGTCTAGTTGATGGCATTTTAATTTTAGTTTACCATATACCTTAGTTTTCCAGAAAATTCCAAAAAACCTTATGAGATGGCATTGTATTGAGGCATAGCCTTTACAAAAGTAGTGATATTATATGAAAATGCCAGTATACTGAAATCATATGCCCTTAATAGGGTTAAGATGAAAATTCATATACACTAAATGTACAAAAGCAAGGAAATTCCCAAATTTTTACACTTTTATTGTCATTAAGGGTATGACTACATATCAACCAAGCCATTTCATTATCAGATCACTACAGTATAAATCTCTATGCATGAGTGAATGAAGTGTGTGAGGTGCGCTGAAGAAAAATTCCTACCAGTAAAATACAAAGCCCTGTTGTGCTCGCATACCCTTAATGAAAATAAAAGTGTAAAAATTTGGGAATTTCCTTGCTTTTGTACATTTAGTGTATATGAATTTTTATCTTAACCCTATTAAGGGCATATGATTTCAGTATACTGGCATTTTTCATGGAATAAATCTAGGGTTATAGAGAAAATTATGATTGCTTTTTAGCGTGACAATAAAAAAATTTAGCATGACAATCAAAAAATTTAGCGTGACAATCAAAAAATTTAGCATGACAATTAAAAAATTTAGCGTGACAATAAAAAAAATTTAGCATGACAATCAAAAAATTTAGCATGACAATCAAAAAATTTAGCGTGACAATAAAAAAATAAAACGTTTTCCTTCTTTTTTCCCCCCTTTAAGTGCTTTGTTGATTACATCTTTTTCACCCCTATTTGCTATTGTCGAACAACAATATGCATGAAGGGGTTAAATAGTCTAAAAAAAAATGGTTGATATGCCGTAAAACAAAACAACAAAACCAAACTAAACATGGTTTTATTTAATTTTATTTGAAACCTTTGGATGACTATAACGATTGAACACCAATATCTCAGATGATAAATAATCTGTTCGAAAAACATATAGTTCAATTTTTAGAATTGTGTCCATTTTTTTTTACATTTAACGTAAAGTGAACCTCCTCGAAATTTCGAAATGGCGTTTGTAAGCGCAAATATTTTTTTGGCTTTTTGAATATTTTTGCGTGATTTACGCATTCGAATCTTATCAGATTTATTGTGATCGGTTGCGTGCTAATACCGTTGAGAAATGTATGAACTGAACCCCCTTCTAAAAAATGAAACAAGGAGAAGGAAGAAATGAACAGCACGTTTGAAGGACTGTATTCACCGGTGTCGAGAGTGCTGAGACCCCAAGAAGACCGTTGCGACCTCAAGGAAGTACATCAATTATGATCTTTCTAAATGTTCAGAAAAAGATTAGAAATAAGAAGTGAAAAATTATGGGAAAGAGGAGAAAGGGTATAAAATCTAAAGAGAAGAATAGAAAAGAAAGTTTGTTTTTTGGAATTTTGACGAACTGGGCAAGAAGAAGAAGAAGAAGAAGAAGAAGAAGAAGAAGAAGAAGAAGAAGAAGAAGAAGAAGAAGAAGAAGTTGTCGTTGTTCGTCAAATAAATAAAGTAAACTATTTTTTGTGTAGAAAATGGAAACGTTAAGATAGAAGAAAGTGGATTGGGGAAGTGAGGAATTATGGGTAAGAAGAGAGAGGGTATAACCCCAAAAAAAGAGAACAGTAGAAAATATTTTTTTAACGAACTGGTGAAAAGTGATATTACAGTTCAGAGAAGAAGAAGAAGAAGAAGAAGAAGAAGAAGAAGAAGAAGAAGAAGAAGAAGAAGAAGAAGAAGAAGAAGAATGAAATTTCGTTAAATGAATAAAGTAAACTATTTTTTGTGTAGAAAATGAAAACTTTGTTAAGATAGAAGAAAATGGATTGGGGGAGTGAGGAATTATGGGTAAGAAGAGAGAGGGTATAAACCCAAGAAAAGAAAACAGAAGAAAATAATGTTGTTTTTTTTGTGTTTTTAACGACCTGGCAAGCCAGACGACAGTTGAGAGAAGAAGAAGAAGAAGAAGAAGAAGAAGAAGAAGAAGAAGAAGAAGAAGAAGAAGAAGAAGAAGAAGAAGAAGAAGAATGAAATTTCGTTAAATGAATAAAGTAAACTATTTTTTGTGTAGAAAATGGAAACTTTGTTAAGGTAGAAGAAAATGGATTGGGGGAGTGAGGAATTATGGGTAAGAAGAGAGAGGGTATAAACCCAAGAAAAGAAAACAAAAGAAAATAATGTTTTTTTTTGTGTTTTTAACGACCTGGCAAGCCAGACGACAGTTGAGAGAAGAAGAAGAAGAAGAAGAAGAAGAAGAAGAAGAAGAAGAAGAAGAAGAATTAAAGTTCGATAATGAAACAAACTAAACGTCTTTGTAAAGAAAAATTTAACGTGTAAATTTAAAAGGCAATTCCGTCGTTTTAAAAACGAGTCTTTGACGCTAGAAAAACAATAAATAATTCATTCTAGTATCAAATTTGTACAAAATCTTTTTTATTATTTTTTTCTTAAACAAATGCAAAAAAAACAGAAATTCATTAAATAAAGAACAACGTTTAAATATTTGTGTGAAAAACGTATTAAAAATATATATTTTAAAATTTTATATTTGAACAAAAGTAATTATTTCTTTTGTGGTTCGATTAAACATTGGTTTATATGTTTTTTTCTCATTTTTCCCCTTTTTTGTATATAAAACAAAAGTGTAAAAAACTAGAACTATATATATCATATATAGGCAGTTGTCTGCATGAGCGTGTGTCCACCGAAAAGTCAGAAACTACACAAGATACACACACAAAGCTGATATATTCTTTTTCAGCATTGCCTCGGACAGAATATGGACGAATTTTTTTTGTAATATTTATTCTTTTGGGGGTCAACAGGAACAAACTAGGTCGGAGAGAGGGGGGGGAATCTATAGCGATGTTCTCCATCGACCTTTGGTGATGTGATAGAAAGAGAGATAGAAAGGGTGATACATAGAGGGGGAGAATAGAGAAGAGGGATAGGGTGGAGGGGATAGAGGGGGAGAAAGGGGGAGAATACAATAAAATATAAATTTTAAAAAATCTCGGATATATATATATATATATATATATATATATATATATATATATATATAAAATAAAATAAAGTAACTCGGAATCACATAATCACCGATGCAATAATTTATTTCGACCCTATTCGGTTTTATTCAAGCATTCAATCGAGGTGATTACATTTTTGAAAATGAAAAAAGAGAAACTTACACTCACCATTTCAATATGCATATAGAGAGAGCGATAACAAAATACGTTGTCGCTCTCTCTATATGTGTATTGAATAGTGAGTGTGAGTTTCTCTTTTTTCATTTTCAAAAATGTAATCACCTCGCTTAGAAGCTTGAAAAGGCCGGGGGTCGAAATAAATTATTGCATCGGTGATTATGTGATTCCGTGTTACTTTATTTTATTTTATTCTTGCTCTATTTATTACATTGAGCTCTAATACCCGGATTTCCTTCTAGAATTTATTTCACTCTAACACTATATATATATATATATATATATATATATATATATATATAATAGAAAAATATTTAGAGTAGGGGCGGGGTAAATTTAGAGTAGGGGCGGGGTAAATTTAGAGTGGGAGTGGGGTAAAATCAACGATCTTAACAACATTACTTAGGACAAAACGAGTAACCATTTTTTTATTATAACAATGGTCGCCATTTCGGAAATACGAAAAAAATGGTTATTCGTTCTGTCTTAGACTATGTGGTCAAGAACTGGATGATCAATAACGGTTTCTGGTCAGGAAGTGGACGATCATTTTACGTTGAATTCATATAGTAAAGTGAACCCCACTCTGAAGTCGAAACTATTTTTCCAGATATTTCCAGGGCGTTGACGTGTAATTGCACACACAAAAAAAAATCTCATTTTTAAAGGTCAAGCATTATGGTTCATTTGCGATTTCAAATCAAGGGAAAACATGAATGTTCGCACGCGCCCCTGTCGTATTAAAGAAACTTTTTTTAAATAATTGCCTGAGAGAGGAGACGCGTGACCGTCTTGTCCTTCTTCTGTGATCGATAGCATGTATATATATATATATATATATATATATATATATATATATATATTGGTACAGGAAAATTAGTACAACATTAGTACCGTCGGTTTCAAGCTCAGAAGAACTTCACCCTCCGGCTCTCTTCAGCTTATTTTGTATTAATTTTTCTGTACAAAAAAATAAATATTACGCTCTTAATTTAGATTCTCTATTAATCGAGCACTCTGTTGGGATTTTCCCCACCATATTACATAAGGAGTTATATATATATATATATATATATATATATATATATATATATATATATATATATATATATATATATATATATATATATATATATATGTGTGTGTGTGTGTGTGTGTGTAATCATTCTATTTTTTCTGTCTGACTATCCAAGTCTTTTTCGATTATTTCTTTGTCCTCTCCTTTTCGATACAGAATGCTATTGAGACACTCGATGAGGTCTGACAGTTGATAGTATTCAGCCTCGATCAGCAGTTCCCTGAGGGCCGCCTCGTTCGTCACCGGAAGCGTACCTTCTTTCAGTCCGCCATCGCGCAGGTAGTTGAGAATGTACCGGAAGTAGGTGCCGTCGCGATCGATGAAGTAGCTACCGTCGTGCTCCGTTTTCAGCGAGTATCTGCCGCTAAACATGGCCGCCAGCATTGAGTCCGTGTCTTTGGTCAACGTGAGGAGGGAAGTTGTGAACTGTAAGCCACCGATGTCCAGTTTGATTCGGTTATCTTGGATCTTATGCATTTCGGCCATTCTCTGAAACGAAGCAAACAGATATTTGTTAGGGGGGTAATCCTTAATCGGCACTATTTCAAAACACTTTATTATCGCATAAAACAATTACATTCAACATTCAATGCATTTAATTTATTTTTGTTCTTATTCATGCTAGTTGGAGACGTTTTAACGTGGCTTACGTCGAGTTATACTTATATATACGTTCAGTATATGTATAGACAGAGTGCCGACAAAGTCATAACATTTTAAGACCAACTTTAAGCATTCTGAACAAAGTGTACTGAACCGCCGCACACGAAGATGACCGGAAAGATAAAAGTAAAAATCACACATACTAAAAAACCCAAATAACTTTGACCCAGAGAAGCAAAAACTATGAAAACACACGCACGCACGCACACACACACACACACGCGCACATGCGCAGAAACATCAAACTGTTAAAAATAAAACATTATTTCAAATAGAATATTTATCTGAAGAGAGAAAGCACGAAATCTCGAAACGCGTTATAAAATCACAAAATTATAAAATGATAAAATAATAAAATAACAAACAATCGTTGAAAAAAAGTTTTTTACAAATTTTGGTAGCCTCACTTCTTTAAATATATATATATATATATATATATATATAGTCATCCACATACAGACGTTTTCGCTGTATCACAGCTCTTCAATGCGGCTACACCAGCTAGTGCCTCAAGCCGGGATTGAAACTCAACCGTCGAGCTGACAGTAGTCACCTCTACCCCTGCGCTATCATACGACACTGACTGAATGTAAGTGATATCTCAATGTAAACATTGTCAAGTGCCGGGAGCTCAAATTAGTTTTACCCAATAAGCTATGCCTTAAAGCTAATGGCAGTTGGCGATATCCTTACAAATAAGCTCTACCCAAGAAAGGGAGCTTTATATAGTCATCCACATACAAACTGTTTCGCTGTATCACAGCTCTTCAGTGTGCGTGTGTATTAGTGTGGGGGTGTGTGGGGGGGGCAATGGCTAATTGATATGCATAATTAGCATAAGTAGAAATAGATTACTATATAAGTATCTCCTTAAGTATAGCTAGCAGTGAAAGTACACAAGCGATTGACTAGGTAAATCTACAACTTCACAACAATGGCGTCGCCGATAGGATCCCACTTGTCTCTCGAGGACCCCGACTTCGTGGACACATGGATAAGATGTTTCGCTGTGAGTGCAAGTACTAAAAAGTTAAAAGACAAAATGAAATAACAGATTTATTTTTGGCTACAGCTGGATGCGAGGCCATCATGAAAGTCTCAACCATGGTGTATCCCATGAACTTAGAAGACCTGACTTTCGGAAGAATAAGTCAGATCATAAAAAGAAATATGAGACCTAAGAAAAGGTTAGTCGTGACAGAAAAGACGAAGTTTATGTCAATGAAACAAGAAATTGATGAACCAATCATCAAATATTTATACCGTCTACGAAATGCGAGTAGATATTGTGAGTTTGAAAAACTCGGACAAGAACAGACTATTGAAGAAAATTGAATTCAATTAAGATCAATTGAAGGTATGTGCAATGCGTCACACAGGAATAAAATAATGGAACAGCAACAAATAGGAAACATGTCGTTAAATACTTGCATTGACTTTATACAGCAACAAGAATTAATACAGAAATACAACGATCATAAAAGTCAACCCGGCGAACAAATAGTTGCCGATGCGTACATGTTAAAAAATAATTTAAAAAATGTTGGTATTGTGGACGTGAACACGAAATAAAAAGGGAAAAATGCTCAACATTTGGAAAAACTTATACAAATTGCTTAAGAATGAACCATTGTAAGCGGTATGCAAGTTCAAAAAGAAAAACGTCGAAAGAGTTGAAGAAAATGAAACCAATAGGAAAGTCGTTGCATTAAAAAACAAAAATAAGAATGTTAAAAAATTGAACAAAAGAAAAAAGATATATTAAAAGTCAAAATTAACAATGTCGATTTGGATATGCAAATGGATACTGGCAGTGAGGTAACGCTTATACCAAAAGATTTCTGGGAACACATTATAAGCCGACTTTACGAAAGAACAGTGTATAACTTCGCCAATTTAGTTGCGTACCATTTATCTCTAAAAAAAATAGCTGCATTCCAAGCAATTTGAGGCCTGTCAGAACGCTGGCCACTCTCCGCTGATGTGCAGCCATTTTGGAATCGGTTGAAGCACTCCTTAATTTGTGTTACACCCATCGCATCTTCTCCAAACACCTGCTGAATCTAACGCGACGGCGGAGATGAACACCATTCCAAAAAGAAGACTTTCATAGTGTTTCCGGCAGTGGATGGATCGGTGGGCTAAGTGTGTGCAAGCACAAGGGGCCTACTTTGAAGGGGATTAAGGATCCCCAACCCGTCACGTATTTGAAATATTTTTTCTGACCTAAGATCGGATACCTTTTAGACAGGCCTCGTCTTATGCTTTCGTGTTTATATTTATATTGAAACGTGTATTACATATTTCATGCTGAAGAGTTGTCAATAGCAGAATAATTTGTGTAGTGGCAAAATACCGTCTTTAAATCTACCGCCTTAGTAATGTGTACTCTGCCTATTCCTTTTTTGTCAACCAATCACAAGTTTCTATTTGCGTAGGAAGAGTCAAACTCCAAAATAAACACAAAATTACATTTTCTTTTTACTCGCATTCACCTAAAAAAAGGGGGCAAATTGCCACTGAAACGTAAGGGGCTACTGTGAATTAGGGGCCATACCCCCAGGGACATTTTAAGTAGGGAGTTAAACAGCGGGATGTTTGTTCACATTACATTTAACTTTTTGCATGTTAGTACAGTCAGGGAAGCAGGAAACAGGAAGGGAATTCCAAAGTCTAGCATTTTGAGGAAAAATACTATTAAAGTAGAAGGCTTTCCGGCATCTGGGGACCTCTACAGTGAAGGGGTGGGATTTTGCTGCTTGTCGGGTTAGTCTGGGGGTATTTATGTCGAGGGGGCACCTGGAGAGATACAAATAAATATGAACTTTTTATGCCATCAAATATGGCCGACTTACTCGTGTGCACCGTATGAATTTATAACAGAATTGTTGTGGACTGATCTGGACTCACCCATAGTGACAGAATGGATTCGTCGGGTCACTATGAAGTCGACACCTTTTCCCTTACCAAGGAGACCCGCTTAGCGAACCGCTTAGCACGTCTGCCGGTAATGGCGACCAACTTATTGTAATTAAGTATTCTTAATACAATTCCTATTCCTTTCAATTCCTGTCTTGGGTTTCTTATTTACTTATTGTTATTCTTACGATATAACAAAAAGAGAGATATAGCACATATAAATGTTGTCCAAAAAATACAATTTAAAACAATTATTTTATTAGTTTCTTTATAAAAACAAAGATATGTATGAATTAAGAATTAAAATATAATTCTTTATATTTCTTTTTTGAAAAGGAGGTTTACCTCAGAAATTTAAAGAATATGGCTCGACACATTACTGTTGTGGACTGATCCAGATTCACCCATAGTGACAGAATGGATTCGTCAGGTCACTATGAAGTCGACACTTTTTCTCTTACCAAGGAGAACCGCTTAGCGAACCGCTTAGCACGTCTGCCTAGATAGAGCCGGTAATGGCGACCAACTTATTGTAATTAAGTATTCTTAATACAATTCCTATTCCTTTCAATTCCTGTCTTGGGTTCGTTATTTACTTATTGTAATTCTTACAATATAACATTATCGCAAAAACAAGAGATGCCTATTGGCCTTAGACTTGAAAAGATCAAGGCTATAGGTAGGGGGAAACAGTCAGCAGGAAGAGAGTTCCTTATTTACTTATTGTTATTCTTACGATATAACATTATCGCAAAAACTGGAGATGCCTATTGACCTTAGACTTGAAAAGATCAAGGCTATAGGTAGGGGGAAACAGTCAGCAGGAAGAGAGTTCCTTATTTACTTATTGTTATTCTTACGATATAACATTATCGCAAAAACAGGAGATGCCTATTGGCTTTAGTCTTGAAAAGACCAAGGCTATAGGTAGGGGAAACAGTCAGCAGGAAGAGAGTTCCTTATTTACTTATTGTTATTCTTACGATATAGCAGAAAACTAAGACAAAGAAGGTAAAAATCACATTTAACGATAAAATCTTACTGATTTCCAAACAGTGAACGCACAGCTTACGTGAGATTCTAACTTTAGTATTGACATCGTAAAAACTACCGCCTTAGTAATGTGTACTCTGCCTATTCCTTTTTTGTCAACCAATCACATGTTTCTATTTGCGTACGAAGAGGAAAACTCCAAAATAAACACAAAGTGACACATATGAACATGAACATATGAATATGAATTTTTGGTACTCTTATAGCTCACGCGCCAGATTTTCGTGACTCGGGCAGGTCTCGGAAGCACCCGAAATATTAACCAATCAGGTTGCAGCATTCATTCGCCAAGCAGGCTATAGCTAGCAGACGACAATATTTAGAAGAAAACAATAATCGCGTTCTATTGCAACGGCAATGAATTATTATCAGCTGTGTCAGGTCGTCGAATCTCCGATAGGACTAATTCAAAAGCTTAACATTTTCATTTCTTTCTTTGTTTTATGTTTTAACATAAACATTGACAAAATTTTACCTCCTCCCCCCCTAAATAAAAAACATTATTTTCACAAACAAATCAAAACATTTACATCTACACATTTGATTGACAATGGTTCATTTGGCCCACCAAAAAATAAATATATATTTATTTACAGTTTTTCAGCTACGTGTTATTCGTTTTTTTTTGTTTTTTTTCTTATCTATGTATTTTTTCTTTGAAAGTTTTCCATTAAGCGCTTGGCAGTTTCAGCCTCGTTTTCGTCTCGTCTCGCCAGCTCTCGGGCGCTTCCGCGACCTGCTCGATCGTTGCCGACGCGAAGTCACGGAAATCTGGCACGTTAGCTATAAGAGTACCAAATTTTTTATGCCATCAAACATGGCCGACTTAAAAGGGAGAAACCATTATTTTAATTCTTACCTCCAGTTCTAGTTGGAAGTTCTCCTTTTCCCTTACTAATTCGACTCTGTCCTTTTCGAGACTTTCGATTTTCTCCTGCAATGATTTTTCCGTTGCTTCTGTTTTCTTGGCGTACGTTTCTTCGATGGACTTCTGATAAGCGTCGAAGTTCTGCGCCTTCTTCTTGACCTGGAGCTCCTCCATGGCGACCTGCTCCTCCTTTTCGGTCACCTTCTCGGCCCTCAGCTCCACGCTCGTCTCCCGCTCGGTGACCAATCTCTCCCTCTCGCGCAGCTGGTTCTCGCGAATGTCGACGTAGTCTTTGGCGCGCTGGACGAAAGCGCTGAAATTGTGGTGCAGCTTCTCCATGAAGTCCTTGCCGATGTTATCAATCTGATCGTGGATGTCGATCTCCCAGGTGCTCGTGACGTCTTCGAAGATGTTATGTTGGTACAGAGGCCCGGTAGGGGGCGTGTCGGTCGCTTCTGTTCCTTCTGGATTATTTTTCCACGTGTTGTCGCCGCTAAAGATCTCCAGGGTGATGATCGGACGAGTGAAGTCGGAATCTATTTCTAATGTCTTTCCGATCGCCTTATCCCTATAGAAAAGGGTCTGCCACTCGCTGTCGCAATCAGCCTTGGCCCATAAGCGGGTCTTCTGCGTATGCGGGATCATATACAGTTCCCTGATCTTCCATTCGATATGTCCGACTTTCTCCATCTTGCTAAATCGCATAATCTGAAAGTCCTCAACATTTGCGTTGCAGAGCATCACTTTAAACGAGTTCTGGTTGTGCTCGAGATCGGCTCCGCCACTGTAATTGTAGACGGCCATCTTCATGGCCTTGTGGCCGTCAGCTAACCCATACCATTGAACCATCATTCGCCAGGCGTCCTCGTGCACGACGTCGATGGTATGGGCATAGTCCCTGCGCGTCAAGATTTGGCCCGGCTGGACGCGCTGCTGATGGTAGAACTTGCGGCTCTGCATGCCCAGATAGCGTTTCAACTGTTCGAGCCATTCTGCGATTATGATGTACCAGAATTCTCCTTCGACGAAACGACGCTCGAAGAATTGCTCAAGGATTGTTCTCTGGGTCACGGCATCAGGAATATTGGCTGGCTGTGCTGATGCACTGCTGATGGCACTCATCAGACTGGAAAAGAAAATCAGAAATAAATTAAAGCAAAGTTAGTGTTATCAAAATAGAATATGAAATAATTAAATTTTCGAAAAGAGCGGTGTTAACAGAATTATCTGAGTTAGCCCCCTTAGATTTATATCCGAGTTACCTCCCTTGGAATTATTCTACCTAATGTTAAAGAATGCGCTCTTCTATGCGAGTCTGAATCTCATTCGTTTAAACCTTATCCTCGAGTGGCTTTTCGCCTTGACAAGCAGTGGATCATTGGCAAGTAAAATGTATAGATATATCTCTCTAACTCTAATAAGAAAAGTCTAAACATTTAGACAATTATCAGTACTCATACAGCTTTTGAACCAGACAAAACCAACGTTTTGTTCGGCATCTTCTGGCCGTTTACGTAAACAGCCGGAGGATGCCGAAGCGCTTAGCCAATCAGAACGCTGGAGAAGCAGACGACAAATTTATCTGTAAACTGAGTTTTATTTACTCCTCCCCAGGAGTTAGGCACAAGGCCAATTTTATCCTACTCCCACAAGTAAGATGTGACCCAAGGTCGGGTCGGAAAGTGGGGGTTGAAAAGCCAGCGCCTGAGAGGTGAGCACTTTGACCATTAAAAATTGCTAGGGCAGCCCCGTCGGCATTCCCCAATAGGGGCGCCTCAAGCAGTAAGCAATTAACTTACTCCTTCCCAAAGAGGGGAGGCAAAGCCTGGGAGGGTGGACCTCCTAGAACTGCACAGGACAGACCCATAGACCGGGGTAAATCAAGCCCCGAAGGCCAAGACAATACCAGTCTATGGGGTGAAGTATCCATCGGAACAGATACTACACTTTGATCTTAGCCAAAAGGCCAAGGCCAACTGAGTATTATTTACTCCTCTCCAGGAGTTAGGCACAAGGCCAGTTTTATCCTACTCCCACAAGTAAGATGTGACCCAAGGTCGGGTTGGAAAGTGGGGGTTGAAAAGCCAACGCCCGAGAGGTGAGCACTCTGACCATTAAAAATTGCCTGGGCAGCCCTGTCGGCATTCCCCGGTAGGGGCGCCTCAAGCAGTAAGCAATTAACTTACTCCTCCCCAAAGAGGGGAGGCAAAGCCTGGGAGGGTGAACCTCCTAGAACTGCACAGGACAGTACCTCAGACCGGCGGAATCAAGGCCCGAAGGCCAAGACAACATCGGTCTACAGAGTGAGCATCCATCGGAACAGATACTACACTTTGATCTTAACATTTCTGGCAGGCAGAAATCTGCTAGATGAACCGGACAAAAGGCGAGCTTAACCCTAAACTAATCGTAAACTAACCCCAAACTAACCCTTACATAGCCGTTTTTTTGTTCGTTTTGAAAGCTGTATCGGTACCCAAAAAATAAAACGCAAAAAAAAAAACTATAAAAGTCATTGTTGCATTGATTATGTAAAAAAAAAAACACAATTTATATAAAAAAAAAAAGTAACTTTCCCATTTCTACATAAATTTACAGCCAATAATAGTATTCCATTGAAATTTTTGAATTAATAAGTGTCTTTCATGGTGATAGCTATTTTTTTTTTTAATTACTTTCTTCTTCCGTAAAAATAATTGTCATTCTTTAAATAAATAAAGCGATTATGTCTCTTCTTTCGTTATTTATTTATAATTGTAGCCATTTAATTCAAACAATAAATATTCTTCTTACCGTAAAAATAACTGTCAGCTAAATATTCTTCAAATCAATTGAACAGATTTCACTTTTTGAAATTTATTTATTTAAAATTGTAGTTTTTTTTAGTCGACGGGGAGATAAAATTTGATTTTGGAACAATTCATTTTAAAATGGATAAAGTCGGAATTGCTTAGCTTAGTGATCTCATTTTTTTTTTAATGTAGGTGAGAGGTGATAACGTACGTACGAACATGACACAGGCATTATTACATAGCTAAATACCTACCTAAATCCATTTCCTCGGGCATTCGGTGACGATGCTAGACTACCGGTGCCATTTCCCGGGCCACATCTGGGTAGGTTACAGGGTGACGACGCCTTGCCACTGAAACTGTTACTCCTTTCAGGTGGGGACCCGGCTACAATTTGCTTGTGTGGAGAATTCTTACCAGAATTGGCCAGCATCTCCTCTTGCTAAGGAGCCTCCCCTAGGGTCAGCTGAAATGTCAAAAATACAGAGAGAAACATGAATCAACCAGAGAACTTCGAAAGTCACCTACGTGAGAGCAATGATAGGAATTACCCCACCCCTAAAAATTTAACACAATGAAACGTTTTTTTTTTTAACTTAGTTCACCCCAAACAAGGCAAGTTGCCACTGTAGACGTAAAGGGCTACTGAGAATTAGGGTGAAAGTTTAGGGGGTCATCCTAAATTGGGAGCTGTGCACTGAGATGCTTGTTCACATTAGGTTTAAATGCATGTCGGTACAATCGGGGAAACAGGGAGTAGGGAGAGAGTTCCAAAGGCTGGCAGCTTGAGAAAAGAAGCTATTGGAGCAGAAAGCTCTCCGGCATCTGGAGATCTCCACAGTGAATGGATGTGATCTAGCTGATTGTCGGGTTGGTCGAGTGTATTTACGTCGAGAGGGGCACCAAAGAAGCACATTCATCGGAGCACATTCCATTGAAGTACTTGTAAAACAAGCACAAGGATGCAACAAGGATGCAACATTGTGACGATGGGCTGGAGCTTGGTGGAGCTATTAAATTAGAGACTCTTTTGGGGACCTTGTCTAAGAGGGAGAGACTAATGGATGGTTCACCAGCCCGGATGTGACAACAATACTCCATGCGTGGGCGGAGGATGGCTTTTTAAATATATAGGATACTGTCAGGTGTGAGAAGGTTTCTAACACGGTAGAGGCAGCCCGCCTTCTTTGCAGCAGCCTTGGAAATGTCAAAGGTGACTTTAATCTTGGATATGATAGACATAGGCTGTTCTCATGAACAGAGAATTCTTTCTTTCTTCTAATAAGACAAAAGCGCCTATTTTGCCGGGCACTGCGGTGAAAACTTCTCGAAAACTATATTTAAATTTGATGATGGTTTACGCCAGTATTGTGTCGGCTCGCATCTTCCGCTGCTCAAGTGAAGGGTTATCAGCCAAAGATCAGCGACCTTGAAGGGTTGTAGATGGGTGGTTACAACATAAAAGGTAATACTGAGTTATTTAATGTGGTTAGGGTTAGGGTTAGGGTTGTACTATACAAGTTAGGGTTAGGGTTAGGGTTTAGAGTTAGGGTTACAACAGAAAAGGTAATACTGAGTTATTTAATGTGGTTAGGGTTAGGGTTAGGGTTGTACTATACAAGTTAGGGTTAGGGTTAGGGTTTAGAGTTAGGGTTACAACAGAAAAGGTAATACTGAGTTATTTAATGTGGTTAGGGTTAGGGTTAGGGTTGTACTATACAAGTTAGGGTTAGGGTTAGGGTTTAGAGTTAGGGTTACAACAGAAAAGGTAATACTGAGTTATTTAATGTGGTTAGGGTTAGGGTTAGGGTTGTACTATACAAGTTAGGGTTAGGTTAGGGTTTAGAGTTAGGGTTACAACAGAAAAGGTAATACTGAGTTATTTAATGTGGTTAGGGTTAGGGTTAGGGTTGTACTATACAAGTTAGGGTTAGGGTTAGGGTTTAGAGTTAGGGTTACAACAGAAAAGGTAATACTGAGTTATTTAATGTGGTTAGGGTTAGGGTTAGGGTTGTACTATACAAGTTAGGGTTAGGGTTAGGGTTTAGAGTTAGGGTTACAACAGAAAAGGTAATACTGAGTTATTTAATGTGGTTAGGGTTAGGGTTAGGGTTGTACTATACAAGTTAGGGTTAGGGTTAGGGTTTAGAGTTAGGGTTACAACAGAAAAGGTAATACTGAGTTATTTAATGTGGTTAGGGTTAGGGTTAGGGTTGTACTATACAAGTTAGGGTTAGGTTAGGGTTTAGAGTTAGGGTTACAACAGAAAAGGTAATACTGAGTTATTTAATGTGGTTAGGGTTAGGGTTAGGGTTGTACTATACAAGTTAGGGTTAGGTTAGGGTTTAGAGTTAGGGTTACAACAGAAAAGGTAATACTGATTTATTTAATGTGGTTAGGGTTAGGTTAGGGTTGTACTATACAAGTTAGGGTTAGGTTAGGGGTTAGGGTTAGGGTTACAACATAAAAGGTAATACTGAGTTATTTAATGTGGTTAGGGTTAGGGTTAGGGTTGTACTATACAAGTTAGGGTTTAGAGTTAGGGTTACAACAGAAAAGGTAATACTGAGTTATTTAATGTGGTTAGGGTTAGGGTTAGGGTTGTACTATACAAGTTAGGGTTAGGGTTAGGGTTTAGAGTTAGGGTTACAACAGAAAAGGTAATACTGAGTTATTTAATGTGGTTAGGGTTAGGGTTAGGGTTGTACTATACAAGTTAGGGTTAGGTTAGGGTTTAGAGTTAGGGTTACAACAGAAAAGGTAATACTGATTTATTTAATGTGGTTAGGGTTAGGTTAGGGTTGTACTATACAAGTTAGGGTTAGGTTAGGGGTTAGGGTTAGGGTTACAACCTAAAAGGTAATACTGAGTTATTTAATGTTGTTAGGGTTAGGGTTAGGGTTGTACTATACAAGTGAGATTGATCCGGGTCTTTCATCTCGCTTCTCGTCCAGGTCATGGCGAGAGACGAGAAAGGAAATATTACATCTCGTGAACTTGAATCTCAAAAACTGACTGTTCTAAAAGTGTGGAAAACGTATCAATCACTCTGCGAGTAAGAACATGCTAGCGCAAAAGAAAATAGATTGCAATTATTTAACTGCTACAAAACGATAACTATTTTCGTTACGTGTCCCCAAAATAGATTTTTGTGGGAAGTTTGTTGAATGGCCTTGTTTGATATGAAGAAAACAGGTTAGTGTAGTTAGGCCAAAGGACCAAATGCTTCTTCTACAATTCAAATCAATTTTATATAATACCGTTTTATCAACACTACAAACATGCTCGGGAAAGAGTTGTGTAGACAAAACCATGTTGAGTCAGTAGACATTCATGTACTATACAAGTGACATTGAGTCCGGGTTTTTTATCTCTCCACTCTCGCCCAAGTCATGGCTAGAGGCTAGAAAAGAAATCTGACGTCTGGTCACATAGACGCTTAAACTCTGTTCGTAAAGTGCGAGAAAAGGTTTGGACGGAAGTACCATCCAACGCAAAAGTGTTCTAACCGAACAACGTATCAATCACTCCGCGAGTGGGAACACGCTAGCATTAAAGAAAATTGATCGTAATTATGCACCTGCTAGAGGGTAATTATCCAACGACCAGCGGCCATGATGCATCCAGCGCTCCGTTCTGATACTACACTTCATCTGTTCTGTGCTCGGTCAGTGAAGGAGAAATCCTTCAAGACTGAGACAATTTAAAAAAAAATTTTTTTTATTATTTCAATCCAGAGTAAGTAGAAAGTAAAGATACCTTGTGGTGTTCGCCCTGGATGGACATCCGGCTTCCACCAAGAGAGGAAGTTTCTAAGGAATATCAAATTCACATGCGGTCACCTATCTGGTAATAACCAGGCTGAACGTCGCTTAACTTTGGTGATTTAACGAGAACCGGTGTATCAACGTGATTGTGTCGTATATACTAAAGTATATATATGACCGGATACTAGTATAGGAAGGAAGTTTCTAGGGAATATCAAATTCACAAGCGGTCCCCAGCCGCATGCATATCCCAGTCAGGGGAAGATGACATACAGCACCTAACATTCCCAAATGGTCACCCATCTGGTACTGGCCACGCTCTACGTCGCTTAACTCTGGTGATCGAACGAGAACCGTTGTGTCAATGTGATTATACAGTATATTTTAAACTGAGGCAATTTTTATTTTTGTCCCAATCCAGAGTGCTCTTTTTTTGGGTTACTGGATTTCTCTCACATTAAAAACCGACCTTGTGTCTAACTCTGCCCTCATGGGGAGGCCAGTAAATAGGAACTTCTAATGAAGATAATGTTATGGGGGAGGGGGAGCTTAAAAAATACCCAATGAAATAGAAACAATTGAAATGAAATGTTGGCAGATGCATCATTATAGCACAAAGTGATGACGTATCACTATCAGCACAAAGTGATGACGTAACACTGTTGGCACAAGTGATGACGTATAACTGTTTGCACAAGTGATGACGTTCACTGTCAGCACAAAGTGATGACGTTTAACAGTTGGCACAAGTGATGACGTATTACTGTTGGCACAAAGTGATGACGTATAACTGTTTGCATAAGTGATGACGTATCATTATTAGCACAAAAAGATGACATAAAACTCATCTTCACACACCAAAATTTTTCAAAGTTTATGTTATTGATATGTACGACCATGGAGACGGATGAGAACTCAGATGTGGAGAAAGTATATTTCAATGGTGAGGCTATTGAGGCTGTCCAGAAGTTTTGTTACCATTGGAGCACAGAGAGGAGCTGGTGCTAGTGTGATAGCAAGAGTTAGGGTTAGGATTAGGGTTAGGGTTTAAGGTTAGGGTTAGAATTAGGGTTAGGGTAAGGGTAAGGGTTAGGGTTAGGATTAGGGTTAGGGTTAGGGTTAGGGTTAGGTTAGGGTTAGGATTAGGGTTAGGGTTAGGGTTAGGATTAGGGTTAGGGTTTAAGGTTAGGGTTAGGATTAGGGTTAGGGTAAGGGTTAGAGTTAGGGTTAGGGTTAGGGTTAGGGTTAGGGTTAGGATTAGGGTTAGGGTTATGGTTAGGATTAGGGTTAGGGTTTAAGGTTAGGGTTAGAATTAGGGTAAGGGTTAGGGTTAGGATTAGGGTTAGGATTAGGGTTAGGATTAGGGTAAAGGTTAGGGTTAGGGTTTAAGGTTAGGGTTAGAATTAGGGTAAGGGTTAGGGTTAGGATTAGGGTTAGGATTAGGGTAAAGGTTAGGGTTAGGATTAGGGTTTGGGTTAGGGTTAGGATTAGGATTAGGGTTAGGGTTAGGATTAGGGTTAGGGTTAGGGTTAGGGTAGGGGTTAGGGTTAGGATTAGGGTTAGGGTTAGGGTTAGGTTTAGGATTAGGGTTAGGGTTAGGATTAGGCTTAGGGTTTAAAGTTAGGGTTAGAATTAGGGTTAGGGTTTAAGGTTAGGGTTAGAATTAGGGTTAGGGTAAGGGTAAGGGTTAGGGTTAGGGTTATGGTTAGGGTTAGGATTAGGATTAGGGTTAGGGTTAGGATTAGGGTAATGGTTAGGGTAAGGGTTAGGATTAAGGTTAGGGTTAGGGTTCGGGTTAGGGTTAGGATTAGGTTTAGGGGTAGGTTAAGGGTTATGGTTAGGATTAGGGTAAGGGTAAGGGTAAGGGTAAGGGTAAGGGTTAGGGTTAGGGTAAGGGATGGAGTAAGTTGATGGAACTTCTGTCATTCCTAACAGATAGCGCATTAGGGTTAGGATTAGGAAGTGTGATGACGTATGGAAATTAAAGTTGGCCAGTGAAGGTTGAGAACATGTGTCGCATGGAGAGAAATGATATGAGAATGATACGAAGGATGTGAAATGTGAGTCTTAAAGACGAGATTAGATCTGATGACCTCAGAGGAAGATTAAATCTGGACAGTATAGGGAGATATATGAAGCAGAGGAGACTTTGATGGCATGAGCATGTAATGGATGAGAGTTGTTGGCTTAGTAGATGTAGAACAGTTGAGGTAGCTGGGTTAGTTGCCATGAAAACATAGGCGGAAATAATAATGGTGGATTGAAGAGAAAAAATGATAAAAAAGATGCGTAGTTGTAATGCGTTACCAAAAATGTTATGAATTTCCTAAAAGAGCACCTGCTACTCTCTCTCTCTCTCTCTCTCTCTCTCTCTCCCTCTCTCCCTCTCTCTGTCTCTCTCTCTCTCTCATTCTCTCTCTCTCTGTATTTTTTGAATTCTTCTCTTTGTTTTCAGACAATCAGATACCTTCGCCAAAAAATTGACTGTTCAAAAAATAATAAGACTTTTTTTTATGACGGGGTGATTGTAAAGAATTACCCCCAAATTTTCTGCATTTCCTGCTACTGTTTGCGTGTGTTTTTTGTTTTTGTTTTTCTGTTTTTTGGGTTTTTTTTTATTTCTCTTTGTTTTCACAGACAATCAAATATGTTGTTTATATCCTATTTTTTAGCCTCGTCAGGTATTTTGTTTATTTGTTTCGCTATTGTATTTCGCATTGCATTTTACAACTGTTTACCGAAAAGTGGAATTCGAAAGAGTACAGGTGCCCCTCGATCAAGTAGATGCGTAGTTTCAGACATTCACCATGTTCTCTTATTCATAGCCTCATCCACCTCCATCCCGCCATTTCTTCTTCTTCTTCTTCTTCTTCTTCTTCTTTTTTCTTTCTTCTTCTTCTTCTTCTTTTTCTTCTTCTTCATCTTCTTCTTCTTTTTCTTCTTCTTCTTCTTCTTCTTCTTCTTCTTCTTCTTCTTCTTCTTCTTCTTCTTTTTCCTTTCTTCTTCTTTTTTTTTTTTTTTTTTTTTACATGATTCACCCCAAACAAGGCAGGACGCCACTGTAAACGTAAGGGGCTACTGAGAAAAAGGAAAAGGGGGGAAGGATTGGTGGATCAGCTTAAATTGGGATCTGAGCAGCGAGATGTCTGTTTACATTAGTTTTAAATTTCTGCATGTCAGTACTGTCGGGGAAACAGGGGGCAGGGAAGGAGTTCCAGAGGCCAGCAGCACGAGGAAAGAAGCTATTTGAGTAGAATGCTCTCCGGCATCTGGGGACCTCCACAGTGAATGAATGAGATTTAGTAGAATGTCGAGTTAGTCTAGTGAATTTACGTCAAGGGGGCACCAGAGCAGCACACTCATCGGAGCATAAAACATTGAAGTATTTGTAAAACAAACACAAGGATGCTACATTGCGGCGATGGGACAGAGGCTGGAGCTTAGCTGACAGTGAGGGACCTATTAGGTTGACTACTTTTTTTTGGACTTTGTCAAGGAGGGAGAGACTAGTAGATGATGCACCAGCCCAGATGTGGCAACAATACTCCATGCATGGGCGAATGGTGGCTTTGTAGAGATACAGGATAATGTCAGGTGTAAGGAGTCC
>OY744553.1:43704656-43709656 GCA_963556195.1 Sepiola atlantica | reverse complement strand
TCTTCTTCTTCTTCTTCTTCTTCTTCTTCTTCTTCTTCCTCCTCTTCTTCCTCTTCTTCTTTTTCTTCTTCTTCTTCTTCTTCTTCTTCTTCTTCTTCTTCGTCTTCTTCTTTTTTTCTTTTTTTCTTTGTCTTCTTTTTTTTTCTTTTCTTTCTACGTCTTCTTCTTTGTCTTTCTTTTTGTTATCTTACGAATCTTACAGCCAGCCAAAATGGTCAGTTAATACATAATGACATGCAACACCTTTTGTTTCAGATAACGGAAATATCCTCAGCCCTGGGAGGTAGGCAACAACACATCACCGTTACACCATCCTTTAATCTACCAGCATAATTGGAGTGCTGGCTCTACGTTTGATCCATAATATAAAAATTAAAACAACATTATATTTACCTGAATCTCGGGTGTCCAATCTCCCAAACGGTCAAGGGCTTGAAAATTCTCTCAAACTTATATTTAGAATTCTGTCAGTGCTTGTATCAGTCCTGCGTGTTAGGAAAATAAAAAAATAAAATGTCATTTTTACGTCATGTAAGCAAGGAGTACTGTATTACTCATTCATGGCATTCGGGCTGCAAACAAAGCAAGGAACACAATTTCTCATTCGACGTTCGTTCTGCAAATTCACTCCTGAAATATTTATACCACTTTATGTCTCCCTCATCAGACCACTGTTAGAGTATGGTGTCCAGGCCTCTGCTCCATATCTAATACGTGATATCCAGCATTTGGTGTGGAAGAATCTTAATTTCCTTGCTTTCTGATGGCAATAAAAAATGTTCAAGCAAAGCAATGGCTTGCTAAGTGTTACACGGGCTCTACTCTGTCGGAAACAACGGTTAAGAGTTGGTATGCTGACTTTAAACACGGTCGAACAGACATAAATGATGTTAAATGCCCAGGTCACCAAAACGCGGCAGTTGTCCCCGGAAAACATTTTTAAAAAACGTTCACAAATTCGTTTTGGCTGATTGTAAAAAAAGGCACAAACAGGCACGACAAGGCACGACCACTGGCTGCTGCTGATTCGATTCCAGCAATCTCGCCACGTCATTCGAGCAACCTGTGACGCCAAGCCAGACAAGGCACGACCATTGGCCGCTGCTGATTCTATTCAAGCAATCTCACCACGTCATTCGAGCAACCTGTGACGCCAGGCAAGGCAAGGCACGCCCACTGGCTGCTGCTGATTCTATTCAAGCAATCTCGCCATGTCATTCGAGCAACCTGTGACGCCAGGCAAGGCAAGGCACGCCCACTGGCTGCTGCTGATTCTATTCAAGCAATCTCGCCATGTCATTCGAGCAACCTGTGACGCCAGGCAAGGCAAGGCACCCCCACTGGCTGCTGCTGATTCTATTCAAGCAATCTCGCCACGTCATTCAAGCAACCTGTGACGCAAAGCAAGACAAGGCACGACCACTGGCTGCTACTGATTCTATTCAAGCAATCTCGGCACGTCATTCAAGCAACCTGTGACGCAAAGCAAGACCAGGCACGACCACTGGCTGCTACTGATTCTATTCAAGCAATCTTGCTACGTCATTCAAGCAACCTGTGACGCCAGGCACGACAAAGCACGACCACTGGCTGCTGTTGATTCTATTCAAGCAATCTCGTCACGTCATTCAAGCAACCTGTGACGCAAAGCAAGACAAGGCACGACCACTGGCTGCTACTGATTCTATTCAAGCAATCTTGCTACGTCATTCAAGCAACCTGTGACGCCAGGCACGACAAGACTGGTGATACTCTATTTAAACAATCTATGCTCGTCGTTCGAGCAACCTCTGATCCTATCCAGGCGATCTAGGCCTGTCAGCCAAAACTATCAAAAATATTTCTGGCTGTATTATTAGGTATGAACCCAGATTGCCTGAATTCGACGATGGGAATCAGATTGCTCGAATGACGTGCCGACATTGCTTGAAATAGAGAAGCAGCAGAAGCAACAGTGGTCGTTCCTTGTTGTGCCTTAACCTGTCGTACATAAATAGTAAAAGCCGACATATCAGTCAAGAACCGGCCGTTGGGAACATAAGCGGAAGTTGTTGCCAATTCACAAACAGACAGACAGCGAACGAGAGGCTCGACAGACAGTTAGTCGGTATTCAACTCTGTCGAGAGGTTGTCGACAAACAGGTGCTCTAAATAAACAGAACGCAACAGACATAACAACAATAACAAAACAAACAGAGTAATTATTCTTTCCGCACTAAGAAAAATACGCTGTCTTCAAATAACATTATTACTATCATTTTGTAAACTTATGGACTGACGGTTTTTGTTATTATTTTTCCTAAGGAGTATAATGAGCATATATATATATATATATATATATATATATATATATATATATATATATATATATATGTGTGTGTGTGTGTGTGTGTGTGTGTGTGTGTGTGTGTGTGTGATTTTATGAAGGCTTACCAAAGCATTCCTTTCAGGACACCAATGATCACCATTAAAGATATTTTTTCTTACAAATATTATTTATTCAAATTAAATGTTTTTTCCTACACGTGTTTCACTACCAAGCAGTTACTTGCTTGGCAGATCATCAGGGAAATTAAATGTCTTGAATACTGGTTTCAACTGCCGACAATACACAATGTGGCGTTGCAATAGTTAGGTTCACTTAAGAAGAGAAGAGGAAAAAAATAAAAATAAAAGTTAAAATTAAAAAACAAGGAAGAACAACGATAAAAAAAGGAAAGTCCTAGAAAAGTCTTGGAAAAGTAGCTCGTGCATTATTTCTTCCACCAAGCCAACAAGCAAATAATCGGTCCCAAATACATTAAAAAAACAAAAAAACGGAACAATGTGCGATAATACTCTTTCACGCCGGCCGGCACAATGATGAATAAATCCCCCCCCCCCCAAAAAAAAACCCACAAAAAAAAAACAAAAGAACTAAATCATTCAAGATACCGCTCACAAGTAATCGAGTATCATCGAGCTTGTTTTTATTGGAACAACCCCGGTCTTCACTGAATGATCTATTTTATAAGTGAAAAATCTAAATCTATATATATATATATATATATATATATATATATATATATATTATGTAATTTTTTTAGCGCTTGTTTCTTTTCATTTTCATTATCATAGTTGTTCACTTCCTAAGTGATGCATATTAATGCAGAAGATTACATTATTAGCCGCCCTTAACTTTATATATTTTTGAATTAATTGTATATTTATATAAATGTAATCCATGGACACGTGTTTAACCAAAAACATAAATATAAATGCACACACACACACACACACACACACACACACATATATATATATATATATATATATATATATATATATATATATATATATATATATATATATGGGAGAAAAAAGAGTGATAAAAATGCGACGATTGTCCAAATTTATTTCAAATTTCAATTGTTCAATGCAAGGTGTATTCAGTAATAAACTAGTGTTTATTATTCTTTCCTTAAGCCAAGGCTTTTCAAAGATCGAGATCTTATCATCAGAGGAGAAATACAGATAGATAAGTTGGCTTTCGAAAATATATATATATATATATATATATATATATATATATATATATATATATATATATATATATATATAGCTCTTTGAGCGAAATATGAAAAGTTTCTAATTAAGCAATATTGCCGAAGTTATCTTCCTTGGCAGATCAAACACTTTCTGAGACTTAACTTACTATGTTCGTAAATAAAATGTAGACTTTATTTCTCTTACGGTGGCAGAGTGGTTTAGATCGTTGGATTAGTGTTATTTAGGTCCAGGGTTCGAATCTTTCGACCGGGAGTACATTTATATAAACCATACTGATCATTGTTAGTGAAGATTAAACATATATGTCTGTTGATAATAATTATTCATTTATAAAATATAATTGTTTTTGTTTTCATTTTACTTCAGTAAGTTTTCAGAAATCAAGGGGCTAACACTTGATTTCTGAAAACTTCATTTAGCAAGGGTCCTCAAGCCTCAACTCTATTTAGTTTGCTGGTTTCTTACAGACACTATTTTTTGAAGAAACTAGTAAAGCTTTTTCTCAGACAATTGACAACATCCTGTTTTTTGGGGGGGGTTTTTATGTAAATTTTTTTTCATGCATTATTGGAAAAAAAACAAGTTTCTTTTAACTGGGTTTGACTGATTTTTGTTGTTGAACATTTCTTGTATTCAAATTTTTATATCTAACGATTTGAAATCTCTGATCGTTCATGTGCAATTTTTTACTGAAATCTTCTCTTTTGTTTTCATTTTACTTCAGTAAATAAGTTCTCAGAAATCAAGGGGCCCCTTTCTGGGGCTAACACTTGATTTCTATATGAGATACATAGATATCCGAGTGTTCAATCAAGATTCTCCTTAACCTCTCAAACACTGAGTGAGTATGCACAGTATATGTATATGTACGCATGTGTATATGCATGTATGTATTTTTATTTTTATTTTACTTCAGTAAGTTCTCAGAAATCAAGGGGCCCCACCCCTTTCTTGGGGCTAACACTTGATTTCTATATGAGATACATAGATTTCCGAGTGTTGAACCAAGGTTCTCATCTACCTCTCAAACGTTACATAGATATTCGAATATTCCATAATACGCTATCTCACCCCTCTCTCTCACTCCCCCTCTCTCTCTCTCTCACTCCCTCTCTCTCTCTCTCTCACCCCCCTCTCTCTCTCTCTCTCTCTCTTCCACTCTCTCTATCTGTGCGTGTGCGGCAGGGTTTGTATTTGTATCCCAACTATCTCTCTAATGCCCTATCTCTATATTCTCCACCATCTCCCCCCCTCTCTCTCTCTCTCTCTCTCTCTCACGCTATCTATCTCTAAGCCCTCTATATCACATACACACCCACTATCTCCCTATAATACTCCTTTACTTGTCAAACGTTGAGTTAGTAAAGAAGTGAAGAACATTAATTTTCCTCTCCCCAATTGACTAGTTAACTATGTTATAGTATATCTTCCTTGTGGTCTCTTTGTCTTAC
>OY744553.1:43672156-43699656 GCA_963556195.1 Sepiola atlantica | reverse complement strand
GAAGGTGGAACAGATGAACAAAAATAAATGAGAAGAGAAAACAAGAATCTCAAATCAATTTATTAATATTTCACGTAAAACAGATTAAATACCAGAACAGTAAATAAAAAAGTGGTTACTGTCAGGCAAATAAAAGTTCCGGAATAAGGTAAACTTAAATTTTCGTGAGCGGGACCTCTCATTATCAAAAGACAAAAAGAAAATATGACCGAGTGGTCGAAAAAGCAAGATGGACTGATGGAATCAACTGTTGACGAAATACCGCAGAGAATTGAAGGTGGATATGCAGAAAAAGAATTAAGATAAGCTGAGTGGACATCAATATTAATTATTCCTATCATAATTTAATTATAAAATTACTCAGCTAAAGCTTGTCATCTTATTAATATTTGTTTATTTATATACTATTATAATTTTATTATTTTATATTTTATAGAAAGCAACCATCCTCGGTTGGAAGTAAGAACTTTAATATATATATATATATATATATATATATATATATATATATATATATATATATATATATATATATATATATATATATATATATAATGTTAGTTGAGATCAATATAATTTGTACATTGTTCCAAGAATTCAAAACCAACAAACATTCGGCGTACGATCGTTTCCAAGACATTTTGGAAAAATGTTATTTTTCAGTTTTTTTGTTATTTTTGATCGCGTACAGAAGCATCAGATTTTCGCATGAAAATTCAGTCCAAGTAAAAGGACTTTCGAAGCCGAAGAAGAAAGACAGCAAATTGATTAATTAATAAATAACAAATAAATAAATAACATTCAAAACATACAGGTTGAATTACTTAGGTGTAAAATACAGGTGAAAATTCTGTCTTTATCTCCCTTCTCTCTCTCTCTCTCTCTCTCTTTATCTATCTATCTATATATATATATATATATATATATATATATATATATATATATATAATTGAAAAATATATATAATATTGTAAAAACGGTTTTATATTTAAAAAATATTTATAGTATATATATATATATATATATATATATATATATATATATATATATATATATATAGTGTTAGAGTGACTTAAATTCCAGAATAGATAGATAGATAGATAGATAGATAGATAGATAGATAGATAGATAGATAGATAGATAGATAGATAGATCGATAGATAGATATGTAGATATTACGGCTACGTTATGAATTAATGGGACAATAATAACCTTAGAATGTTATATATCTACAAATATCATCTTCCGCTTCCTAGATTATATATATATATATATATATATATATATATATATATATATATATATATATATATATATATGCATATATATATGTATATTCTCTCTCTCTCTCTCTCTATATATATATATATATATATATATATATATATATATATATATAGAGAGAGAGAGAGAGAGAGAGAGAGAGAGAGAGAGAGAGACAGAGAGAGAGAAGAGGGGCGTTTACAAAATAAAAGCTAACAAACTTTTTGCTTGAGTATATGTATATATATATATATATTTATACATTCTCTCTCTCTCTCTCTCTCTCTCTATATATATATATATATATATATATATATATATATACATATATATATGTACATGCTCTCTCTCTCTCTCTATATATATATATATATATATAGAGAGAGAGAGAGAGAGAGAGACATAGAGAAAGAGAGATAGAGAGAGAGAGATAGAGAGAAAGAGAGAAAGAAGAAGAGAGAGAGAGAGAGAAAGAGAGAGAGAAAGAGAGAGAGAGAAAGAGAGAGAGAGACACACAGAGAGAGACAGAGAGACACAGAGAGAGAGAGAGAGAGAGAGAGAGAGAGAGAGACGGAGAGAGAGAGAGACGGAGAGAAGAGGGGCGTTTACAAAATAAAAGCTAGCAATCTTTTGCTTGAGTAACTTCTGGTTCAACTCCTCGCCTAATCAGATTCCAGGACAACGGCATTACAAAAAAACAACAACACAAAAAAAATCACATTACTAAAACAACAACACAAAAAAAATCACATTACAAAAACATTTTGTAAAAGAAATAAATTTTGTTAATAATTTTGCTTTCTCAACTAAAAATATCATTTTCTTTTTATTTCGCGTTGAAGTAGAGGATGATGTCATAAAAAGAATGACGTCACAAAAGGATGAAGTCACAAAGGCCTACGTCACTAAAGAACGACGTCATCCGTTGAAACAGGGATGAGGGTAACCATAGACATTGAAATACATCACAACTTATGATGTCAATAAATTATGACGTCATTCATTAAGACCGACGAGGCGTCTATGCACAGTTGATGACGTCACAAAACGATGACGTTATCCATCCAACCGGAGGGGAGGATCTTTACGGTATTTTATCTAGCTAGGGTCACGGTGGCGTCCCCTTCTAGATCCCAGGGGGTATAGTGTAACACGAAAACTCCGATCTTGGATCGTGTTTATTATCCTGCTTGTGTGTATCCTTGCACAGTGGGTGACGTCACAAAAGGATGGCGTCATAAACGGACTATAATAAAAAAAAACTTAAAAATCTATTAATTAACCATCTTTAGAATAAATAAAAAAATTGTCGCCAGAAATTAAGAGTAAGACTACAAAAAGTGTGTTGGGGGGGGGGGGTGAACGAGTGAAACATAATGAGAGCAAAACAGACTCCCGGGCAACGCCGGTAGGTAGAAAAAGTAAACTATATATATATATATATATATATATATATATATATATATATATATATATATATGAGAAAGGAAGGATGAAGGTAATCCGACGTAATGGGAAGTGAAAAAGAGAAAACCAAAAAGGATGTTTTTTTATATATTCATCAACGTTTCGTCTTTATTTGTAAGACTTCCTCAGGATGATAATTTTAAGAAAAATGTCATGCAAGTCTACTGCCTTCACTAAGCCCGGACCTCGGTCCTACGCACCCAGTAGTGGCTACTACTTTTTCTCATCAACCCATTATGTCAACCCAATATTCTCACGTACTTGCATGACATTTTTCTTAAAATTATTATCCTGAGGAAGTCTTACAAATAAAGACGAAACGTTGATGAATCTTTTTGGTTTTCCGATTTCATTTCCCATATATATATATATATATATATATATATACATATATACAGTTTTTGTTATGACATGTTTTTCGCTATTCAACAATTTGGCCAAGATCAAAGTGTAGTATCTGTTCCGATGGATACTACACCCCCGAGACCGATACGGTCTTGGCCTTCTGGTCTTGATTCCGCCGGTCTGTGGGTTTGTCTATGCAATTCTACCAGGTCCACCCTCCCAGGCTTTGCCTTCTCACCCTTTGAGAAGGGGTTAGTCTATTGCTAATCGCCTGAGGCGCCCCTATCGGGGAATGCCGACGGGGCTGCCCAGACATTTTTTTTTTGTAGGCCAGAGTGCTCTCCCTTCTCGAGGGCGCTAGCTTTTCAAACTCCACTTTCCCAACCTTGTGTCACATCGTGCCGCTGTGGAAGGAATATAAATAATACTGCACCACTCTGAAGATTGACAAAATTGGACTAATTAAAAAAAAAATACACATGAATATTGAATTTGAATAAATTTACTTTTGTGTGTAAAATGTAAAAAAATAAAAACTCATCGAAGTACAAAAATTTAAAAAAGTTGTTAAACCCAATGAAAATTATGGTTTTGCATTAATTCACCATAGTCTATGACAGAGGAAGTCGCTGGGATAGATAAGTTGGCAAAGGCCAAGATTTAAAATTTGAAAAAATAAAATAAAAGTTGTAGGGAAAGAGACACAGGGCAAAACTTCATCTGATGATAAGATTTTGATCTTTGAAAAGCCTGGCTTAAGGAAAATTTAACTTGAATAAATTACCTTTTTGCGGAATATACCTTGCTCTGAGCAATTGAATTGAAATTTGATTTGGCTTTTGCTTCTCTAATTCCTTTCCATTCTTCTTCATATATATATATATATATATATATATATATATATATATATATATATATATATATATATATATATATATATATATATATATATATAGTACTTAAGAGTTATCTATGGACACGTGTTTCTGGCTCACAGCCGTCATCAGCATGATGGCTAACTTAGACAAGGATCGAACCTTCGATATTGATGTCTATAGTCTTTTCCATACTTTCTGACAAATCAAAATTAATATTCTGTATGATTTTTCTACATTGTTTTCTTCATCCTGAGGAAGTCTTTCAATAAAGACGAAACGTTGATGAATACATAAATCGCATAGTTTTTTGGCTTTCCTTTTTTCCTTTTTTCATTTTTCATTATATATATATATATATATATATATATATATATATATATATATATATATATATATAAAATATTGGCCGTTCAGTTTTTTATAAGCATCGAAGGATAAGTATTAAAATTGAGAATAAACGCCCTTTTCAATGCAAGATATATTTATTTTTTTTTTTTTACATTAATCTTATTAATTTCGGAGATATACTCTATCTTCAAAGTTTCCTGTTTTTTTTTAATAAAAATAAACAAACTTTTTAGTGTTTGGTTTGACGTATTGTCCGCATGTTCTTGTGTCCGCGGTTCTTGTGTTAAACGGAAATGCGTCGGGCACGCTGGTATTTTTAAATATTGGCCGTTCATTTTTTTTTTTTTTGATATATAAGCATCGAAGGATAAGTTTTATTGTGGAAGCCGCCCCAGACAAGACATGAAGCTACTTAATGTAAGGAGATAAAAAGAACGAACCATTAGACGGCTATTGATCTAGTTCTTTCTTTGTAGACATTCACAGCAAGAACTCGTCTGGCTACCGCAACAAAAGAGACTTTCCCTTCTGCCTTCTATGTATCTAGCATCAAACGCTATTTCCATGGACACAACTTCTTTGCAAAAGCTTCCCTCTGTGGAACACATTACCGTGGGACTGCTTCCCTGCAGACTACAACATAGTCGTCTTCAAATCCAATGTAAACAAATACATGTCATAAACCAACCCATAAGTAATCAAACTTAGTTCATTGCAGTGATCAATTTCGGTTGGCAATCATTTCCGCCTCATTAACCTTTATCCTCGAGTGGCTTTTGCCCTTGATAAGTGGTGACTCATTAGTATAAAAAATCTTCTCATAATATTCTTCATCATTCAACTGACAATCTATCCAACTCATTAACCTTTATCCTCGAGTGGCTTTTGCCCTTGATAAGTGGTGACTCATTAGTATAAAAAATCTTCTCATAATATTCTTCATCATTCAACTGACAATCCATCCATCTCATTAACCTTTATCCTCGAGTGGCTTTTGGCCTTGATAAGTGGTGACTCATTAGTATAAAAAAATCTTCTCATAATATTCTTTATCATTCAACTGACAATTCATCCATCTCATTAACCCTTATCCTCGAGTGGCTTTTAGCCTTGATAAGTGGTGACTCATTAGTATAAAAAATCCTCTCATAATATTCTTCATCATTCAACTGACAATCCATCCATCTCATTAACCTTTATCCTCGAGTGGCTTTTGGCCTTGATAAGTGGTGACTTATTAGTATAAAAAATCTTCTCATAATATTCTTCATCATTCAACTGACAATCCATCCATCTCATTAACCTTTATCCTCGAGTGGCTTTTGGCCTTGATAAGTGGTGACTCATTAGTATAAAAAAATCTTCTCATAATATTCTTTATCATTCAACTGACAATTCATCCATCTCATTAACCCTTATCCTCGAGTGGCTTTTAGCCTTGATAAGTGGTGACTCATTAGTATAAAAAATCCTCTCATAATATTCTTCATCATTCAACTGACAATCCATCCATCTCATTAACCTTTATCCTCGAGTGGCTTTTGGCCTTGATAAGTGGTGACTTATTAGTATAAAAAATCTTCTCATAATATTCTTTATCATTCAACTGACAATTCATCCATCTCATTAACCTTTATCCTTGAGTGGCTTTTGGCCTTGATAAGTGGTGACTCATTAGTATAAAAAAATCCTCTCATAATATTCTTCATCATTCAACTGACAATCCATCCATCTCATTAACCCTTATCCTCAAGTCTTTTAGCCTTGATATGTGGTGACTCATTAGTATAAAAAAATCCTCTCATAATATTCTTCATCATTCAACTGACAATCCATCCATCTCATTAACCCTTATCCTCAAGTCTTTTAGCCTTGATATGTGGTGACTCATTAGTATAAAAAAATCCTCTCATAATATTCTTCATCATTCAACTGACAATCCATCCATCTCATTAACCCTTATCCTCAAGTCTTTTAGCCTTGATATGTGGTGACTCATTAGTATAAAAAAATCCTCTCATAATATTCTTCATCATTCAACTGACAATCCATCAATCTCTTTAACCTTCATCCTCGAATTGCTCTTGGCCTTGATAAGTGCTGACCCAACAGATTTTCTCACATTTAAAGCAATGTTTATCGAGAAAAAAATGGTATTATTGGAGCCCTGCACTCTGTACCATTCTCTTGCGCAATAATTTTATTTTATTTTATTTTTTATGTCATTACCGTTTAAAGCGACTCTACATTTATATATATATATATATATATATATATATATATATATATATATATATATATATATATATATATACATACAACAACAACAACAACAACAACAACAACAACAATATTAATTCTAAGTAACTTGCGGTGTAGAGTGGTACTTCGGAATTGAAGCTGTGTCTATTTTTACGGATATAAAAAATATTGGAGCCCTGTACCTGGTGCTACTTCTTATAAAAATTAAAAATGATTCTACTTTTTTAGGCGATTACATGTAAACAGCATAAAAAGAATTTTTATTTAAATTAGACTTTAGAGAAGAAGATCACTTTCGCGTGTATACTTAATGTAAAATGATCACCAATTCCGGGCCATCACGCGATAATGATCACCCACTTGAATAATAAATAAATAAAAAATTTAAAAATTAAAAATTAAAAAAATAAATAAACGAAGAAAACAAAGAAAAACGTACGAACAATAAACTAGTTTTTTTCTCAAATAAATAAGGTAACGCCTGGGAGGGTGGACATCCTAGAACTGCACAGAAGCATACCTCCACCCAACAACAACAAAAAAAGTCCATCTAGCCTAAATAGTCCAGACTCTGTCGGACTGATTGTCGAAGACTTGGGAGCTTTACGGGGTACAAAGCTGTTTAAAAAATGCATTTCTCAACAGCGACGCGGCCTCTATTCCGTCGCGTTTTTTTTCGTTTTTTGTAGCAGGGTTATTGTAATGAAGCACCGAATCTGAATGATTGGTAAGAATAACGATTTCAATGCAATCAAAATTTCAATCCTCTCGTAATATTCTTCATCATTAAACCGACAATACGTCCATTTCATTAAACCTCGAGTGGATTTTGGCCTTGATAAGTGGTGACTCATTAGTTAAAAAAAAAATTAAACAGAAACAAAAATTAAACAAAAGAAATGAGTACGAGCAATAAACTAAAAGAGGGAAGGTAAAGCCTGGGAGGGCGGACCTCCTAGAACGGCACGGAACCATACCTCACCCCGACAGAAAAAGTCCACTTAGCCTCTCTTGGACTGATTGTTCTTATTTACTGGCCTTCCCACGAGAGCAAAGTTAGACACAAGGACAATTTTTAATGTGGAGAAAAATCTAGCTCCCTCAAAAGGGGCACTCTGGATCGAAACAAAAATTAAAATTGCCTCAGTCAAGAAAGACTTCTCCACAAACCGAGGACAGAAAAGACTACATGTGGCATCAGAACAGATACTACACTTTGTTCTTAGCCAAAAGGTCAAGCATCAATATGACGAACTGATTGTTGAAGATGTTAGAATATAATAAAATCTTCAATCCTCTCATAATATTCTTCATCATTCAACTGACAATCAATCCTTCTCATAAACGCTTATCCTCGAGTGACTGTTAGCCTTGATTCGTATTTTTTAAAAATTCTCTCGTAATATTCTTCAACATTTAACTAACAATCCATCCATCTCATTGACCTTTATCCTCGAGTGGCTTTTGGCCTTGATGACACACAAAAAACAATTTTAAACAACAACAAAAAATACAACAAAGAAACGTGTACGAACCTTTTTCTTCTCGTATGCAGATATTTTGTTGTTGTTATGGCGGTAGTCGGGATTTTTTGAGTAAAAATGCTTGTCTGAAACGGAGGAAGCGTTATTTATATAACCCACCTTTAAGACAACCCTAACCCTAACCCCTCCGGTCTACCCACCTGCTTCCAAAGTTCATGCTGCTGCTGGTTGCTTAGACGAGATGAAAAAGTGAGAGAAAAGATGATAAAAATAGATAAAAATAAACAGAAATAAGGAAGCCATTCTCCAGCATCGTTGCCAAGGAGAAATCTTTACCGTCGGTAACGTCTGGCTGAGGACGCCACCGACATCACAGAATTCGGTGCTATTTTACTTATAGGCCGATCAAGTTAATTGTGTTCATGTAAAAGCATTATTTTGTACTTACTCAGTCATATTTTATCTCTCACGCCCCGAAAAAGAATTTTAAAATATCAAGCAGAACTTTAATTAGAACGATTTTTCCATTTCGATGTTCAACCTGTATTTGTGCCCGAGCCGACATTTTGGGCTGTGAGCGGTCGGTAGAATAGACAAGGGGACACTTATCTGCCCTTAGTTAGCTAACCGGCCACTAACCGGCCACTCCGAAAATCGCAGACTCGCCATTTCATATAACCCATATGGAAATGGAAAAATCGTTCTAATTAAAGTTCTGCTTGATATTTTTAAATTCTTTTTCGGGGCGTGAGAGATAAAATATGACTGAGTAAGTACAAAATAATGCTTTTACATGAACACAATTAACTTGATCGCCCTATAAGTAAAATAGCACCCAGAATTCAATTAATTGGGTATGAACAAAAAAGAAAAGTTGGGCTTGTTACATGTGCGGGTTTAGCATTGAAAAGGCTATTTCAAACTTAAGCGTGACAGACCAACGAAAATGCTATTTCAAACTTAAGCGTGACAGACCAACGAAAATGCTATTTCAAACTTAAACATGACAGACCAACGAAAATGCTATTTCAAACTTAAGCGTGACAGACCAACGAAAATGCTATTTCAAACTTAAGCGTGACAGACCAACGAAAATGCTATTTCAAACTTAAGCGTGACAGACCAACGAAAATGCTATTTCAAACTTAAGCGTGACAGACCAACGAAAATGCTATTTCAAACTTAAGCGTGACAGACCAACGAAAATGCTATTTCAAACTTAAGCGTGACAGACCAACGAAAATGCTATTTCAAACTTAAGCGTGACAGACCAACGAAAATGCTATTTCAAACTTAAGCGTGACAGACCTTCAAAATGCTATTTCAAACTTAAGCGTGACAGACTATCGAAAATGCTATTTCAAACTTAAGCGTGACAGACTATCGAAAATGCTATTTCAAACTTAAGCGTGACAGACCAACGAAAATGCTATTTCAAACTTAAGCGTGACAGACCAACGAAAATGCTATTTCAAACTTAAGCGTGACAGACCAACGAAAATGCTATTTCAAACTTAAGCGTGACAGACCAACGAAAATGTTATTTCAAACTTAAGCGTGACAGACCTTCAAAATGCTATTTCAAACTTAAGCGTGACAGACTATCGAAAATGCTATTTCAAACTTAAGCGTGACAGACCAACGAAAATGCTATTTCAAACTTAAGCGTGACAGACCTTCAAAATGCTATTTCAAACTTAAGCGTGACAGACTATCGAAAATGCTATTTCAAACTTAAGCGTGACAGACCAACGAAAATGCTATTTCAAACTTAAGCGTGACAGGCTATCGAAAATGCTATTTCAAACTTAAGTATGACAGACCAAAGAAAATACTAATTCAAATTTAAATTAAATAAATGCTATTAAAAACTTCAGCGTGACAGATAAAAGAAAATGTTATTTGAAACTTAAGCGTGACATAAAAAAAATACTATGTCATACTTCGGGGTGACAGACCAACGAAAATGCTATTTTAAATGTAAGTGTGACAGACTGAAAGACGGACAGTGCCTCTTATTAAGATTAAATGGACGCATCTTAAATAAGATGCGTCCATTCAATCTGCGCGTTTAGCGACGAAAATGATGTTTCAAACTTAACCGAAACTGGAACACAGTTTTCTTTTAACATAGTTTACCCCAAACTATTGCATGTGTATGGAAAAAATAGGACAATAAAATTACGAATCAATAACATTAAACATTAATTTATAACGAACCGTTTTTTTTTTTAAGTTATGCAAATTAGGCATTCAAAGATCTGTTTCTGAGTCTTGTGAGTCTACGATATCTACAGCATTTCAAGATACTTAAAAAAAATGTTTTTAACATAGTTCATCCCAAACTATTGCATATGTATGGAAAAATAAGACAATAAACTTACGAATAAATAACATTAAACATTCATTTATAACGAAGTTAAAAAAAAAATTTTTTTTTAACTTCGTTCACCCGAAACAAGGCAGATCAAAGTTTAGGGTGGCATCCTATATTGGAAGCTGTGCAGCGGGAGGCTTGTTCACATTAGTTGTTAATTTCTGCATGTCGATACAGTCGGGGAAACAGGGAGTGAGTTCCAAATGCGGACAGCTCGAGGAAAGAAGCTATTGAAGTAGAAGACTCTCCGGCATCTGGAGACCTCCACAGTGAATGGATGGGATTTAGCTAATTGTCGGGTTGGTCGAGTGTATTTACGTCGAGGGGGGCACCAGAGTAATAAGTTCATCGGAGCACATTCCATTGAAGTACTTGTAAAACAAGCACAAGGATGCAACATTGCGGCGATAAGGCAAGGGCCGGATCTTGGTGGATAGTGAGAGAGAGACAAGTGGATAGTGCACCAGCCCAAATGTGACAACAATACTCCATGCATGGGCGGGTGGTGGCTTTGTAGAGATATAGGATACTGTCACCATCCAAGTATGATACCATTCCACTACAGACTGGAGGTCGCTTTCTAAGGATTCAGCCATTGCTACGTCTGTTTTACTCACATGACGAGAGTAAAGCGTGGTGTCGTCAGTAAATATACCCATCTCAGACACAATGTCATCAGGGAGGTCGTTTATGAAAATCAGGAACAATAAAGATCCAAGGAGAGAGAGAGAGATACTGGGAGAAAGAAAGAAAGAAAGAAAGAAAGAAAGAGGGAATAGATGAAAAAGGAAAGAAGAAAAGTAAAAAGAAACAAAAAGAAACAAAAAGAGAAAAAGAAAGAAGGAAATATCGGAGAAAAGAAAAGAAAGGGAGTACGAATGAAAGAAATGAAAGGGAGAAAACAAAAAGAAAGAAAGAAAAAATGAATATTCGAAATTAGAAAAAAGAAGGAAAGAAAGAAAAAAGAAAGAAAGAAAGGAAAAAAGAAAGGAAGGGATGAAGAAGAAAAGAAGAAGATAAAAAAGAAAGAACGCCGAAATATAATTAATAAATCAAGAGAGAGAGAGAAAGAAAAAGATAGGAATAAAACGTAAATGAAAAAGAGAATAAAAAGAAAGAAAGAAAGAAAATAAAGACGGAAGAAAGAAAGAAAATTGAATGTAGGCAGTCAATTTATTCTCTAACCCCAACCCCAACCCTAACCCTAACCCTAACCCGGATGTACTTTTGAAAAATATCTGTAAATAAGACCTGAAATGAAACACTTCCATCAAATCCGTTGCTAAAGTCGCTGGAAAAATGGTTGGATCATTCTACCATGAAAAGAATATCTTTCCAAGAACGCCCCCCCCCCCGTGGAACACGTTACTATAGGTATGTTTCTCTACAGACTACAACGTGGTTGACTGGTGCTACCAGATCAGGCTGTCTGAAGATATCGGCTTCCTGACTTAAAATGAACAAAACATTGATGCTATTGTTTTTTCCCCCCTTTGCAAAACTTAATCATGTTCTACAAAGCCAAAAACAAAAAACATTTTTCCTCTACAAAACAACCAAACACACCCAAACATAATGAATACATATTTGAAGATATAAAGAACTTGAAGCATAAAAACTTTTACCAAAATGACCAGATTCGGCATTAAATAAACTGAAAAGGGTTGATATGCCGTAAAAAAAAACAACCAAACCGAACACACACACACACACACACACACACACATATATATATATATATATATATATATATATATATATGTGTGTGTGTGTGTGTGTGTTACCCACCTACCCCTCCCACTTTCAAACCACCTTCATTTTTTCAAATCTTTTTCTAAAACCATGACATTACCCACACACCAAAATCACAGAGCCTCCCCCATCCCATCATATTCCCCCACCCCTCCACTTCTTCACTAACAGCCATCCACGTTATTTCCGTTCACCCCCACCCCTCCACTTTTTCACTCAGAACCATCCTCATTAATTCCATTCCATGCTACTGACTTCACTAAGCCCGGACCTCGGGCCTGAGCACCCAGTAGTGGCTACTACTTTTTCTCGTCAACCCATCATGTCAACCCAATATTTTCGCGTACTTGCATGACATTTTTCTTTAAATTATCATCCTGAGGAAGTCTTACAAATAAAGACGAAACGTTGATGAATATATAAAAAAATTCCCATTACGTCGGATTACCTTCATCCTTCCTTTCTCATATATATATATATATATATATATATATATATATATATATATATATATATATCATGGACGGCGGCACCGGGGCGGGGGGGGGGGGGCTCAAGCCCCCTCACTTTTTGACTTGGGGCCCCCTACTTTACAGTCATCAACAGAAACAAGATGGAAAAATTCTGTTTCCATCTATCTGAAAGCATTTTTTAATCCCTTTTCTGAATATGTAGAAAGAAAAAGCATTTGATTGCATTCAATTTTTTTAAAATTAACTTGAAGTCGGGTAGGGGTGAATTATTTAGAACACATAATTCCCGTCAATTTTTCCCAAATTTTTCAGAAAAATCATATTTTTTTAAAACGTTCTCATAATTTCTCACTGTGGGGACCTGGTGTACTACAAAATAGATTTGATACACATTATCATTAAAAAGAGACCAATCAAAAGGTATTAAGGAGTCAAACACAGTATTTTTTCAAAAAAAATTTTATTATTCAAGGAAAATTTAAATTTTCCTGTATTTAAGTAAAATTTTGCAGAAAATGTTCAATGAACGAACAAACAAAAGTAAACTTGTCAATAATACAATGAATCTATTTGAGCTTGTTTCATAGTTGAAGCAGTCGACTTGGTATGTCTGATTGACCTTGCTGTGTGTCCAGTTTCATCGTAAGTATTACAGTAAGGTCGGGGGCGCGGTGAAGCGATTTCAGGGTGAGACATTATTAACATTCGTCGAAGTATATCATGAATATTGTCCTTGATGGACAGTTGCCGAGACAATGCAGTTGGACCACTTAGGAAAGACCGAACGTGCTTGTTCCAAGACTCTACTTGACTCTCACTCCATTTTGCTATCGAGTTACCGTTATTCCACTTGAACTATGGGCAGACATTTGATGGTAGCTCGGGATTATCATAATCCATGGTTTAGCCTTCTCATCGACGAAGGCAATTCTGATATGAAGCATTATCTAGATGTCCAAGGTTTTCAATGCTTCCACATGCACACATTTGTTTGTGACAGACTGAGTGATAGACAGGATGATGTTGGTGTTACTCATGAACGTTTCAAAATTTTCGCGATCCACGCTGTTACGGATGAGAGAACATACATAAAAGCGATTTTGTTGCAAAGCTGACCATTATTGGTATTTCCTCCACTCGCATATGGTGCCTCCATTAACATACCAGTGATTTTTCGGATTGCATCGATACATTCTTTTTTCGCATTGTTGAGGATCCGCATAATATCCAAAGTTATTCATTCCATCCTCCCCCCAGTCCTTCTGTCCACAGAACAACCGATACAGTATCTTTTGAGCAAAGTCCAATGAACGCAATTTGAAGTGAAGAACAGAGAAACAATGCAAGTCTGCCTTGTTAATACGCTTCCAACGAGCTATTCCAATTCCAATACATACATTTATACTTTTATACTTAATAAATTTAAACTTTTATACTTTTTACTTTTGTACTTTTATATGCACCTTGTCAGTTAATACTTTTAACTTTATGTATTCTCTATATTTGATAAACCAATTGATTCTTGAATTTTGTCATTTTTACTAGAAGCGACTTGCTGATATGTTTCAAATGAGCCATCAAGCAGTGTCAGAAAATCATTTTATGTCTAGATTAAGTCCAAAAAGGTGTATTTGGCCCAAAATGACCAAATATGGTAATTTGGGCCCAGCCCGCCCCCCCCCCCAATTGAAATTTCTGTTTGTTCTTTTTTCACCAGAAGCGACTTGTTAATATGCTTCCAACAAGACCTCAACCACTATCAGAGGATCATTTCATGTCTAAATTATGTCAAAAAAGGTATTTTTGGTCCAAAATGCCCTAATATGGTAGTTTGGGCCCACACGCCAAAAAATTGAATTTTTTTTTAATGTTTCTTCATCTATCACCAAGAGTATTCCATTCCGCTTCTAACGAGGTATCAACCACTATCGGACGATCATTTTTAGTCAAGATGTTGGATTTATTCCCATATTTGGCATTCTGGGCGCAATGTGGGCCGGCCCCCCACTTTTTAGGAGAGCCCCCCCCCCCTTTTATAACTGTCCCGCCGTTCCTGTATATATATATATATATATATATATATATATATATATATATATATATATATATATTCTTAGTTGGTTATGCCGTAATTTACTGGCTTCTCACAGAAGGCAAATGTGGTACAAGGTTGGAAAGCGAGGGAAAAAAACAGCTCACCCGAGATATTACTCTGGTTGAGTCAAAAAATAACCCAGAATGGACCCGTCGGCATTCCCCGGTAGGGGTGTTTTATAATGAGAGCCCAAGTATAACAGATTAATTAAAATGGTCCGGAGCGAACGTAGGACCCTCATTTTAGAAAAGAATAAATTAGTTGAAAGCGACAAACTAGAATGATTAACGGCTGTAGGGTCAGAAGTGTGACATCGGTGAATAAGCGGAAGTTAAGATCTGGCGTCATAATTAAAACGGCCTAGAGCGAACGTAGAACACTCATTCTCGAAAGGAATGAATCAATTCAAAGCGAAAAACTAGGAATGATTGACGGCTGTAGGGTCAGAAGTATAACCTTGGTGAATAAGCGAAAGTTTAGATCTGACGTCATAATTGAAACGGAAAGAATAGCAGTTAGTCAGAATGAGCGATAAAACTAGTGGAATGATTGACGGAAGTTAAGATCTGGCGTCATTTTCTCCGAAGGGGTTTGTGATATTTTGTTCCAGCCAGACTTCAAAGCGAGTAGAGGTGAGGCCCGCGGAAAATTCTTTGTAGTTGTGGTTAAAAAAGACGAGTTACCAACGTTGACCTTACGGGTAGGTCGGGGGGGGGGGGGGGGTGTTGCGTATACGTTACTGTTGAAACAAGAACATGAAAGAAAATGAATAGATTTAATAAAATGAAAATCAATAAAATGTCCAGATGAAAACAAAAAAAAAAAACGTAACAGATGCAATTTATGATCTTTTGAATATTTTTTCCTTCGTTCCCGCGTTTTTTTTATTAGCATTTTCGAAAGTCTCGTGTGTTATTTGGCATAAGGCCATCGTTCTGTGCAGAGGTTATTTTCAAGTGCGTCTTTTGTGTGTGTGTGTGTGTGTGTGTATGTGTGTGTGTGTGTTTGTTTGTGTGTGAGCGTGTGTGTGTGAGAGTTTACGAGTGTGTCTGTGTCCGTGTGTGTATGCGTGTGAGAGTGTTAAGAGTGTGAGTGAGTGCGTGTTGGTGAGTGCGTGTGTGTGTGCGTGCGTGAATGTACATGCGTGCTTGGGTCTGTATATGCGTGTGTGTGAGCGCCTGTGTGTATGAGAGCCTGTGTGTGTGTGTGAATGTGCGTTTTTTATTTGTGCGTGAGTGTGCGTGTATGTGCTAGTGTACGAGCATGTCTGTGTACGTGTATGTATGCGTGTGCGAGTGGTAAGTGTGTGAGTGAGTGCGTGTTGGTGAGTGCGTGTGTGCGTACGTGCGTGCGTGAGTGTACACGCGTGCGTGCGCACGTGCGTAGGTCTGTGTATGCGTGTGTTCGTGTGTGTGTGTGAGCGCCTGTGTGTGTGTGTGAATGTGCATACGTGTGCCTGTCTCTGTGTGTGTTCGTATGAGCGTACGCGCGCATGTGTGTGTGTGTGTGCTTTAAATAGCTTTCTATTTTTAGTGTTTCCTTCTTTTATTTATAAGCGTTTTTCGATTTACATCTGGCAGATGCTAATAACGTGAACATGTCTGGTTTACGTAAGGCCGATGAGGTTTGCGTACTCGGATTAGGGTTAGGGTTAGGGTTAGGGTTGGGGTTGGGACGGTGTTAGGGTTAGAGAGGGGTGAGGCCGACGACTGATACGGGTGGGAAGCATTTGGATAGAAAAAAAGAAGTATAGATAGAAATGGTGAAAGAAAAAAAGAAAGAAAGAATATCTTTAGAGACAGAGTGAAAAAGAGAGAATAAAAGAAAAAAGAAAGAAAGAAAGAAAGAAAGAAAAGAAAAAAGTAAGAACAAAGAAAAAGGAGATAAAAAGATGAAAAAAAATAATGTTATGAGGTGGGGGGGGGAGAAAAGAAAAGAAAGACTGAAGAAAAGAATTGTTAAAAAAAAGAAAGAAAGAAAAAAGAAAACAAGAAGAAAAAGAAAACAAGAAAGAAAGAGAGAAAGAAAGATAAAAGGAGGGAATAAGAAAAGAAGAAGAAGAAAAAAAGAAAGAGAAAACAAAAGAAAGAAACGAAGAACAAAAAAAAGGAAAAAGGGTAGAAAGAAAAGTTAGCGAGATATAATTAATTAAAACGAGAAATAGGGGGGGGGGAGAGAGATGAAGGAAAAATAGGAAGTGGAAGAAAAATAACGAAAAAAAAAATGAAAAATAAAGAAGAAAATACTGAAGAAAAGAGAGGAAAGTAAAAAAGACAGAAAGAAGAGACAAATATAAATCAGGAAATAAAGAAGAAAGAAACAAAAGGAAAGAAAGAAGAAAAGAGAAAAGGAAAGAAAAGGAAGAAAAAGGATAGAAAAGGAAGAAAAAGGAAAGAAAGAAAGAAGAAAAGAAGAAGAAAAGAAAGAAAAAAAGAAAGAAAAAGGAAAGAAAAAACAAAAGAAGAAGGAAAGGAAGAAAGAAAGAAGAAACAAAGAAAGAAGAAAAAGAAAAAAGAAAGAAAAAAGAAAGAAGAAGGAAAGAAATTTTTAAAAAAGAAAAAGAAAAGAAAGAAAAAAGAAAGAAGAAAAAAGAAAGAAAGAAAAAAGAAACAAGAAGAAAAGAAAGAAAGAAAGAAAAAAGAAAGAAAGAAGAAGGAAAGAAATTAAAAAAGAAAGAAAAAGGAAAGAAAAAGGAAAGAAAGAAATAGGAAAGAAAGAAAGATGACGAAATCGGAGAAATGAAAGAAGATACATTTTCTCAAACGAAACAAAAGGCAAAAAATAAATCTTATCGACTGCCCTTTTTGTTTTCCCTGTCTCGTAAACAAATCGACAACAAAAACAATAAAAGAAAAACACTTACGCAATTAATGAGAGAGAAAGAGAAAGAGAGAGAAAGAGAGAGAGGGGGGAAAGAGGGGAAGAGAGAGAGGGGGAGAAAGAGAATGAGAAGCAGGTTGAAAGAGGGAGAGAAAGGGCGAGGTAGAGTTGCGAAAACAATTTTACGCCAACAACAAACATCAAAGGTCAAAAAGTGTTGTCTACTGTTTACTGTTCTGTGTCTGGAACAACAACAACAACAACAACAACAACAACAACGACGACGACGACAACAACAACAACAACAACAAAAAAAGTGGGATTTGAAACCAGCGCCCTAGAGGAAGAGCACTCTGGCCGAACAAATTAGCAATTAACTAACCCTTTCTCAAACAGTGAGAAGGTAAAGCCTGGGATGGTGGAATACCTAGACTTGCACATGCCCATACTTCACACCGACAGAGAACAAGCCACCTCAAAATAGCTTAGAGTCTACCGGTCTGATTTTGGTATGAAACTAACGTCGAAGGGTCAAATAACTTCGAGTGGACATGAAAATGATCTCAGTTAGTTTCAAGCTGAGATTCTGTCTTTTAAAGACTGGAACCTAACTCACATGTGGACACTAGCGGCGGGGGACCAACGACACACGCGCACACATATACGCCCGTTTTCTAACTCTACCTCGCCCTTTCTCTACCTCTTTTAACCTGCCTCTCATTTCCTTTCTCCCCTTCTCTCCCCCCTCACCCCCCTCTCTCTTTCAACCCCCTTTCTCTTTCTCTCTCATTAATTGCGTAAGTGTTTTTCTTTTCTTTTCTTATTTCTTTGTTTCTTCCTTTCCTTCTTTTTTCCTTTTTTTCTTTCTTTCTTTCCTTCTTTCTTTTTTCTTTCTTTCCTTTTTCTTTATTTTCTTCTTTCTTTTCTTCTTTCTTCTTTCTTTTCTTCTTTCTTTCTTTCCATTTTCTTTTCTTTCTTCTCTTTCTTTTCTTTCCTTTTCTCTTTTCTTCTTTCCTTTCTTATTTCTTTGTTTCTTATTTCTTTCTTAGAATGTATACATCAGAGTTTGTATTTTTATTGTGTGAGAACCTAACTCACATGTGGACGCTAGCGGCGGGGGACCAACGACACACGCACGAACATATACGCCCGTTTTCTTACGAGTCAAATACAATGTATACACTAGAGTTTGTATTTTTATTGTGTGAGTCAGCCTTTGCTTTTGTTTTGAACATAACTTGTGAACCAGTGCACGCACCCTCGGCGATCCCCGATACGAGAGACGACACGACCAGAACCAGAAAACGAGAATATGAAGACGATAAGAAAACCACGGCACACGAACGGTTGAAAATGTCGATTCGCCAACACACAATTGTAAAACTTAAATATAAAATAATAAAAAAGGGACCTACAAAATTATGTATCTTATAAAAATCTGAGTGTGAGAGAGAAAACTCATCCGACTTCCTATATGCATGAGCAATTCAGAATAATATTGAGCAGGACTGAATATGAAAACGGAAGAAAACGAGACAAATGTATGACGATAAAAAATATAGAGAAGAACTGAATATAAAAATCGATGAATTTGAACGGAAGTAAAGTTATAGTTTCTGAAAACACGTACCAATAACTGGTTTGAATCAGTGTCGAAGCAGATTTTTATATGTAGCTTTTGGCAAGCAAGCTATACTTTCTACTCTAATTGTGTCTTTCCTCGGACCTACCTCTTGCCTTTGGAATGCCCTTCCTGCTGCCTGTTTCCCCGACTCTACCAACATGCAGAAATTTAAATGTGATGTGAACAAATATCTTGCCGCCCAACTCCTCACCCAGGTTTCCCTTTTATAAATCCTACTCTACTCTATATATAAGATTTATTCTACACCTACATGCGAATTTTCATCAGATAGCTTTTTCAGCTATAAAAAGCATTAACTTTTACGAATTCGTTTATTATGCTATCTATTTTCGATATTTCTTAAAACTTATGTGTACCCCAAACTGAAGCGTAAAATGCGACTGTGACAGTGACAAGATTTATAGGGGCCATCCTAAGTGGAGAGATTGGCAGCAAGATGTTTGTTCACATTACATTTAAATTTCTGACTGTTGGTATGGTTTGGTAAACAGGGAGAATGTAGTGAATTCCAAAGCTATTACAGTAAATACATCTGACGGTATCTAGAGATCTTTACAGTGAAGAGGTGGGATTTTGCTTCTAGTCGGGGGTATTTCCGTTGAGGGGGTACAAATACAGTAAGTACATCAAATCACATTCTATGGAAGTACTTCTAAAACAAGCACAGCAATGTGCAACACTGTAGCGATGCGACGGGGGCTGGAGCTTAGCAGACAGTGCGGGACCTATTTACGTTAGAATTTTTTTTTTGTATCCTGTCTAAGAGGGAGTGGCTAGTGGTGGTTGGTGCACCAGACCAGATGTGGCAACAATACGTCATGCACGGGCGAATGTTTTTTTTTAAATAAAGATATAGGATACTGGCAGGTGTGAGAAGTTTTCTAGCCCGGTAAAGGGAGTCTACTTTCTTTGCGGCAGACTTGGCAGTATCTTCTATGTACTTATTCCAAGTTATTTATCTTCCTCTCACAGCGGTAAGATGTGACACAAGGTCGGGAAAGTTGGATTTGAAAAGCCAGCGCCCGAGAAGGTGAGCACTCTGGCCTACAAAAAAATGCCTGGGACGCCCCGTCGGCATTCCCCGGTAGGGGCGCCTCAGGCAGTAAGCAATAAACTTACTCCTCCCCAAAAAGGGGAGGCAAAGCCTGGGAGGGTGGACCTCCTAGAACTGCACAGAACAAACCCACGGACCGGCAGAATCAAGCCCCGAAGGCCAAAACGATACCTGTCTATACTATAGAGTGTAATATCCATCGGAACAGATACTACAGTTTGATCCTGGCCAAAATGCCAATTTATTTATCTTTTGGATGATACATTTCTTTGAAGTAAAAAATGGAAAATTACAAAAGATGTGGCACAAAAATGCCAAGATTCCATTTCCTGAGAATGTCAGGCCGAGGAGTTGATGACGTCATACACTTTTATCGTTCAATAGGCAAGAATCCGTGTTTCTCGAATATTAGAATGGTCGATTAGAAGACATTTTTAGTCTTTGACCTAAAGAAGCGAGTTTCTGCCTGAGCGGTGCCAGAGATTCGCGGCTCGTGTCGAGCTATAAACGTCACAAGCTGAGTTCGATTTTCAGGCAAAAGAGAATCTATTTCGTTCACCCGGATAATGCATACAATCCGGGTACTTTCAGTAGAGAAAGAGAAAAGAAGGCAGCGGTGTCAGTTTGAAACAGCTTTATTTCGGCGTTGTTCCAACGAGGGTTTAGTTCTGATTAGAGGTCGGCGAATCTAAGACTCAATCAGCGTCTTTTATTATATGTTCTCAAGGCTCTGGAGGCCTTTTTTTTGGGGGGGGGGGGGGGCTAAACAGTGTTGTGGATCGATAAGGCAATATCAAATAAAGAATAACAAAGTCTATCCATATATATAAATATATCAATTATATGTGATGGAATTTTTTAGATGAGGATTGATAAGCTTCATTAGTTGGACTATTCGGACTACTGTTCTCATCTTGGATGTTATTCTCACATATATATATGGTGACTGTCTAAAAATTATATACAGAAATACATAAAAATACATAACATTGTATGACCTGGATGGATTGTATAGATTCACCAAAAGTATGTTTTTGGGTTGATATATTTGATGTTATGTATTTTTATATATTTGTGTATATAATTTTATATATTTTCAAAGCGTAATTTTATTGCCTGTAATAGTATAACTGCGGTAATGGTCCTCTGAAGAGAAGAATTATCTTTGAAAACTCATGAGCTAAGGACTTAAGGATACTTTGCTTGAACTTTGAATTCTAATAAAATTTGATTGACACCTTATTTTATTACTTCATTTTATAATATATATATATATATATATATATATATATATATATATATATATATATATATATATATATATAATATTAATTGAATGACATAATAAAATGAGAAATTAATAATATTTTATTAAAGTTCAAAAAAGGAGTAATATTGCATCCTTAACTCATGAGTTTTCAAAGAACATCTTCTCCTCGAAGGACTATTACCGCAATGACATTACTGAGGAGAAGATTTTCTTTGAAAACTCATGAGTCAAGGACGCAGTTTCACTCCTTGTTTTTGAACTTTAATAAAATCTGATTACTTTCTCATTTTATTATGTCATTCAATAAATATCATTGCTCTATACACTATATTGAGCTTTTTTATCCTGATAGTCTACTGGTTAATTATATTATTTATATCTTCAAAGTATTATCTTACTATCTCTCTCTCTCTCTCTCTCTCTCTCTCTCTCTCTCTCTCTATATATATATATATATATATATATATATATATATATATATATATATATATATAAAAGAAGTTTATGTAGTTTGCTTGAAGCATTGTTTATTGGTATATAGAAATGTGATACTTAGAAGGCAATACAATGCAGAGGTGTGACGGATAGACACAAATTGGAGCAAATAAGACATATAATGGTGGAACAAACGAATTAGTTTCACCCTTAATACAATGTATACACACACACACACACACACACACATATATATATATATATATATATATATATATATATATATATATATATATATATATATATATTCACAAACACACATATATCTGTTTATCTACATAATGTTACAATGTTATGTAATACCTGTATCAAGATGGACAGGTGGAAACTCCGTATGATATAATATTTAAGGAACTCTTCCTTCTTCAGAACCGTGCTCAACTCAAGTTCAAGTGTGCATATGAAGGAAGCGAACTTGAGTTGAGCACGGTTCTGAAAAAAGGAAGAGTTCCTTAAATATTATATCATACGGAGTTTCCACCAGACCATTGATACAGGTATTACATAACATTGTAAGATTGATACAGGTATTACATAACATGGTAACATTGTGTAGATAAACAGATATATGTGTGTTTGTGAAAAAAAAAAAAATATATATATATATATATATATATATATATATATAGGTGTGTGTGTATACATTGTATTAAGGGTGAAACTATTTAACTTGTTCCACCATTATATGTCTTATTTGCTCCAACTTGTGTCTAGCCGTAACAACTCTGCATTGTATTGCCTTCTAATATCACATTTCTCTCTCTTTCTCTCTCTCTCACTCTCTCTCTAACTATATATATATATATATATATATATATATATATATATATATATATATATATATATATAAGCTCTATTTGATATTGAGCACTTTTTATAAACCCGGTTGAAATTCTTTGGATTACTACCCTGTGGATGTTTTACCTGGATTATATATATATATATATATATATATATATATATATATATATATATATATATATATATATATATATATATATATATATATATATATTATATATATATATATAAATATATATATATATATATATATATATATATATATATATATATAAATATATATATATATATATATATATATATATATATATATATATATATATATATATATATCGTCTAGGTCATGTTGCCTACGTGATTTTTACCTCCTGGGTCATACACGCAAGAGACGAAAGTTAAACAATTAGATGCTAACTTAACCGACAGCAAGAAGCACTTTTACCTCTTCTGCCGGGTGTCTGCATTGCAGTTAGATGTTCTTTTGATGAAGAGAAGATAGATAAGATAAGAAACTGATATGTATAATAATAAAACGCTTTGTCACGTTTGCACGTCTTACCTTCAACTCCCACTTAATAAAATGTGATCGTCCGATTGCCAAGGATAAAATCATTATCTTTCATCTTTCACAATTTACTATTGTATGAGTGTCACTGCTGTATCTCTACACAATCTTCTGTCTCCTCCTTTAATGCTTACTAATGAAAAACATAGACTGATAATTTCTGTAAAGGACTGGCTAGGCAGAATCAAATATCGATTTGTCAGATGCAATGCTATTTAAGTCTAAGTTGGCGAACTAATGTAAAATATCAACTCATCATCTTTTTTAATTCACAATTACTATTGCATGAGTGTTCTCACTGTCTCTCACCACAATCATGAAAGAACACAGACTGGTAATTTCTGTAAAGGACTAGCTAGACAGAATCAAATATCGAGTTGTCAGATGCAATGCTATTTAGGTCTAAGTTGGAGAACTAATGTAAAATATCAATTCATCATCTTTTCTTAATTCACAATTACTATTGTATAAGTGTTCTCACTGTCTCTCACCACAATCATGAAAGAACACAGACTGATAATTTCTGTAAAAGACTGGCTAGACAGAATCAAATATCGAGTTGTCAGATGCAATGCTATTTAGGTCTAAGTTGGAGAACTAACGTAAAATATCAACTCATCATCTTTTCTTAATTCACAATTACTATTGTATAAGTGTTCTCACTGTCTCTCACCACAATCATGAAAGAACACAGACTGATAATTTCTGTAAAGGACTGGCTAGACAGAATCAAATAAGTTGGCGAACTAATGTAAAATATCAACTCATCATCTTTAGATATTATTTTCCATTCCTCTCTCAGACTTACACATAATCAAATAAACTAGAAGATATTATTTCCATCTCTTTCTTGCGCACACACACACACACACACACATATATATATATATATATATATATATATATATATATATATATATATATATATATATATATATACATATGGCATATGAATATACTTATATGCTCAAATATAATTTAATAATTAGTGATTAATTAATGATACACAAATAATTAAATAAATAGGAATAAATAAATACATTCACGCATAAATACATAATTTCATCATAACTATAAAATAGACGAACAGGTTCTCAAAAACATTATAGATAAAAACGCACTCCCCCACCGACCCAAACAAAAAAGTTAAACTAATTATCTATTATAATAAAACTAAAACTACCAATCTGGTTGTTAAAAATAATTCTTCACCCCGGATTAGAGTTCTTGATAGGACCGGCCTTGTATACAAATTTAAATGCCCTTTGGGAGAATGTGTCTCCGACAATCATGAAAATGTATACATTGGGTCGACTGTTACGACGCTATCCAGAAGATTAACTATGCCTTTATCTAACGACTCCGCAATAACCCAGCACCTCTATAAAAAGCATTCCTGCCCCCGTTCGCATATCCGTAAACTTCTAGTAGATAACACAAAAATCATCGCACAAAATACTAATACACTTAAACTCCACATACTCGAAGCCCTATACATTAAAACAGAAAAACCAGCTATTAACAAGATTAACTATACTATTAGTACTAATATACTCAAATGCCTATAAATATAAATTAAACACAGTCCTTTATTTTCCCGCCTAAATAGAATATATATTCACTCCTAGGTCTATGCCTGGTTAACATTGCTCCACTGACGATGGACCTGGAAGGGTCCGAAAGCGCTTTGGGAAGCTATGGCAATTTTATCAGCCAGTTTCCGTCTGAAACTAAGAACCTAATCAGAAAAACGGAAAGGATCTTAGAAAAAATAACCAGACACAAGATGTCCGTTATTTTTAATGATACTTGTATAAAAGAAAAGATGCTGCCAAGATACACATGTATATATATATGTATATATGTGCGTCCGTGTGTGTGTGTAGAGAGAGAGAGGAGGAAGAGGGGAGAGAGAGGAGAGAGAGGGGGAAAAGATAATGTTGACGTGCCATAAAACAGACTAAACGAATGGCGTCCTAAGGGGAGATTACTCTGCCACATTAAAACAACAACAACAACAACAACAACAAGCGTAACATTGTGAATCTTTCTCGTGACGGCACGAAACATCAAACAACGACAAGACTATAAAATTGCGAAAACGTCCTGCGAATCTATCTCATCTGTGTGCTCCGTTATTTCCGGCTCGTTCGTATTGTATTCTATTCAACGAAGGCTACGATGCAAATAACTATTACGTAAACCAAAGAATATGGGCAGAGGATGAGGATGAGGATGGGGGGGGGGGGGAGAATGATCCCATTTCTCTTTGGCTCGCCTGCAAGAATCTTCAATTCTACTTGTCTGCATTTTAAATGCTCGTCAAACGCGAGGAGGAAAAAATAACCGTGGGAAAAAGGACAGATAGAAAAAGAAATACCCTTCTCTACAAAAAGGAATATATATATATATATATATATATATATATATATATATATATATATATATATATATATATATATATATATATATATATATTGTGTCTTAAATAACTAATATAAGTTAGCAAAACATTTATATGGAACAAAACGTAGATTTAGTATAAGGAACGTTTATGTTTTTATCTTTTAAGGGAAGTGGGGTCTGATCAACTCTGCTGGGAAGCCATGAAATTAAATACTGTCTTGTTTTTAAATTCCCGAAACAGTTTTTCATGGTAAACAACTGATGATCCCTTAAAATAGTGTTAGAAATAAACTAATATAATAACTGTAAAAAATAAATTGACTTACATGAGTGATTTTCCACTTAGACTTAGGAATATAAGTTTGTTTTTTTTTTTGTTTTTTTTTTAATATAGTTTTAATGGTTGAGAAACTTCCGAGACTATATATATTCATATATATATGTATCTATATATATATCTATATATATTTATATATATATATCTATATATATATCTATATATATCTATATCTATATATAAATATTTATATATATATATATATATATATTTTATATATATATATATATATTTTATATATATATATATATATTTTATATATATATATATATTTTATATATATATATATATATTGATATATATACCTATATATATAAATATTTATATATATACCTATATATATATAGGTATATATATATAAATATATATATATATATATATATATATATATAAATATATATATATATATAAATATATATATATATAAATATATATATATATATATATATAAATATATATATATAAATATATATATATAAATATATATATATATATAAATATATATATATATAAATATATATATATATAAATATATATATATATATAAATATATATATATAAATATATATATATATATAAATATATATATATATAAATATATATATATATATAAATATATATATATATAAATATATATATATATATATATATAAATATATATATATATATATATATATATATATATATATATATATATATATATATATATATATATATATATATATATCGCAAGCATGAAAGGAAGACCGGTTTTATCGTTCAGGATTAAAAGTTACCCAAGTAAAAAAAAAAAAAATTAAGTCAGCCGACCGGTTTCGCCCTCTCTTAACAAAGGCTGTATCGAGAGATTAAAAAAAAAAACAAAGGATTCTAGCATCACATAACAAAATCACATTACGTTAATCATTTAATTTAAGACAAATTCTAGTTAATAACACTAAAATTATACATTCCGAAACCAATTTAACTTTTTTTTTTAATGATGGAAGCTATCTACATAAAAACACAACAACCTAAAATTAACAACATCACATATGAAACCAGTGGTAACATTTTAAAATGCTTAACTTTATGCGATTTTGTTCTGTGATGTCATCCAGCGTTGCTGAATTTAAATCGTCGACGACTTCCTAGAACGATGCGAAAAACGTTCTATGCACGTTTCTCCGCCGTCTTTTTAAAATTCTCTTCTTTTTCCAGGTTTTTGGTTCATTTGCTTTTGACACCTGAGGATGATTCGGCGAAGAATCGAAAACGTTCGTGAAACCTGTGAAACATATGGAACATTTTTTTTTTTAAATAAAAAAAGACCATCAGAAAAATTGAAAAAATTTTTTAAAAAGGTATAATTAAACGGACGAAT
>OY744553.1:43479656-43667156 GCA_963556195.1 Sepiola atlantica | reverse complement strand
AGAAATAATGCACGAGCTACTTTTCTAAGACATTTTCTAGGTTTTCCTTTTTATCTTTGTACTTTCTTGTTTTTTAATTTTAATTTTTTTTCCTCTTCTCTTCTTAAGTGACCTCAACTAATGCAACGCCACATCTACAAATCTGATATTTTTTTCTCTCAAGAGACTTCTGTATGTGATGTTATAAAAGGAGCCGACGAAGAGCCATTTTGGAATCATAAAATATAATGACGGGGGAAGTAGCAAGTTGATCCAGCATTCGTTTTGACACACCTCACATAAGTTCTATGTTTCATGCCCTTTCCTCGTCTCGCGTTTTCTCTTTGCCTCTCTCTTTCTCTTTTTCTATTTTTATCTCAGGCCAAGGATTTGAAATTAATAGTTAAAGAAAAATGAAATATACATGCATCATCGCTCGCTGATATTCATACATTTTTATCCCACTGTAAATCTTAATTGAAACCTACTTTTACGTCTCTGTCACAAAATGATATGAGTTTTACTGGGAGGTCCGCGGGCCGGATTGCAATAATAACGCATAGCAGGGTGACGGGCCGGACGCTAAGCCATCACGGGTCGGAGGTTGCCCACCCCTGTTGTAGTTTCATCTTCTTAACAGGGTCTCCTGGTTTGGTGTGGTCTTTTGGTTAAAATGTATAATCATACCTTTGAATAAGGGAGCTTTTCTTTGCTCAAGTGCATAAAATACACGCAATATATGTTGGATCAAGCATGGTATGTATAGACATAGAGGTCTGTGTCTTATCGGCAGGAACGCCACAGGAAAGGAGAAGCGATTCTTTATCATTTTTTAATACTGATGCGTGTGCGTTTCACATGTTCAGAGGTTCTGTTTGAATTTTCTGGCAATTTTGATAGAATATAAGAATATAAGAATATTAAATATTCATATTCTTCACTGTCATCGGTATGCGTACCTGTTGTCTGTCTGCCAGTGGATCTTGTCGGCTACATTTTTTCAGTTTAATATCTAAGCCCCTCTCACCCCGTCTTAATTTGAGTTGGGTATTTTTGAAGATATTCTTATTTCTTATTAATATTCAGTTTAGGTGTAACTTTTGAATATTAATTTTCTATTACATATATTAGCCCATGAGATCATTGTATGCTAACTGGAAACATATTTAAATTTTGGCGCTAGTACAGATGGCTGACAATATTGGTTCGGTAAACTTCTGTAATGAGTTACAACAACATTACACTGCGAAAAAGAAAAGGAAAAAAAAACAGCGGGTGTAATTGACCCCTTATTAGAAACCGTTATTATTTTTTTGTATTTTTTTCTTTTTCCTTAACTGATCCCTTTTTCGAAACCATTATCATTTTTTTTAATTAACTAACAGACAAATACAAGGATGTTTATTTACACCTCGCGGAGTTAGGCACAAGGCCAGTTTTATCTTACTCCCACAAGTAAGATGTGACCCAAGATCGGGTCGAGCAAGTGGGGTTAAAAGCCAGCGCTCGAGAGGTGAGCACTCTGGCCATTTAAAAATTGCCTGGGCAGCCCCGTCGGCATTCCCCGGTAGGGGCGCCTCAGACAGTAAGCAATAAACTTACTCCTCCCCAAAGAGGGGAGGCGAAGCCTGGGAGGGTGGACCTCCTAGAACTGCACAGGACAGGCGTGCAGTATCCATCGGAACAGATACTACACTTTGATCTTAGCCAAAAGGCCGAGATCCAAATACAAGGATGTGTATTTTTCCTTTTTCCTTAATCGATGTCCTTTTCTTCTATTAGCAATAACTTGTGCATTCTATTTGTATTGGGATTAATGTGTTTAATTATACGTGTAGTCTACGTTTGCATGTCTTTTTTTGCATGGATTTTTATGGATTTTATAATTAAAGAAAAACTATAAATAAATGTTATGTCTTTGTTAACCACAGTTTCTCTTCTGTTTTTATTACCAATGCGTTCCGCATGTTTAGAGAATTTGCTTGAATTTTCTACACTAGCAATTTTGGTAGAATAAGATTATTGAATATTCATATTCTTCACTATCTTTGGTATACGTATCGGCTGTCTGTCTGCGAGTGGATCTTGCCGAATACCTATTTTCGGTTTAATGTCTAAGCCCCACTCAACCCATTTTTATAATAGATCGGTCTTTTTATAATATTCTTATTCTTACAATTATTATTATTATTATTAATATCAAATCTCCATGAGTAATTGAAATAATAGTATAGTTCTGACTTAGACAGATACCAAATCTCCATTAGTAATAGAAGTAATAATATAGTTCTGGCTTCAGACAGACAGATACCAAATCTCCATTAGTAATAGAAGTAATAGTATAGTTCCGGCTTCAGACAGACAGATACCAAATCTCCATTAGTAATAGAAGTAATAGTATAGTTCGGACTTTAGACAGACAGATACCAAATCTCCATTTGTAATAGAAGTAATAGTATAGTTTTGGCTTCAGACAGACAGATACCAAATCTCCATTAGTAATAGAAGTAATAGTATAGTTCGGACTTTAGACAGACAGATACCAAATATCCATTAGTAATAGAAGTAATAGTATGGTTCCAGCTTCAGACAAATACCAAATCTCCATTAGTAATAGAAGTGATAGTATAGTTCCAGCTTCAGGCAGACAGATACGTCTCTTATGCGAGTAAAAAAACGTGCCAAACGAAACCATTTCATCTGTTTAGGAATAGAGAAAGCAAATAGCAAGTCCAACGATCCTACACTCTATGTCCATAATGAGTCGTTTCTTCCTTCTTTTATTCCTTCTATATCGATTGATACGCTTTTTTCCTTTTTTTTTAAACTTTCCAGTTTGAGACGTTTTCTTTCTTTTGTATTTCTTTTTTTAACTTTACCAATCAAGATGTTCTTTTACATGCAAACATTGGCGAAGCATAACTTTTTGACCCATCACTTTTGACGCAGGATTCACACATCTGTAATTATAAAATAAAATTTTAAAAAGTAAACGAAAATACCCTTGACTCACCTCAACTAGCAAAAAAATTCCACCCCTTCACTGTAGATGCTGGAAGATTTTTTTACTCTAATAGCCTCTTTCCTCAGACTGCTAGCTTTTGTAATTCCCTCCCTGCTCGCTGTTTCCCCGACCGTTCTGACATGCAAACATTTAAATGCTCTATTCCCTGCTTCTTTTGTCTCAGCTCGTTTGACTCGTTGGTCTAGTGGTCTTCATCAATTCGCTGTTTTGATACCTCATTGTAACACAGCTTCCTATTCAAGCAGTAGCTTAATTCCAAGAACCGCAGGCTTGTGGAACTCTCTTCCTGCTGACTGTTTTCCTCTTACCGCCTTGATCTTATCAAGACTAAGGCCAAAAGTCATCTCCTGTCTTTGTGATAATCATATTTCGTTCTTATCAGCTTCAAGTGGCTTCATGCCTTGTCTGGAGCGATTTCCATAATAAAAAAAATCATCCAATAAGAAAACAGAAAAGGCAAACAGTGAATTAATGCGAGTTCGTTTTGTGAAGGAATATGCAAATTAGTTATCCCATTTTGAAGTCGCTCGCATATTCATGACTGAGGATACTAGAAAGTTGCTTTGGCTTTTTTAAATAGAAAAGTGGGCTTTTAATATCAATGTCAGTGCGACAAACAACTCTATATGGATAGAAGATATATTTATTTGTCTATCGATCCATATGATTCTTTGTATAAATGTTTGCAGATATGTGTGTGTGGGTGTGTGTATATGGGGTGTATTTATATGGGGTGTATTTATGTACACTGGAATATATGTAACTGGTGCCAGGTGCTGTATGTGCTCTCTGCTTATACCGGCAGTGTTTCCATTCGTCTTGCACTTCTCTTTGCCGACTTAGGAGAGGATTAGGGGTAGGGTTGGGGGTAGGGTTAGGGGTAGGATTAGGGGTAGGATTAAGGTTGAGGGTAGGGTTTAGGGTTGAGGGTAGGGGTTAGGGTTTGGGGTAGGGGTTAGGGTTTGGGGTAGGGTTAGGAGTAGGGTTAAGGTTGAGGGTAGGGTTGAGGGTAGGGGTTAGGGTTTAGGGTAGGATTAGGGGTAGGGTTAAGGTTGAGGGTAGGGTTTAGGGTAGGGGTTAGGGTTTAGGGTTTAGGGTAGGATTAGGGGTAGGGTTAAGGTTGAGGGTAGGGTTGAGGGTAGGGGTTAGGGTTTAGGGTAGGATTAGGGGTAGGGTTAAGGTTGAGGGTAGGGTTTAGGGTAGGGGTTAGGGTTTAGGGTTTAGGGTAGGATTAGGGGTAGGGTTAAGGTTGAGGGTAGGGTTTAGGGTTGGGGGTAGGGGTTAGGGTTAGGCTTGCTGCCCAACCCCCTACTCAGGTTGCCCCCTATAAATCTTGCGGCTTATACTTCAATGGCAATATTTCTTGTTAGCAGTTGGGGCAAACAAAAAATACAAATAAAAAAATTAATTAAAAAAAAATAATAACTTTCTTTTAAAAAAAACAAAATAAAATTAACATGAAAGTAAATTAAAGAAATAATAAAATAAATTTAATGAAAACGAAATAGTTCTTTCACTGACATCAAACGGAATTTCCATGAACAGAGTTTATTTCCAAGAACTTCTCATTTGTGGACTACAATACCACGGGACTGGTTACCTGCTGACTACAACATGGTCATTGTCAAGTCGAACTTCAACAAATACTTGTCGAACAGGACCCTTAAGTAATCAAATTTTGGTGCTTTTTTACATTGGGACCCGTACTAACTTTGAACTTGTTGTTAGGGTTAGGGTCAAAGTGGGGGTTAGGGTTAGGAGTAGAGTTAGGGTTAGGGTTTAAGGTTAGGGTTAGAGTCATGGTCAAAGTTAATGCAAGTCCAAATGTAAAAAAGTACCCAAATTTTGTCAGGGTCCGAGTGGGGGTTAGGGTTAGAGTTAACAATAGAGTTAGGGTTAGGGTTAGGGTTAGGGTTAGGGTCATGATCAAAGTTAACGTTGGTCCCAATGTAAAAAAGTACACAAATTTTGTCCATTCCATTAATGGTTTTCAATCCTCTTATAGTTTTGCACAACGCGTGAACTCTTTCTGGGGAGCTACATTTTGCAATTTCCTGTGCCAGACTTGGGTTGCAAGTAAAATAAATTCACTGCACTAAAAATGTCAGCTCACTGATCGGGGTATTCGGTTTGATCCGATGTCCGCTAAAATATCAACAATGCTGGAGACACCAGCCAGGTTCAAGGGGTCAGGTAACCTGTCACCGAGATCTGTTGAAACATTGACAATGTCCGAGTTACTGCCGGTTTCTCTCTCTCTCTATATCTCTTTTTCTCTGCTCTCTATCTCTCGGTATATGAAATATAAGCAATTTACGTTGTGTTGTAAGGTCAATCAAAAGCACATGTAGGCTTGATCATCTGATTCTAGACTATGTTCTCTAGGTTTAGGGTTAGGGTTATGGTTTGCATGTCATAAACCGTCTTCATGAGTAATCCAATCTTGTTCATTTGATTCATAAGTCTCAATCCTCTCATAATATTCTTCATCATTCAACTGACAATCCATCCATCTCATTAACCCTTATCCTCGAGTGGCTTTTGGCCTTGATAAGTGGTGACTCATTCGTATAAAAAATCCTCTCATAATATTCTTCATCATTCAACTGACAATCATTCTATCCCATTAATCCTTATCCTCGAGTGGCTTTTGTCCTTGATAAGTGGTGACTCATTAGTAAAAATCAAAAGAAAAAAAGCACACCCATAATCTTTTTCATCCGATTTATTTTTGAACAGGCCTTTGATTACTCCTCTATAAGAGGGTGGTACCTGCCTGTCAGTCTTGATCGAAGTCTTCCACTCCAGGCTCGGCGGTCGCAAGGATCTAAGTTTGTAATCCCCAGAGCTGCACGGTCACGTTTACACAGCTCATCCCAAGAAAACTTCGGTCTTCCAGCCTGCCGACCTGATGCGATGGACATGTTTATGACCCGGGAGATCCAGATGGAGCTTCGCTCGACATGGCCAAGCCATCTCGCCCAGCTTAAGGGCATCAGTTATTTCCCGTATACCAAGCCTAGAGAGAAGAGTCTCGAAGAGAGTGTTGTCTTCCGGTGTGACATGACAGATCCATCTAATCACGGCTCTTTCGTTACGCTGCAGTCTCTTGAGAGTGCTCGCCGATGCAGCCCATGTTTCAGAGCCATAAAGCATAACACTCCTCACACAGCTGGTGTACACCTATCCTCTAGTTGTGATTGCCAGATGCTTATTTGTCAATCATCATCATCATATTCGGTTTAACGTCCATTTGACATGCTGGCATGTGGTGTACGGCTTTAAGAAATTGACTTCCAAAATAACCTACTACTAGCCGGGTCCTTATTTATCCCTGTTTCCTTCAAGTCCATTTTTATCACTTCCTCTCATGTTTTCCTTGGCCTTCCTAAGCCAACTGACCCTATTACCTCAACTGTTCTACATCTACTGACCTAAAGAATTATTATCCATTCTTTCAACGTGGCCATACCATCAAAGTCTCCTGTTTTGCACACATCTATGCTTCATTATACGCCAGGAATTTAAAGCTGTTGCTCCAAGACAACACCGGTTTTCTTTTCTCGCTGTGAAATAATTCCAAGAAGGAAATTGGCCAAAATTCGACATTTTTTCTTCCTTCTAAATTCTTAGTGGCTAATTTAGCAGCACATTTTTCTTTCTTTTTCTGCTTTTTTATTTTTTTTATTTATTTCTGTTCCTCCTTTTCTGAATCTAAAAATAGCTACAAAAAAATGAGGAATGGAATTGTCTGGTAACGATGCCAAAATCCTTCAGAACTTCTAATTGATTGTTGCACATGGAAACACAAACCTCACAACAGCAGCCATTCGCCTCCAAGACACTGTCCTCGCATGTCTACGGTCTCTCTGTATTGGGGTTTGTCAGGACCACCTGACATAAGAATACTTCCCCCTACAAGTAAACCCTGACCAAATATCCCAAAAAAAACAACATAGTATTCGAAGTCCAAATAAGATCCCCTCGGTATGGCTACACTGGCTCATATGAGGAATGGTGCACCTCCTCCAAGTTATATTGCCTATAGTAACAACACTAAGCTGGATGCTCCACCAGACCAGATGAATTCTTCTCCTGGAATCCGGTAAGACCAATAGACCACAATAAAAGATATACTATAACATAGTTAAATGGTCAATTGGGGAAAAGAAAATTAATGTTCTTCACTTCTTTATTAAATCAACTTTTGAAAACTTTAATAGAATATTCAAATATCTATGCATCTCATATAGAGATCAAGTGTTAGCCCCAGGAAGGGGGGCCACTGGATTTCTGAGTACTTCGACTGAAGTAAAATGAAACAAAAAAGACTTTAGCAATTCGGCTCGTATCGTAGGTGTGTGATGTTGTGCGACCACAGTAAAGCTTTTTAACCGACAATTTTTTAATTGAATTTAATAATAAAAAAAAAGAAAATATAGCGTCGGGGGAAGAGAGAAAGCAAATAGTCATTCTCACCTTTCTGAACTCGTCGGTATATCTTTCTTTCTAGTTAGTTTTATTTAAATTGCCTCCCTTGAAAATCAATCAGCAAATATTTTTAGAAAAGTTGTCATAATTTATCTAATTTTTTTATTAAATCGCTTTACTGTTAACCCTTATCCTCAAGTGGCTTTTAGCCTTGATAAGTGGTGACTCATTAGTATAAAAATCCTCTCATAATATTCTTCATCATTCAACTGACAATCCATCCATCTCATTAACCCTTATCCTCGAGTGGCTTTTAGCCTTGATAAGTGGTGACTCATTAGTATAAAAATCTTCTCATAATATTCTTCATCATTCAACTGACAATCCATCCATCTCATTAACCCTTATCCTCGAGTGGCTTTTAGCCTTGATAAATGGTGACTCATTAGTATAAAAAAATCCTCTCATAATATTCTTCATCATTCAACTGACAATCCATCCATCTCATAAACCTTCATCCTCAAGTGGCTTTTGGCCTTGATAAATGGTGACTCATTAGTATAAAAAAATCCTCTCATAATATTCTTCATCATTCAACTGACAATCCATCCATCTCATAAACCTTCATCCTCAAGTGGCTTTTGGCCTTGATAAATGGTGACTCATTAGTATAAAAAAATCCTCTCATAATATTCTTCATCATTCAACTGACAATCCATCCATCTCATAAACCTTCATCCTCAAGTGGCTTTTGGCCTTGATAAATGGTGACTCATTAGTATAAAAAAATCCTCTCATAATATTCTTCATCATTCAACTGACAATCCATCCATCTCATAAACCTTCATCCTCAAGTGGCTTTTGGCCTTGATAAATGGTGACTCATTAGTATAAAAAAATCCTCTCATAATATTCTTCATAATTCAACTGACAATCCATCCATCTCATTAACCCTTATCCTCGAGTGGCTTTTCGCCTTGATAAGTGGTGACTCATTAGTATAAAAAATCCTCTCATAATATTCTTCATCATTCAACTGACAACCCATCCATCTCATTAATCCTCATCCTCGAGTGGCTTTTGACCTCGATAAGTGGTGACTCATTATTATAAAAAAATCCTCTCATAATATTCTTCATGATTCAACTGACAACCCATCCATCTCATTAATCCTTATCCTCGAGTGGCTTTTGACCTCGATAAGTGGTGACTCATTAGTATAAAAAATCCTCTCATAATATTCTTCATCATTCAACTGACAATCCATCTCATTAACCCTTATCCTCGAGTGGCTTTTGGCCTTGATAAGTGGTGACTCATTAGTATAAAAAATCCTCTAATAATATTCTTCATCATTCAACTGACAATCCATCTCATTAACCCTTATCCTCGAGTGGCTTTTGGCCTTGATAAGTGGTGACTCATTAGTATAAAAAATCCTCTCATAATATTCTTCATCATTCAACTGACAATCCATCTCATTAACCCTTATCCTCGAGTGGCTTTTGGCCTTGATAAGTGGTGACTCATTAGTATAAAAAATCCTCTCATAATATTCTTCATCATTCAACTGACAATCCATCTCATTAACCCTTATCCTCGAGTGGCTTTTGGCCTTGATAAGTGGTGACTCATTAGTATAAAAAATCCTCTCATAATATTCTTCATCATTCAACTGACAATCCATCTCATTAACCCTTATCCTCGAGTGGCTTTTGGCCTTGATAAGTGGTGACTCATTAGTATAAAAAATCCTCATAATACTCTTCATGATTCAACTGACAACCCATCCATCTCATTAATCCTTATCCTCGAGTGGCTTTTGACCTCGATAAGTGGTGACTCATTATTATAAAAAAATCCTCTCATAATATTCTTCATGATTCAACTGACAACCCATCCATCTCATTAATCCTTATCCTCGAGTGGCTTTTGACCTCGATAAGTGGTGACTCATTAGTATAAAAAATCCTCTCATAATATTCTTCATCATTCAACTGACAATCCTTCTCATTAACCCTTATCCTCGAGTGGCTTTTAGCCTTGATAAGTGGTGACTCATTAGTATGAAAAATCCTCTCATAATATTCTTCATCATTCAACTGACAATCTATCCATCTCATTAACCCTTATCCTCGAGTGGCTTTTAGCCTTGATAAGTGGTGACTCATTAGTATGAAAAATCCTCTCATAATATTCTTCATCATTCAACTGACAATCTATCCATCTCATTAACCCTTATCCTCGAGTGGCTTTTAGCCTTGATAAGTGGTGACTCATTAGTATGAAAAATCCTCTCATAATATTCTTCATCATTCAACTGACAATCTATCCATCTCATTAACCCTTATCCTCGAGTGGCTTTTAGCCTTGATAAGTGGTGACTCATTAGTATGAAAAATCCTCTCATAATATTCTTCATCATTCAACTGACAATCTATCCATCTCATTAACCATCATCCTCGAGTGGCTTTTAGCCTTGATAAGTGGTGACTCATTAGTATGAAAAATCCTCTCATAATATTCTTCATCATTCAACTGACAATCTATCCATCTCATTAACCCTTATCCTCGAGTGGCTTTTAGCCTTGATAAGTGGTGACTCATTAGTATGAAAAATCCTCTCATAATATTCTTCATCATTCAACTGACAATCCTTCTCATTAACCCTTATCCTCGAGTGGCTTTTAGCCTTGATAAGTGGTGACTCATTAGTATAAAAAATCCTCTCATAATATTCTTCATCATTCAACTGACAATCCATCCATCTCATTAACCCTTATCCTCGAGTGGCTTTTAGCCTTGATAAGTGGTGACTCATTAGTATGAAAAATCCTCTCATAATATTCTTCATCATTCAACTGACAATCCATCCATCTCATTAACCTTCATCCTTGAGTGGCTTTTGGCCTTGATAAGTGGTGACTCATTAGTATAAAAAATCCTCTCATAATATTCTTCATCATTCAACTGACAATCTATCCATCTCATTAACCCTTATCCTCGAGTGGCTTTTAGCCTTGATAAGTGGTGACTCATTAGTATAAAAAATCCTCTCATAATATTCTTCATCATTCAACTGACAATCCATCCATCTCATTAACCCTTATCCTCGAGTGGCTTTTAGCCTTGATAAGTGGTGACTCATTAGTATAAAAAATCCTCTCGTAATATTCTTCATCATTCAACTGACAATCCATCCATCTCATTAACCCTTATCCTCGAGTGGCTTTTAGCCTTGATAAGTGGTGACTCATTAGTATAAAAAATCCTCTCATAATATTCTTCATCATTCAACTGACAATCTATCCATCTCATTAACCCTTATCCTCGAGTGGCTTTTAGCCTTGATAAGTGGTGACTCATTAGTATAAAAAATCCTCTCATAATATTCTTCATCATTCAACTGACAATCCATCCATCTCATTAACCCTTATCCTCGAGTGGCTTTTAGCCTTGATAAGTGGTGACTCATTAGTATAAAAAATCCTCTCGTAATATTCTTCATCATTCAACTGACAATCCATCCATCTCATTAACCCTTATCCTCGAGTGGCTTTTAGCCTTGATAAGTGGTGACTCATTAGTATAAAAAATCCTCTCATAATATTCTTCATCATTCAACTGACAATATATCCATCTCATTAACCCTTAACCTTGAGTGGCTTTTGGCCTTGATAAGTGGTGACTCGTTAGCATAAAAAATCCTCTCATAATATTCTTCATCATTCAACTGACAATCCATCCATCTCATTAACCCTTATCCTCGAGTGGCTTTTAGCCTTGATAAGTGGTGACTCATTAGTATAAAAAATCCTCTCGTAATATTCTTCATCATTCAACTGACAATCCATCCATCTCATTAACCCTTATCCTCGAGTGGCTTTTAGCCTTGATAAGTGGTGACTCATTAGTATAAAAAATCCTCTCATAATATTCTTCATCATTCAACTGACAATATATCCATCTCATTAACCCTTAACCTTGAGTGGCTTTTGGCCTTGATAAGTGGTGACTCGTTAGCATAAAAAATCCTCTCATAATATTCTTCATCATTCAACTGACAATCCATCCATCTCATTAACCCTTATCCTCGAGTGGCTTTTAGCCTTGATAAGTGGTGACTCATTAGTATAAAAAATCCTCTCATAATATTCTTCATCATTCAACCGACAATCCATCCATCTCATTAACCCTTATCCTCGAGTGGCTTTTAGCCTTGATAAGTGGTGACTCATTAGTATAAAAAATCCTCTCATAATATTCTTCATCATTCAACCGACAATCCATCCATCTCATTAACCCTTATCCTCGAGTGGCTTTTAGCCTTGATAAGTGGTGACTCATTAGTATAAAAAATCCTCTCATAATATTCTTCATCATTCAACCGACAATCCATCCATCTCATTAACCCTTATCCTCGAGTGGCTTTTAGCCTTGATAAGTGGTGACTCATTAGTATAAAAAATCCTCTCATAATATTCTTCATCATTCAACTGACAATCCATCCATCTCATTAACCTTCATCCTCGAGTGGCTTTTAGCCTTGATAAGTGGTGACTCATTAGTATAAAAAATCCTCTCATAATATTCTTCATCATTCAACTGACAATCCATCCATCTCATTAACCTTCATCCTCGAGTGGCTTTTAGCCTTGATAAGTGGTGACTCATTAGTATAAAAAATCCTCTCATAATATTCTTCATCATTCAACTGACAATCTATCCATCTCATTAACACTTATCCTCGAGTGGCTTTTAGCCTTGATAAGTGGTGACTCATTAGTATAAAAAATCCTCCCATAATATTCTTCATCATTCAACTGACAATCTATCCATCTCATTAACACTTATCCTCGAGTGGTTTTTAGCCTTGATAAGTGGTGACTCATTAGTATAAAAAATCCTCCCATAATATTCTTCATCATTCAACTGACAATCTATCCATCTCATTAACACTTATCCTCGAGTGGTTTTTAGCCTTGATAAGTGGTGACTCATTAGTATAAAAAATCCTCTCGTAATATTCTTCATCATTCAACTGACAATCCATCCATCTCATTAACCCTTATCCTCTAGTGGCTTTTAGCCTTGATAAGTGGTGACTCATTAGCATAAAAAATCCTCTCATAATATTCTTCATCATTCAACTGACAATCTATCCATCTCATTAACCCTTAACCTCGAGTGGCTTTTGGCCTTGATAAGTGGTGACTCGTTAGCATAAAAAATCCTCTCATAATATTCTTTATCATTCGACTGACAATCCGTGTTAGGGGTGGTGGCAACGTTGTAGTGTCAGAGTTACTCGGCTGAAAATCTACAAAGGGGAAAGAATTGCTGTTTTCTGGGTTGGAATCCATCCATCTAACACTTATCGTTAGCTAGTTTTTGCAACTTGAAGTAGTGTTTTATTTTCTTTATCAGCTCCTTACATCAAGTGGCTTCATGCCTTGTCTGGAGCGATTTCCAGAAAAACAAAAGAAAAAACAACCTAACACCAACGTATACAAATAAACAACAACAACAATCTTCGTAAGCTCGATGTAGAAGTTCGACTCGCTCATCATCAACATTAACAACAATAATCATATTTAAACTCGTTCTGTGATGACATTTTTGGGAGAAAACCTTTTATTTTCAAACAATTTTTTTTGTATTGACTTTTATTATACTATTTTTTAAAACTATTTTATTAAACTATTTTTTTTACTATTCATTTACTTTTATTAAACTATTTTTTAAAACTATTTTATTATACTATTTTTTTTTGTGGAAATAACTTTTTTTTAAACACCTATTTTCATACTTTACTCGAAATTTTCAAGACCCTAGATATAATATATCTATATCTTATATGTAAGATTATGGCATGACGTCTTCTCAGAAAACAGGAAGTAGCTCTCTCGAACTATGTGATAATGAAATAAAAAGCTATTTGATTTAAAACAAGGGTTGGGATAGACTCACTTTTCGACTCCTCACACGAATCTTCCCTTCCCCATCTTTGAAGAACATTCGGGGAGGGGGAAATTGAGATACGTAAGCTTCATTTATTTTGTCCTATAATCCTTCCATATGTGATGCTTCTGACAAAGGGGGAAGAATTGCTGTTTTCTGGGTCGGAATCTATCCATCTAACACTTATCGTTGGCTAGTTTTTTACCTTGAAGTAGTATTTTTTTTTTTTAGTTCCTTACATCAAGTGGCTTCATACCTTGTCTGGTGTGATTTCTATAAAAAAAAAAGTAAATAAATAAATTAAAATAAAACGGGGGCCACAATTCTCTGCAGAGAAATGTAAAAAGAAATAATAAACCTGTGAATCTACAATGTGTGCGTTGTTTTATTTTTCTGGTTTTAATATGTGGACTGCTACACACCGGTGATACCCATTAGTAAAAGAAAAAAAATAAATTTTCTTTTAATTTTTCAATCGATAAATGATAACCGAAAGCAGGAGGGAGCATGGTACCAAATTGAAAGGTGAATTTAGGACATAAAACCTACACAATCGACAAATGATCTCAAATCCACGGTCTACCTTTTCTTTCTTCACCAGCAGGGTTACCCGGTGTTGCCCGGTGCCACTAAAAACAATGGGGAAGAGGTTAAAAAGTGTAACATATTTCTATCTCTACCTCTCTCTATTTGTCCTGCTATCTTTCTCTCCCCCCCCCCCGTCTTTCTCTTCCCGTCTTTCTCCCCCGCCCATATAGAGTGAAAAAAGTAAACCTGAAGAGGTCTATAGAGTGCTATTGACACCACCCAAATAAAATTAAGGAGGCCTCCAGAGCACTACTAAAACCACTCTGCCAAGTTTCTTGTCCCCCACCTTCCTTCCTTTGACGAGAAATGATGAAGAGTTATTTTCTGAATTTTTTTTTCTCTCAAGGAATGAGTCAGCATTTTCTTTCCAAATTAGTACTTAATAAGATTGAAAATGCTTGAAAAACCGACCCCAGCCTAACGAAACCTGGCCCAGTTTATCATCAAAGAATAAATAATTTGTTTTTAAATTTTTAGATATTATTCAACCATGGCAACGCTGATCAAGAATATACTAACTTTGTTGCTGTGGGATTTTTTTTTTGTAGTTTTGAACCTTTAGCTATACACGCACACATACACACAACTGCCCTTTATATAATAGACTAGCAGGGTTACACGGTATTGCCCGGGGCTAAGTTGTAACATATTTTTATTAAAACTTCTATCTCTCTACCTCTCTCTATCTTTCCCCTCCCTCTTTCTTCTTCGCCCAGTCCACTCTCTGGACACACACACAAATCTCCTTTATATAATAGATTCCTTGAGGAATGAGTAAGCATTCTGAAAAAAAAAAAACGACTCCCTGATAATACCTGGCCCAGTTGATCCTCAAAGAATCATTTTTTTTTAATTTTAGAAATTATTTTATCCGGGGCAACGCCGATCAAGAATATACCAACTTTGTGGGTGATTGTTTTGTAGTTTTTTTTTTTTTTACTCTTAGCTGCACATACAGACATACAAACACACAGACAACTGACCTTTATATAATAAGATAATCAATTTTAGAAATTATTTTATCCGGGGCAACGCCGATCAAGAATATACCAACTTTGTGGGTGATTGTTTTGTAGTTTGTTTTTTTTTACTCTTAGCTGCACATACAGACATACAAACACACAGACAACTGACCTTTATATAATAAGATAATCAATTTTAGAAATTATTTTATCCGGGGCAACGCCGATCAAGAATATACCAACTTTGTGGGTGATTGTTTTGTAGTTTTTTGTTTTTTTTACTCTTAGCTGCACATACAGACATACAAACACACAGACAACTGACCTTTATATAATAAGATAATCAATTTTAGAAATTATTTTATCCGGGGCAACGCCGATCAAGAATATATCAACTTTGTGGGTGATTGTTTTGTAGTTTGTTTTTTTTACTCTTAGCTGCACATACAGACATACAAACACACAGACAACTGACCTTTATATAATAAGATAATCAATTTTAGAAATTATTTTATCTGGGGCAACGCTGATCAAGAATATACCAACTTTGTGGGTGATTGTTTTGTAGTTTGTTTTTTTTACTCTTAGCTGCACATACAGACATACAAACACACAGACAACTGACCTTTATATAATAAGATAATCAATTTTAGAAATGATTTTATCCGGGGCAACGCCGATCAAGAATATACCAACTTTGTGGGTGATTGTTTTGTAGTTTGTTTTTTTTTACTCTTAGCTGCACATACAGACATACAAACACACAGACAACTGACCTTTATATAATAAGATAATCAATTTTTAAGTAGACAATTTTTCTTAACTTAAATGTAATTATATTATTACAAGAAATGATATTAATTACGAAAATTCACAGATCTTTAAAAAGGAAAGATAAGATTAATCTTGTCAAATTTAAACGGTCGACCGTTTCTTTCATTGTAATAATATAATCAATTCTAACTTTAAAGATTAAGTCTTTTAATGTTAGGGAATTAAACAATAACAAAAAAATGTTTTCCAATCTCGTAGATTTTAAATGAAGAAAGAAACGGTAGACCGTGAATTTGAGACCATTTTTCGATTGTGTAGGTTTTAAGCGTCCGAAATTCATCTTTCAATTTGGCACAGTTCTGCTACCAAAGCTCCAGCAGGAGTTTCTTAGTTTCTTCAATTTTCCCGGGCAATGCCGGGACTTGGATCCTGCTAGTATATATTTAAATTCAGAGCACAACAATTCATAAAAATATAACCAATAACAAAATATTTGATCATCTCTGGAAAGTGTCTTCATTTTATTTTATGAACAGTAAAGCGTGGAGACTGGGTTTACTTTCGGCAGCCTCCTAACTCTACCCCCACCCCCCATTTTGTCCTTACATTCCATGATAGACGTTTCTTACAAAGGGGGGAGAATTGCTGTTTTCTGAATCAGCTGTCGTTTTAAGTTTGGTGATATGCAGAGATTTTCAATCCTCTCATGATATTCATCATCATTCAAATGTACAATCTATCCATCGCATTAACCCTTATTATCCTCGAGTGATTTTTGGCCTCGATAATTGGTGACTCATTAATTTAAAAAAAAAAAAGGCAGATGAGCTCCATGGGAGCCAACAGCCATCTATACTGATGTAAAGTAGAAAGTGGACCATAGGTTTACTTTCTGGCAGGCTCGTAACTCTTGCTTCCTCCCTATTTTGTCTGACAAAGGGGGAAGAACTGCTGTTTTCTGGGTCGGCTGTTGTTCCGACTTGGTGGTATGTATGTTCGATCTATTTTGAACCCATTGTCAGAGAAAGAGAGAAGGGGTGGGGGCAGTCAGAAAGAGAGGTAAAGAGAAGATTTTTATACTGAAAGTATCGACTGATATGTTTGAAAGAAGACAGGGAGACATTCATTGATGAAACAAAAGTATTCTACCTACCCATGAATGGTTTGAAGTATGGCATTTTCTAGAAAAGTTGAAAAAGGAGGCGAAGCAAGGCAGGACAAAGATGGAGAGAGGAAGAAGAGAGAAAAACAGGAAAAAGAGAAAGAAAGATGAAGCGAAGGAGAGAGAGAGAGGGAGAAGAAAGAAAGAAAATCCAGCCAAATGCGGAAAAAATAAGAACATAAAGCCCTAGCAATTTGGCCTTTGCTTATAAAATAAAAAGCAGAATTTTGCTTTTTCTGAACTGCAAAATAGTGGAGAACTCACATCCCTGTTATACCCATATCTGAGGGGGGTCAAATTGAGTGTTCATACCTTTCTCAACAGTATTCGGATTCAAACTGTGCACCGCCGATTTCACAGTCTACGACAATATCCCTTAGGCCAATCACAAACTCCGAATTTTATAAATATAAATGCTGATGAAGACAATAGCCCAAAGATAACCAAGTAATTAAGGAGAACGCAGCATCCCCAAAAGTCAGACAAAACAAGAAATTCCACATCGGAAAAGTTTAACGGTAAAGTATGAACGTGGTTCAAGCCAAAATCTTTTGCTGGCATGAATGGAATTTTCTAATTTTTTTTTTTTGAAAGAAAGGAGAAAATATTTTCATCAGCATCCGTGGTGATTTGGTTTTGACTCCTCGAATATTTTCTCTGACGTCTGAAAAATTAAAAATACAAAATAAATATTTAAAAAAAACCAAAAAAAAAACAATGAAAATAATTTCTAATAATGATAAATATTGGTGGTTAAATTTGTGAGTATGAATATTAGCTCAAATATATTGTCCCTCGTCAAAATCGACTCTGAAACTTCCTGGTCTTTCTGATTAAATCTTTCTTGGCATTCATACATTAGATCCATTGCTCTTTCTGTTTCTCATAAAGTCGGTTCTCTCTATCGCTCCAAACACTTTCTCACACATGAGGCTATTCTCCATCTCTACAAATCTACAATCAGATCATGTATGGAGTATTGTTGTCATATTTGGGCTGGTTAATCTTTATCACATATGAGGGTTCTTGATAAGGAGCAGAAACATATCTGTAATTTGATTGGCTCCATCCTTTCTTCTTCTCTGCACCTTCTCACTCACAGACGTGATGTTGCTAGTCTCAGTCTTTTCTATAAATACTATTATGGTATGTGTTCTTCAGAATTGTCTGATCTATTCCCTGCTTCTTTTGTTCCAGCTCGTTTGACTTGTTGGTCTAGTGGTCTTCATCAATTCGCTGTTTTGATATCTCATTGTAATACAGCTTCCTATTCCAGTAGCTTCTTTCCAAGAACTGCAGGCTTGTGGAACTCTCTTCCTGCTGACTGTTTTTTCTCCTACATATAACCTTGATCTTTTCAAGACTACGGTTATCTCCTGTCTTTGCGATAATCATATTTCGTTCTTGTTAGTTCCTTACATCAAGTGGCTTCATGCCTTGTCTGGAGCTGTTTTGATACTTCATTGTAATACAGCTTCCTATTCCAGTAGCTTCTTTCCAACAACTGTAGGGTTGTGGAACTCTATTCCTGCTGACTGTTTCCCTCCTATCTAAAGCCTTGTTTTTTTGAAGACTATGGTCAATAGGCATCTCCTGTTTTTGCGATAATCATATTTCGTTCTTGTTAGTTCCTTACATCAAGTGGCTTCATGCCTTGTCTGGAGCTGTTTTGATACTTCATTGTAATACAGCTTCCTATTCCAGTAGCTTCTTTCCAACAACTGTAGGGTTGTGGAACTCTCTTCCTGCTGACTGTTTCCCTCCTATCTAAAGCCTTGTTTTTTTTGAAGACTATGGTCAATAGGCATCTCCTGTCTTTGCAATAATCATCATTCGTTCTTGTTAGCTCCTTACATCAAGTGGCTTCATGCTTTGTCTGTAGCAATTTCCATTAAAAAAGTAAAAAGAAAAAGAAAATTATGCTGCTAATCTAACAAAGATATAATCAAACAATGGGCTTAAAACTTAAGCAATTGACTGTCTCTTTCTGTATCTCCCTCACTTTTGACCTTGCACTTCACAATTGTACTAAATTCTCAGTCTTTCGGGATAACCTATTATGATCTGATTTATTAAGTCTGTGAACATCTCGAAGCCTGTTTCACCCGCAGCCTTCAACATTTCTGCAACAATACCCGAGGGTCCTCCAACCTTACCATTCTTCATCTTACTCACAGCTTCCTGTACCATTTCTTCCTGAATTCTTACAACTGGACCAGATACGGCTTCTTCAACTTCTAAATTTTCTCGGTTCCATGAAAACTCAGTTTGCAGCAAATTCTCACAGTGGCATTTCCAAGAATCCCTCTGGTCCTGTTCATCTGTTGTTAACACTCCAATATCATTTCAAATGCGCTTCTCTCCAACGAAATCCATAAAATTTAAGTAAAAAGACTCCTGGGCAAGCTTAGTCGGTACAGCTTGTCTATATAATATTGTTAGGACAACTAACGAAAACGAATTATCTCCCTTGAACCATTTCGGGAGTTAAGAGTTATCGCCCTTAGGAATGGTCTTCTGCCCAGAGAGAAAGTAAACACAGATCACGGCTTCGGACTGTTAATACATCAATCGCGTCCAGCGGCCAATTAACTCATTAATTCATTCTGTGTATGTTTTAATAAATCTGTTAAACGTTTATCTTGATAGTTCATCCATTTTATTTACAAGTTATTATTTATTATAACCTAAATTACGAGGCTATAAAAAATATAACAATATCTGTTGCGTCTCTGATTAAATATATATGTACAAATAGCTATTCTTTTGTGTGTAACAGTAAGGATAGTTAATTCAGTATATATTCAAGCGAACACATGCATCAGCAGCGGCTGATTGAAGTATTAGTATTTTTTGTAATGTAAACAAAACTACAACTGTTTTTTCTTCTTCCCAGCATCCGTTTCTATGGTAACTGAGATACGGCAATAATAAATCATATACCAACAAAAATATCAAATAGTTTGCGCTTACCTGCATCAGTGGATGAAGAAGTGCTTGGGTCAGTTGTTCTCTTCATCTTCAAACATCTCTTGCATTCTCTTTTTGTACCTAAACAAAAAGGAAGAAACGGATATCATCTTAAAAATGGGTACTTTTTAGGAATAGGTATCTGTTAGGTAGAGCATTTCTACCTTGAAAATAATGAGACATATTAAAGGGAGATAACTTGTCAGAGTTGTTTCACTTGGTTCAATTGCAGAGTAACGTCCCCTTGGCTTCCAACCGAGACGGACATTTTGTGAAGACGTTGTCGTATCAAGCTCCTACATAAATGTAAAATTGTAAAAAGTAAATAAATAATTAATTCTTGATCACACTGAGTTTTCTCATTCAAATTCTTTCTCATATTTTTCTTTGTTAACTCACATTCACATATTTAAATTTACACCCCCTCAGCATCACTTCAATAACCGACACGGTCACTTCATGTTTATATGCAGCGAAATGATTGGTCACATTTCATTTAAATTTCTGTCTGCATGTTCGTACAGTCGGAGGAACAGGGAATAGGTTTGGTTTGGTTGTTTTGTTTTACGGCATATCAACCCTTTTCGGGTTATTTAATGCCGAATGCAGTCATTTTGGTGAAAGTTTTTATGCTTCAAGTTGTTTATATCTTCAAATATTTATTCATGGTGTTTAGTTTGGTTGTTTTGTTTTACGGCATATCAACCCTTTTCAGGTTATTTAATGCCGAATGCAGTCATTTTAGTGAAAGTTTTATGCTTCAAGTTCTTTTAATATCTGTTTCTATTTAACCCATAGTTGGGACCCTAACAGGTACTACCACTCCGGGTCAGGGTGGACCTGGGAGCAATGGTAATTAAGAGGAGGCTCCACATTCCCCAAAGTCCGTAAGCCGGATCTCACCATCGGATGTAGTTTAAGGTCATATCCAGGACCGGGAGTAGGGTAGGAAAAATAAAATAAAAAAGGGGAGGGAGAAAGGGAGAGGGGCTGTTGTTTTTGTTTTTGGTTTTGTAGAACATAATTAAGTTTTACAAAAAAAAAAAAAAAAAAACGTTAATGTAGGTGAATTTCGTCTCAGGGAGCTACAGGGCAGCCTGATCTGGTATCACCAGAGGGAATAGGGAGGGTATTCTAAAGGCAAGCAGTTCGAGAAAAGAAGTTATTAGAGTAGACAACCTTCCAGCATCTGGGGTCTTCTACAGTGAAGGGGTGCGATTTTGCTGATTGCCGTCTTTTTTTTTTCATGGATATTTACGTTGTGTTCGATTTGGAGAGTTACGTACCCTTGGCTTCCAACCGAGACAGACATTCTGTAATGACGTTATAATTACCAGCTCCCACACTGAATGTCAATTAATTAGTAAATCCTCTTTTTCCAATTGTAAAAAGTAAATCTATATATTAATACACTAAGGTGTACGTACGTGTTGTCACGCTCCTAAAGAAATTCAATAAATAAACAATCAAAACCGTAACATCTAGCTGAAAAGCGGTGACGTTACCACCGAGCTAACTTACTGAAGTTGTTAAATAGATCAAAATTAACTTAATTACACCATTAACTGACCCCGCTCGCTACTGTTGCTTCAGCGTGGAAGGAGGAGGAGACGACGTTGGGAGAGGAGAGCGAGTCAGTTTTTTAAAAATATTTAAAACTTCTTCTTCGTAGTATTTACTTTTGCCCGACAACGGGGTAGGGGGTGGGGTTAGGGAGAGGGGAGTCGCGACCGGTGGTGACTGCTGAAGAGACAGCTTTTGCCCCGGCAGCCAAGTAATATAAATAAATATATATACTTCCATCCCGTCACGCAAAATTTTGGTGAGTAAAATATGTGTATATTTCTAGCCACCGGATAATATTATTAATAGTAAAATTATACAGATTGATGTAGAAAACACTGTGCTAGTAAATAATTAATTCTTGATCATACAAAGTTTTCTCATTGAAATTCTTTCTCATATTTTTGTTTATTAAATCACATTCATATATTTAAAATTTACACCCACTCAGCATCACTTCAATAATCAACACGGTCACTTCAGTATCCAAGAAAATTTCAGTACTTACGTCATCAATTCAGAGTTTCACCGAGACTGGCAAACATTACCGAACCATCTACACAATACGAACCAAACTGTTATCTTTTTCATTTTTACCCTAACACTAACCTAACACCAAACTAACCCAACACTAACCTAACACCAAACTAACCCAACACTAACCTAACACCAAACTAACCCTAACCCAACACCAAACTAACCCAACACCAAACTAACCCAACACCAAACTAACCCTAACCCAACACTAACCTAACACCAAACTAACACTAACTCAACACTAACCCTAACCCAACACTAACCTAACACCAAACTAACCCTAACCCAACACTAACCTAACACCAAACTAACCCTAACCCAACACTAACCTAACACCAAACTAACCCTAACCCAACACTAACCTAACACCAAACTAACCCTAACTCAACACTAACCTAACACCAAACTAACCCTAACCCAACACTAACCTAACACCAAACTAACCCTAACCCAACACTAACCTAACACCAAACTAACCCTAACCCAACACTAACCTAACACCAAACTAACCCTAACCCAACACTAACCCAACACCAAACTAACCCTAACTCAACACTAACCTAACACCAAACTAACCCTAACCCAACACTAACCTAACACCAAACTAACCCTAACCCAACACTAACCTAACACCAAACTAACCCTAACCCAACACTAACCTAACACCAAACTAACCCTAACCCAACACTAACCCAACACCAAACTAACCCTAACCCAACACTAACCTAACACCAAACTAACCCTAACACTAACCTACACCAAACTAACCCTAACCCTAACACCAAACTAACCCTAACCCAACACTAACCTAACCCTAAACTAAATTTTAATTTTAGTTTTAGTTTGCAAAGTAGATTTAGTTCGGTCCATATTGTGTAGATCAAAATTCAAAATGTATAATGATTGGTTAATTAGTTTAGGAGTGAATCCTGCACACACAAGTATATAAACATACCTAATTTTTACAAAAGGCTTCCACACCTCTTTTACCCCCTTTGCATGAAAGTAAATATAACCCACATTACCCACCTTTACGTCTCGCAGCTGTGTTCCAAAATTCCTAATGATCGGTTAATTAGTTTAGGAGTGAATCCTGTACGCACAAACATATAAACATATACGCATACCTAACTTTATATATATAAATATAGATTAGTGTGATCCACTTTTTCCGTGCGGACGACGCGAACTGTGAATAGAAGCCCCTGACCGAAAGAGAAAGCTCCCTAAAAGTATTGAAGCAATGCTCGGTGCTGACATTGAAATATTTAAAGAATGTATAAATTTTATTATGTACTTACGGGTTAGCTGAAAATAAGATTGTGCAAAAAAAATAACGCAAATTCATCCAGTAGTTATTAAATTATAAGAAAAAGAAAAAAAAAATGATTTTACGTACATTTTGACATTTTTGTAAACAATGGAGACTCCAAACCCCGAAATCGTGAAAATATGAGTTATCGTCCTTGACCATTGGAAAATCTAAGATACAAAATGGTGGAAATATCTACCGAGTGATAAAATCGTTTTTTATTTATAATTAAATAAATACTGGATGAATTTGCATAATTTTTGGTGTAAAGTCTTTTTTTCATCTACCGCATAAGTACATAACAAAGTTTATACATTTCTTTAGCTATTTTATTTTTAAGAGCGGTCTAACATGTCAGGGTTGATATGCACAAGCACCCAATGCTCAAATTATTAAGAGGAAGATAATTACGCTTCACTGTCGGGGTTGTTATCCTGGTTACGACATTTCTCCAGTTTCTTCTCCAACTGACGAATGTGGTCTCGTTTCAGTCCTTCTTGTTGGTTGACCATCACTTGTGCCACTGCAAACAAAACGAGAAAATAACTTTGCTATTATTTTTATTATTCGACTCCATCAATTCGACCCGTTGTGAAAAACGACAATTTTGGTCAGGAAGAAGAAGAAAGCAGGCTGAAGTTAAATATTGAGGGAATGCCGGGGTCGTAGGGGTAGAGGTGCGGTATGATGGGATCATGTATTGCTACGATGCCACATGCAAGAACTGAAGCAAGTTTGTCTCCTCTCTTCTGGTTTTTGACTTCAGCCCTACAAGATAGGTTGTTCCTGGCCCAGGCATCCCCCACGTAGCCAGGGGGGTGCCAGGGGGGGCAAAGCCCCCCCCTACAATTACATTTGCACCCCCTGAAATTTGTGATCCAAAAAATATTATAAATATAAATACTCTTATATTTCCTAGTCAACTATCATTCTTCATTATGAACCAGTATTTACTTTTGTGTAATATATTTTACAGCAGGGCCGGATTAAGGGGCCAAGGGGCTGGGGCCCTGGGCCATCCACCAAGAGGGGACCTCCCACCAATTTTTAACATAATTTCCGATTTCAAAAACGCTTCTTTAAATTTTATTTTGTTTAAAACTTAATTTTCCATTCCTGGTACTAATCAGGACCGGCGGCACAGTTATAAAAGTGTGTGTGTGTGTGTGTGTGGGGGGGGGGGGGCTCCTAAAAAGGGGGGGCGGTTAAACACATGCATATATAACTTCATTATTGATGACTGTAAAGTGGGGGGGGGGGGCCCAAGTCAAAAAATGGGGGGGGGGGGGATTGGGCCCACCTGCCCCCCCCCCCCCGGTGCCGCCGTCCATGCTTTACTATGCTTATGTTGTTATTTACATGTACCTACCGAAATACACAACAATATATTTAGATTATATAAAAGAAATTGAAATTTTGTATCTACTTATTTATATTTATACACTAGTACACACACACACTGAACCAAAACGTCACTCATATTAGAATATCAATAATAGTTTTGCCCCCCCCCCATAAAATGCCTTGCACCCCCTAAAAATGCCTTGCCCCCCCTAAGTTAGAAGTCTGCCTACGTGCCTGCCAGGCATATAAAAAGATGGACAATGAATACCATGGTCCATGCTTGATGTTTTCTCTAGGCTTATTAAAAATATAAATAAGAGAACCATAGAATTTGTTTTCTGGTGATTGCATCCCGAATAGAAGCTGACCGCATGAGGAACAAAAGAAAGATGCTCGGCTGGCCGGCAGCTGAGACAGAGTTATGAGAACTGAAGCAAGCTCACCTTCTCTTGAACTGAAGATGGTGATGATAGCCAAAATCAGAGCGGTGCGTCATGGTTAGGGTTAGGGTTAGGATATTAACAATTTTGCATGTATTTTTTTTTTTAACTTGCTACTGTAGACGTAAGGGGCTACTGAGAATTAGGGTGAAATTTTTAGGGGGGGGGGGTCATCCTAAATTAGGAGCTGTGAAGCGGTATGCTTGTTCACATTAGTTTTTAATTTCTGCATGTAGGTACAGTCGTGGAAACAGGGAGCATGGAGGGAGTTCCAAAGACCGTCAGCTCAAGGAAAGAAGCTATTGGAATAGAAGGCTCTCTGGCATCTGGGGACCTCCACAATAAATGGATGGGATTTAGCTGATTGTCGAGTTGGTCGAGTGTATTTACGTCGAGGGGGGAGGGGGGAGCAGAGCAGCAAGTTCATCGGAGCACATTGTATCCTTGTGCTTGTAAAACAAGCACAAGGATGCAACATTACGGTGATGGGACAGGGGCTGGAGCTTGGTGGATAGTGAGGGACCTATTAGATTAGAGACTCTTTTTTGGACCTTGTCTAAAAGGGAGAGACTACCATGTGGCAATAATAAAATAAAGACTGTGGGACATTCATAACTGAGACCTGGTGGACAAGTCAAGCATAAATAAAATTTATTTGTACCAAATATTGTTAGATTGCAGAAAAGAAGGGAATTTTATTAACAGTTCTATAGGGGGGGGGGGCATTTTTTGGTGAGGGGTAGGGGGTCAGCATATATTATATATTTTACTTAATTCAGAAATAGTGTGGGGATTGCTTTGATAGGCATGATCTTTGAGATAACCCCACAGATAAAAATCGGGGGGTTATGGTCCGGTGAGTGTGAAGCCCATTTAGGATCACATCTTCTACTGATGAGATGAGAGATGATCACCAAAGTATCCCCATATATTTTGGGCAGTAACTATATAGCTTTTAAAAATATTAAAAAAAATTATCAAATTTCTTTTTTGCTCTAATTATTATTGTGGGGTGGGGGGTGACATGAAAACAATTCTGCCTATCTTTTGCTGGGCCTAACTCCACTCCCTGAACCTTGTTACCATTGGTAAAACAATAAAAATCTATTTAAAAAATTTTTTTTTTTACTCACTCTTCACTTGTTGCATCGTCCGTTTCTTCAGATCCGAAGTGGCTCCTTCCATCAACTGGCCATTCACATAGCTAGAAAAAGATTTCAAAACAGATGCAATGCTATTTAAGTTTAACTTCATGAATCTGGCTCACTTTTCTTTATTTATTTATATATATATATACATATATATATATAACAGTTTTTTTATTATATTCCAATAACCATGGTTTGTTTTATTACTTTTATTTTTTTCACATTTCCAAAAATTCCAAATTTCTGTGAAATATATTTAACGGTCCGTTTCATTTGTTTTGTGCCAAACAACATTTGTATGTCAATATCGTCTCTGCAACACTACAAAATCATCAGAAAAAGTTCACAAATAATAAGAGTTCTTAGATTAGAGTGTCTTGAAAAAACACCCACATCATACATCAGTTTCATTTTAGGGTGAAAATAAAAAAAAAAAACAAACAAAATTTTTTAGAGCAAACACTCACACGTGTGCGATCAAACTAATCCGCCATATATATATATATATATATAGCGCGTCTGGGTTATGTTGAAAAGAAATCAATAAAATGCTCGATCACAAGAATGTCAAATTATTTATTTAAACAACTATGTTACATATTCCAGAGACGTACCATGGTTTCATTGACATGGATCAACCTTTATTGTTTAGAAAAGGTTATTACAATCCATTGCTAGATCTTCAGCGACTCATGAAACGAAGACACTTCAGAAAATGAAATTCAACGGTCACCAGTTTCATCGTCCGGTAGATTCGCTCAAGTGGTGAATTCCCAAGTTCGAAACGATACATCTGGAGAAGGTCGGAGGTTACAGCGGCTGAAACCAGATGCGAACAGTAGTCCGAATAATCCAACATCATCACCATCATTGGTTTAACGTCCATCATCACCATCATTGGTTTAACGTCCATCATCACCATCATTGGTTTAACGTCCATCATCACCATCATTGGTTTAACGTCCATCATCATCATCATCATTGGTTTAACGTCCATCATCACCATCATTGGTTTAACGTCCATCATCACCATCATTGGTTTAACGTCCATCATCACCATCATTGGTTTAACGTCCATCATCACCATCATTGGTTTAACGTCCATCATCATCATCATCATTGGTTTAACGTCCATCATCACCATCATTGGTTTAACGTCCATCATCACCATCATTGGTTTAACGTCCATCATCACCATCATTGGTTTAACGTCCATCATCACCATCATTGGTTTAACGTCCATCATCACCATCATTGGTTTAACGTCCATCATCATCATCATCATTGGTTTAACGTCCATCATCACCATCATTGGTTTAACGTCCATCATCACCATCATTGGTTTAACGTCCATCATCACCATCATTGGTTTAACGTCCATCATCACCATCATTGGTTTAACGTCCATCATCACCATCATTGGTTTAACGTCCATCATCACCATCATTGGTTTAACGTCCATCATCACCATCATTGGTTTAACGTCCATCATCACCATCATTGGTTTAACGTCCATCATCACCATCATTGGTTTAACGTCCATCATCATCATCATCATTGGTTTAACGTCCATCATCACCATCATTGGTTTAACGTCCATCATCACCATCATTGGTTAAACGTCCATCATCACCATCATTAGTTTAACGTCCATCATCACCATCATTGGTTTAACGTCCATCATCACCATCATTGGTTTAACGTCCATCATCACCATCATTGGTTTAACGTCCATCATCACCATCATTGGTTTAACGTCCATCATCACCATCATTGGTTTAATGTCCATCATCACCATCATTGGTTTAACGTCCATCATCACCATCATTGGTTTAACGTCCATCATCACCATCATTGGTTTAACGTCCATCATCATCATCATCATTGGTTTAACGTCCATCATCACCATCATTGGTTTAACGTCCATCATCATCATCATCATTGGTTTAACGTCCATCATCACCATCATTGGTTTAACGTCCATCATCACCATCATTGGTTTAACGTCCATCATCACCATCATTGGTTTAACGTCCATCATCACCATCATTGGTTTAACGTCCATCATCACCATCATTGGTTTAACGTCCATCATCATCATCATCATTGGTTTAACGTCCATCATCACCATCATTGGTTTAACGTCCATCATCACCATCATTGGTTTAACGTCCATCATCACCATCATTGGTTTAACGTCCATCATCACCATCATTGGTTTAACGTCCATCATCACCATCATTGGTTTAACGTCCATCATCACCATCATTGGTTTAACGTCCATCATCACCATCATTGGTTTAACGTCCATCATCACCATCATTGGTTTAACGTCCATCATCACCATCATTGGTTTAACGTCCATCATCACCATCATTGGTTTAACGTCCATCATCACCATCATTGGTTTAACGTCCATCATCACCATCATTGGTTTAACGTCCATCATCACCATCATTGGTTTAACGTCCATCATCATCATCATCATTGGTTTAACGTCCATCATCACCATCATTGGTTTAACGTCCATCATCATCATCATCATTGGTTTAACGTCCATCATCACCATCATTGGTTTAACGTCCATCATCACCATCATTGGTTTAACGTCCATCATCATCATCATCATCATTGGTTTAACGTCCATCATCACCATCATTGGTTAAACGTCCATCATCACCATCATTGGTTTAACGTCCATCATCACCATCATTGGTTTAACGTCCATCATCACCATCATTGGTTTAACGTCCATTTTAGATGCTGGCATGCACTGAATGGCTTCAAGAAATTGACTTACAAACTAACCTATCTCTGGCTAGGTCTTTATTTATTCCTTGTTCTCTCAAGTCCATTTTTATCACTTCCTCACATGTTTTCCTTGGCCTTTTCCTGTTAACTGGACCTGCTACCTTAACTGTTCTACAGCTACTAACCATTCTTTCAACGTGACCATACCATCAAAGTCTCCTGTTCTGCACATATCTCCCTATAATGTCCAGATTTAATCTTCCTCTGAGGTCACCAGATCTAAGTCTGTCCTTTAAGAATCACATTACACATCCATCGTATCATTCTCGTATAATTTCACTCCATGCAACGCATGTCCTCAACCTTCATTGGCCAGGTTTCACTTCCATACTACACCACACTATGTACACACGCCTGATAGACTCTTCCCTTATTCGACAGTGGTAACGCTCTGCTGGTTAGTAATGACAAACGTTCCCTGAACTTAATCTATCCACTCTTAACGAACGATATCGATCAAAAGATGAAAAGAGTTTTATACTTACGTTGTGATGCTTATATTATTTATTGAACAGCTGTTCAGAATGGCCGCAAGTGCAATCTGCAAACAGATTAATCACCGGATGAAAAAAACATTTATTAAAGTCTAGTAATAGCTAGCAGGGATACCTGGCGTAGCCCAGGAGTCCTCGATAAGAAAAGAAAAGAGCTTTTATAAAAAAATGCGTGTTTTTAAAAAAAAAAAAATTTTTCTTTCTAAAACTATGCTCAGTCATGTTACTTTTTTTGATACTGGTTTTCGTCGACATCTTCTCGCAGTTTTTTTTAAAATGGAAATCGCTCCAGACAAGGCATGAAGCCGCTTGGTATAAGGAGCTAACAAGAACAAAATATTATTATCGCAAAGACAGGAGATGCCTATTTGCTTTAGTCTTGAAAAGACCAAAGTTATAGGTAGGAGGAAAACAGTCAGCAGGAAGAGAGTTCCGCAAGCCTGCAATTATTGGAAAGAAGCACCTGGAATAGGAAGCTGTTCATTAACACGACGACCATCTTCTGAGGCACAGGTTCTAATCCTATACGAATTTCATTACGAAGCTGTATTACAATGAGGTATCAAAACAGCGAATTGATGGAGGCCACTAGACCAACGAGTCAAACGAGCTGGAACAAAAGAAGCGGGGAATAGATCAGATAATTCTGAAGAACACATGCCATGATAGTATTTATAGAAAAGACTGAGACTAGCAATATCAGAAGAAGAAAGGGTAGTGCCAATCAAATTACAGATGTGTTTCTGCACCTTATCAAGAACCCTCAAATGGTAGAGAGATTTACCAACCCAAATAGGACAACAGTACGCAGTCGGAAGATGCCGACACGCTTAGCCAATCAGATTGCAGCTGAGGACAGGTTGCGATTGCGAATTGAGTAAATCGTAAAATTAAGACAATTCAAGCGATAAGTAATTTCAGCATTTTAGGACAGACGATTCAGTCTCCGAAGGACAAAAAAAATATGTAAGAAAGTTCTTTCTTTTCACCGTAACGACCTAACCCTAAAAACAATGTAAAAAAATTTTTTTTTTACCCCCCCACCCCCCAAAATATTGTAAAAAAGTTCTTTGTTTTCACTGTAACGACATAACCCTAAAAACAATGTAAAATTTTTTTTTACCCCCCCCCCCAAAAATGTAAAAAAGTTCTTTCTTTTCACTGTAACCGCTAACCCTAAAAACAATGTAAATTTTTTTTTTTACCCCCCCCTCAAAAATGTAAAAAAGTTCTTTCTTTTCACTGTAACCGCTAACCCTAAAAACAATGTAAAAATTTTTTTTTACCCCCCCCCCAAATAAAATGTAAAAAAGTTCTTTCTTTTCACTGTAACCGCTAACCCTAAAAACAATGTAAAATTTTTTTTTTACCCCCCCCCCCCCAAATAAAATGTAAAAAAGTTCTTTCTTTTCACTGTAACCGCTAACCCTAAAAACAATGTAAAATTTTTTTTTTACCCCCCCCCCCCAAAAATGTAAAAAAGTTCTTTCTTTTCACTGTAACCGCTAACCCTAAAAACAATGTAAAATTTTTTTTTTACCCCCCCCCCAAAAAAAATGTAAAAAAGTTCTTTCTTTTCACTGTAACCGCTAACCCTAAAAACAATGTAAAAATTTTTTTTTACCCCCCCCCCAAAAAAAATGTAAAAAAGTTCTTTCTTTTCACTGTAACCGCTAACCCTAAAAACAATGTAAAATTTTTTTTTACCCCCCCCCCCCCCAAATAAAATGTAAAAAAGTTCTTTCTTTTCACTGTAACCGCTAACCCTAAAAACAATGTAAAATTTTTTTTTTACCCCCCCCCCCAAAAATGTAAAAAAGTTCTTTCTTTTCACTGTAACCGCTAACCCTAAAAACAATGTAAAATTTTTTTTTTACCCCCCCCCCAAAAAAAATGTAAAAAAGTTCTTTCTTTTCACTGTAACCGCTAACCCTAAAAACAATGTAAAATTTTTTTTTTACCCCCCCCCCAAAAAAAATGTAAAAAAGTTCTTTCTTTTCACTGTAACCGCTAACCCTAAAAACAATGTAAAATTTTTTTTTTACCCCCCCCCCAAAAAAAATGTAAAAAAGTTCTTTCTTTTCACTGTAACCGCTAACCCTAAAAACAATGTAAAAATTTTTTTTTACCCCCCCCCCCCCCGCCAAAAAAAAAATGTAAAAAAGTTCTTTCTTTTCACCGTAACGACCTAACCCTAATATTTTCATATTATCACCGAAATTATTGAAATGGAAAAAAAGAAAGAAAAAGACGATGTTTTTTAAAAAGACGATGTTTCTTAAAAAGACGACGTTTCTTAAAAAGACGATGTTTCTTACCTGTGAAGGTGAGACAAGAAGACAGACATCCGTCAACATGGATTTCTCGATGAATTCCTCAGCGGCAGAACGAAGAACTTCGGGATCACTACAGGCTTCACATCGCGTCTGCAAACACATCAGAGACCAACATAAATAATCATCTTGACCAACAAAGATGGGACATTTATTTTTTACGGCATATCAACCCTTTTTTTTATGTTATTTAATACCGAATCCAGTCATTTTGGTATGTAACGTGAGTCTTAAAGACAGGCTTAAGTCTGATGACCTCAGAGAAAGATTAAAACTGGACTGTCTCCCGTTTGCAGAACAGGAGACTTTTTTTTGGTATGGTCACGTTGAAAGAATGGAGAGTTGTTGAGTCAATAGATGTAGAACAGTTGAGGTAGCAGAGTCAGTTAGCAGTGGAAGGCCAAGGAAACCATGGGAGTGCTAAGAATGGATTTAAGATAGGAATAAAGACCTGGCCAGAGATAAGTTAGTCTAAAAGTCATCCATTATATACCAACTTGTATAACATATGTTAAACCGATGATTATGATTATTATTACCATGATTATTATTATGTCTGTCTTTCTGGCATAGGATTGATTTCTTAACATTTATCTCCCTTTGCCGGCTCTTTTTTCTTAGGGGGTTCTTTCTAACCCATCATTGGTGAGAGTCTTCCCCAATCTTTTTAGCTGCTTTCTTCACAAAGCTTCATGGAGAGATTTCTATCTCTTTAAATATTTCAACATTTGAGGCATCACCGGTAAGAATAATTGCCTTTCTTCTCCCTCAAAATAGAATTAAATGGTACTGGTATTATTTTCTTTTTATATATATTTTTTTTTATCTAAACAAACTTTTTTTTACTTTTTCACCACGTGTGAATCTCCATTTCACCGCTTCTAACTCATCTATTTCCTAGCGTAATTGTATTTCTTCTCTTTTAGTATTATATTTTATACTCAAAATATTTTCGATTCTGTAATTTTATTAATCTTCGGCTCCATTAGATTTGAGTCAACTCCTCGTTCCTGCCTCGTCTTCATTTTGTATCCACATGTTTCTGAAACAATGTTTTCATTCTTTTTACAGTTTTACCTTTGTCGATGATCAATAAACCTGTGTCTAGAATATACCATGCCTCAGAGTTTTGATTGCTGATAAGAGTTTATGCTAGCTGTCAGAGGGTTTCACGTTTTCTACGAAACTAACGCATCCCGGAAACAGCAAAATGATGACGACAATGATGAAAGAATGAATGAGAGTGCTTGGGGTAGTAGATGTAGAACCTGGATAAGGATGGATTTAAGAGAAGAATAAATAAAGACCTGGTCAGAGATAGGTTAGTTTGGAAGTCAATTTCTAAAAGCCGTCCATTATATGCCAACTTATATAATAGATGTTAAACCAAATATGATGAAGATGACAATGATGAAAGAATGGATGAGAGTGATTGGGTTAGTAGATGTAGAACAGTTGAGATAGCAGGGTCAGTTGGCAGGGGAAGACCACAGAAAACATGGGAGGAAGTGATATGGATGAATTTGAAGGAAAGGGGAATAAACAAAGACCTAAGCAGAGATATGTTCGTTTGGAAGTCAATTTCTAAAAGTCGTCCAATGCCAGCATGTAAAGCGGACGTTTAACCGAATATTATGATGATGATGATGATGATGATGATGACGACGATATCCAACGAGTAAAAAAGCTGTCGAGATACAGAAAATCGTGTCATTTTGCGGATTCACTTAGTTTTAACTCAACGAAAATTGCTAGGCAATCAACAAAAATTCATCAAAGGGAGTTAACTCGCATATTAAATAAAAATCGGGTTGCCTCCCCTCAACTCTGGTAAATCTTCACCAATCTGTATTAATGGAACTATCACACAAGATCTTATCATGTTCTTTCCGATAGATAACTTTGATAAATAATTTTTAAAATTTTTTTTTTTAATATTTATTGAAATGAAAAATAAGGGAAAAACTAAACCAAAATTTTAAAACAACATTTTTAAACATGACTATATTTTGAATTGCTTTAGGCATTTTTTTTTTTAAATATTTATTGAAATGAAAAATAAAATAAGGGAAAAACTAAACCAAAATTTTAAAAAGCCTATTTGAAAACAACATTTTTAAACATGACTATATTTTGAATTGTTTTAGGCATTTTTTTTTATTTAACTAGGCATTTTTTTAGTTAACTAGGCATTTTTTTTATTTAACTAGGCATTTTTTTAGTTAACTAGGCATTTTTTAAAATTTAACTAGGCATTTTTTTAAATTTAACTAGGCATTTTTTTAAATTTAACTAGGCATTTTTTTTAGTTAACTAGGCATTCCATCTGGGCAACACTGAGTAAATACAGTTCGCATACAGGGTGTCCCCCCCCCAAAAAAAAATGTATGCAACGTTTGAATTATTATAACTCATTCAATTTACTGATTTTAACTTGTAAACAAGATTAACAAAAGAGTAAGAATGCACATCTAAAAATACTGACAGTAAAATTTACCAAGACATAGAAAATTAACTTTTAATAAACGTAAAGGCTACTTTAAGCTAATTTAACAATGTTAATAAAATTAATCCTAACCCGTTCTGCTCAATACACTTTTCATATCATGATACATTGGATCTACAAACGTCTTACAACATTTCCTGTACCATGTTCATAAATTAACCCGAACCTATACCCGGGTTCGGGTTCGGGTTAGGGTTAATTTATGAACATTCTGAAATTACCCCAAGTAGCATTTACATTATTATTAAATTAATATTAATAGTTAATTTTAAATGTTTTTTTTTTGTTAATTTTACTGTCAGTATGTTTATGTGTGTATTCTTCTATCAATATTGTTTGCAAATTAAAATCAGTAAATTGAACGAGTTATAACGATTCAAAGGGTGCATAAATTTTGGTATAATAAAATCTACATAATAATAATAATAATAAAATAATAATAAAATAATAATAAAAATAATCATAAAAATAAAAAATAAAAATAATAATAAAAAAATAAAAATGATAATAAAATAATAATAATAATAATGAAAATAATAATAATAATAAAAATAATAATAAAAATAATAATAATAATAATAAAAAAATAAAAATAATAATAAAAATAATAATAAAAAAAAAAATAATAATAATAAAAATAATAATAATAAAATAATAAAAATAATCATAAAAATAATAAAAATAAAAAATAAAAATAAAAATAATAATAATAAAAAGTAATAATAATAATAACAATAATAATAATAACAATAATAAAAAAAATAATAGCCATTGAGCATCTGTATATTTATGTTTATAATTTCTGCTAATAGTTTTTCTGGGGATGCAGAGAAATGACATGGATATTTGTTGTAAATTTAGGTTTGGCAAGGCATATCCCAGCCATTAATAAATGGGTGACAATTTTGGAAAAATAAATTGCCGACTCATCCTTCCGGAAGTGACGTCATTGTGAGAGGAGTTTTTCACATTATCATTCTTTATTTTCATTACGTCGTTAAGACAAGGTGTTTTGCTGTAAATTGAAGTTAAGCAAGGTATATAGTTTATGGGACTTGTGGTGTGTGGCTTAATAAAAAAGTGAGTTCTGACTTCCGGCTATTTAGGCAGAAGGTGCCCAGACTGGAATCAGCTCTGCATTGCAACCACTTATGGTGGTATAGTCATGTTGAACGAAGGAAGCTTCGGTTGGATTGAGAGTAAGCAAGGTAAAGGCAGGCCGAGAAAGACTTGGAATGGCTCAGCCAAGGATGACCTCAAGCAGTCGCATATTGAAACCAATGTAAATGATAGAGTTTCATAGAAGAAAGGAGCCTCTAATCTAATCGGTCTCACACTGTCTATCAAGCTCCAACCTCTGTCGCATCGTCGCAATGTTGCATCTCTGTGCTTGTTTTACAAGTACTTCAATGGAATGTGCTCCGACAAACTTGCTACACTTGTGTCCCATCAACGTAAATACCCCTGACCAAACGGACAATCAGCAAAATCCCACCCCTTCACTAAATAACTTCTCACACCTGCCAGTATCCTATATTCTCTGCTATTGACGCTGAAGATTACCAGACTGGAGTCAGCTCTGCATTGCAACCACCTATGTTGGTATGGACATGTTGAACGAAACTCTAGTTGAATAAACAGATGTGCGCACATCCTAAGAGGTGGTTACTTACCTTCATATCTATCAAGATCCCTTCCAACGGCCTGAGCGGGTTATGAACAGTCAGATGGTAGGATAATTTCTCCATCAGTAACAATTCGAACCCGAGAACGATGTCCGCAAATTTGTCCCTGTCTCCTTTCAGATTGCCGACGAATTGGTTAATAGAAACGTTGAATTCTTCCACTTTACTCGCAAGGTAAACACTGGTAAGGCTGAGAAAAAAAAGGAAAAAGTAACTTTCAAACATTGCAGAAAAAAAAAAAGTAACTTTCAAACATTGCAAAAAAAAAAAGTAACTTTCAAACATTGCAGAAAAAAAAAGTAACTTTCAAACATTGCAGAAAAAAAAAGTAACTTTCAAACATTGCAAAAAAAAAAAGTAACTTTCAAACATTGCAGAAAAAAAAAAGTAACTTTCAAACATTGCAGAAAAAAAGGTAACTTTCAAACATTGCAAAAAAAAGTAACTTTCAAACATTGCAGAAAAAAAAAGTAACTTTCAAACATTGCAAAAAAAAAAGTAACTTTCAAACATTGCAAAAAAAAAGTAACTTTCAAACATTGCAGAAAAAAAAAGTAACTTTCAAACATTGCAGAAAAAAAAAAGTAACTTTCAAACATTGCAGAAAAAAAAGTAACTTTCAAACATTGCAGAAAAAAAAAGTAACTTTCAAACATTGCAGAAAAAAAAGGTAACTTTCAAACATTGCAGAAAAAAAAAGTAACTTTCAAACATTGCAGAAAAAAAAAGTAACTTTCAAACATTGCAGAAAAAAAAAGTAACTTTCAAACATTGCAGAAAAAGAAAAGTAACTTTCAAACATTGCAGAAAAAAAAAGTAACTTTCAAACATTGCAGAAAAAAAAAAGTAACTTTCAAACAGTGCAGAAAAAAAAAGTAACTTTCAAACATTGCAGAAAAAAAAGTAACTTTCAAACATTGCAGAAAAAAAAAGTAACTTTCAAACATTGCAGAAAAAAAAAGTAACTTTCAAACATTGCAGAAAAAAAAAGTAACTTTCAAACATTGCAGAAAAAAAAAGTAACTTTCAAACATTGCAGAAAAAAAAAGTAACTTTCAAACATTGCAGAAAAAAAAAGTAACTTTCAAACATTGCAGAAAAAAAAAGTAACTTTCAAACATTGCAGAAAAAAAAAGTAACTTTCAAACATTGCAGAAAAAAAAAAGTAACTTTCAAACATTGCAGAAAAAAAAAGTAACTTTCAAACATTGCAGAAAAAAAAAGTAACTTTCAAACATTGCAGAAAAAAAAAAGTAACTTTCAAACATTGCAGAAAAAAAAAAGTAACTTTCAAACATTGCAGAAAAAAAAAGTAACTTTCAAACATTGCAGAAAAAAAAGGTAACTTTCAAACATTGCAGAAAAAAAAAGTAACTTTCAAACATTGCAGAAAAAAAAGTAACTTTCAAACATTGCAGAAAAAAAAAGTAACTTTCAAACATTGCAGAAAAAAAAAGTAACTTTCTAACATTGCAGAAAAAAAAGTAACTTTCAAACATTGCAGAAAAAAAAAGTAACTTTCAAACATTGCAGAAAAAAAAAGGTAACTTTCAAACATTGCAGAAAAAAAAAGTAACTTTCAAACATTGCAGAAAAAAAAAGTAACTTTCAAACATTGCAGAAAAAAAAAGTAACTTTCAAACATTGCAGAAAAAAAAATTTTTTTTAAATATATTTTTTAAAATTCAAATATTTTTTTCTTAAATAATTTTTTATTTTAAATATTCTTTTTAAATATTTCTTTTAAATATATTTTTTGATATTTAAATATTTTTAAATATATTAAAACAAAAATTTTTTTTAATATATTTTCGGATATTTAAATGTTTTTAAAAAATAAATTTTTATTTTTAATATTCTTTTTAAATATTTCTTTTTAATAATTTTTTTAAATATAGTTTTTGATATTTAAATATTTTTAAATATATTAAAACTATTTTTTTTTTAATATATTTTCAGATATTTAAATATTTTTGAAAAATAATTTTTTTATTTTAAATATTCTTTTTAAATATTACATTTTAACAATTTTTTAAATATATTTTTTGATATCAAAATCTTTTTTTAAATAATTTTTTATTATCTTATTTTGAATATTTTTGAAAAATATTTTTTTGTTTTGAATATTTTTTATTTTAAGTATTTAAAAAAAAAAATAATTAACAATAATAATTTTTAATATTTAAAGATTTAAAAAAAATTTTTTTTTTTTGTTATGGAAATTCCTCTGCTCATAAAAATCATAATACACATTGTGGTTGGTTGTTTTGTAGCATATAATTCGTTTTCAAGTTATTTAATGCCAAATACGGTCATTTTATGCTACAAGTTCTTTATATATTCAAATATTTATTCATTATGTTGGTTTGGTTTGGTTGCTTTGTAAATGAAAAATGTTTTTGTTTTTGGCTTTGCAGAACATGATTAAGTTTTGCAAAGGGGCAAAAATATCTTCAAATATTTATTCATGGCTTTCAGTTGGGTTGTTTTGTAGAGGAAAAATGTTTTTGTTTTTGGCTTTACAGAACATAATTGAAAAATAAAAATGAAAATGAATTCCCCATTAAAAACTGGTTATATAATAAAATGAATAAACATGAGTGAAACGTCGGTTGGTCAAATAAAGTGAGTTTATATTATTTTTCAACTTTATTATAAACTAGCGGTACCCGTCGCCCGGCGTTGCACGGGAGAAAGTACTACCTATTGCATAAAAAAGAAACCGCCTATTGTTTCCCCCCCCCTCCCCTCTACCGTGTTGGTGAATGTTTTAAATTATAAAAAAAAGAAAAAAAAAAAAGAAAGCAGAATGGGATCGAACGCCGATACTGGGGATAATGGCGAAAATGAAACTTCTCTTCTTAACCATTGCGCCACAGTTACACCTTGAAAAATACATGTGAAAATCGGCGAGTTAAGCTAAGCTTGTTTACTGGCAGCTTCTGGCGACGGAAAATAAAGTTCAACAATGACACGCTTTAGGTCATTTATTTGGGAAGGGTTAAAGGTATTTGATTTTGAAAATATAAATGTGTCGGGTTCTAACATGAATTAAGTAGGAAGTCAATTTAATGAAAGAATTTTAGCCGTCATGTTTGAAGAATGAATGTTGCAGGTACTGTGTTCGTTAATGTCATTCGGTTAATTCCGGAATGAATGTAAATGTGGAAATCATAGTTAGAAATAGGAAAAACGTAATCTGATATTCGCGGAATATCAGCGGATTCAACGGGAGCTGTCATTATTTGTTTGCGTATTGTTTTATATTATGTAGTAAATTAATACCAGGCAAATAATAAATAAGGACGGACTGTTTTGTGAAAAGTAAACTGTGTTTATTAGTCCCCGGTGTCAATGAGTGTAGTCACAGTACACAATTGTTAGGGGGGAAAGTCTTTGCTACCACCTATATGGAGTTGGTTTTTCGGAGAGACGTTGATGGTGGGCCAAATGTAATATTTAGTGTTAGGTTGGAAAAAATAATAACAACTTTTCTGAAACACGCTCGAGTGAATAAGTGTAGTATAGCGGTGAGTTTAGTAGCCTGTGATGTATGTGGTTATTTTCCTATACTCCGAGAAGGTACAGGGGAAAAAACGTCTCTACTTTATATATTAGAAGACACAAAAAAGATTTAATGAATATTAAAGAAAAAGATTTTTGCACATTTGAACTTAAGTTGAGCACGTTTCTGAAGAAGGGAAGTGTTCCCGAAATATTATATCATACAGAGTTTCCACCAGACCATTTTGATACAGGTATTACATAACATTGTAACATTGTGTAGATCGGGGAAGGGCAACCTTTTCAAGATTTCAAGGGCAGATAACTGAAATCTTCTTAAAAACAAGATGGAGGCTTACTGAACGAGTCGCTGTTACGATACGCAGAATGGAAAAATACTTGTAATTAAAGTTCTAGTGGATAATTTTTTCTACTTTTTCGTACAGTGAGTAAGAATATAATGCTTAATAAGTATATATTATTGTTTTTACATAAAAATATTTTTTCATAGGCCGCTAATCACCGTTTTTTTTGAATGAATAAAATTAAATTATAAGTGTATTGAATATGAATTTATTAGACAATGTTTAAAAAATAAATATGCAAATAATGTATAGCCTTGAGAGTGTTTAGTCAGGTTTTCTGTGACTATATATATGGTATGTGAAAATATTTTAACGTAACTGAATTAGGAAGATATGAATATAGTTTGGATAAACAAAAAAAACTCGCATTTATTCATTTAGATAATAATGAATAATAATAAAATCATTTAATAATAATAAAATCATTTAATAATAATAAAATCATTTAATAATAATAAAATCATTTAGATAATAATGAAATCATTGTAGATGAAGAAAGAACACTGTGCTATTAATAATTAACAACAATTATTATTTTAGTTAACATTTTGAGGCAAAATCCATAGTTTATATTTTGTAAAATTGAAAGTTAAAAATTAATTCTACGTACAATCTGAGACAGATTAAATACATTAAATCATTTAAAATAATATTACTACTGTTAATACTTAAGAAATTAATATAAAGTTTTTCGTATGAATAAAATTAAATTATAAGTGAATAGTATTGAATATGAATTTATTAGACAATGTTTAAAAAATAAACATGCAAATAATGTTAATACTTAAGAAATTAATATAAAGTAAAGTTTTTTGTATGAATAAAATTAAATTATAAGTGAATAGTATTGAATATGAATTTATTAGACAATGTTTAAAAAATAAACATGCAAATAATGTTAATAATTAAAAAATTAATATAAAGTAAAGTTTTTCGTATGAACAAAATTAAATTATAAGTGAATAGTATCGAATATGAATTTATTAGACAATGTTTAAAAAGTAAATATGCAAATAATGTATAGCCTTGAGAGTGTTTAGTCAGGTTTTCTGTGACTATATATACGGTATGTGAAAATATTTTAACGTAACTGAATTAGGAAGATATGAATATAGTTTGGATAAACAAAAAAAACTTGCATTTATTCATTTAGATAATAATGAATAATAATAAAATCATTTAATAATAATAAAATCATTTAATAATAATAAAATCATTTAATAATAATAAAATCATTTAATAATAATAAAATCATTTAATAATAATAAAATCATTTAGATAATGATGAAATCATTGTAGATGAAAAGAGTACACTGTGCTATTAATAATTAACAACAATTATTATTTTAGTTAACATTTTGAGGCAAAATCCATAGTTTATATTTTGTAAAATTGAAAGTTAAAAATTAATTCTACGTACAATCTGAGACAGATTAAATACATTAAATCGTTTAAAATAATATTACTACTGTTAATACTTAAGAAATTAATATAAAGTTTTTCGTATGAATCAAATTAAATTATAAGTGAATAGTATTGAATATGAATTTATTAGACAATGTTTAAAAAATAAACATGCAAATAATGTTAATAATTAATAAATTAATATAAGGAAAAGTTTTTCGTATGAATAAAATTAAATTATAAGTCAATAGTATTAAATATGAATTTATTAGACAATGTTTAAAAAATAAACATGCAAATAATGTTAATAATTAATAAATTAATATAAAGTAAAGTTTTTCGTATGAATAAAATTAAATTATAAGTGAATAGTATTGTATATGAATTTATTAGACAATGTTTAAAAAATAAACATGCAAATAATGTATAGCCTTGAGAGTGTTTAGTCAGGTTTTCTGTGACTATATATACGGTATGTGAAAATATTTTAACGTAACTGAATTAGGAAGAGGTTAAGGTGTTTTCATATGAATATAGTTCGGATAAACGAAAGAAACTTTGGCATTTATTCATTTAGATAATAATGAATAATAATAAAAATCATTTAATAACAATGAAATCATTTAATAATAATAAAATCATTTAATAATAAAATCATTTAATAATAATAAAATCATTTAATAATAATAAAATCATTTAATAATAATAAAATCATTTAATAATAATAAAATCATTTAATAATAATAAAATCATTTAATAATAATAAAATCATTTAATAATAATAAAATCATTTAATAATAATAAAATCATTTAATAATAATAAAATCATTTAATAATAATAAAATCATTTAATAATAATAAAATCATTTAATAATAATAAAATCATTTAATAATAATAAAATCATTTAATAATAATAAAATCATTTAATAATAATAAAATCATTTAATAATAATAAAATCATTTAATAATAATAAAATCATTTAATAATAATAAAATCATTTAATAATAATAAAATCATTTAATAATAATAAAATCATTTAATAATAATAAAATCATTTAATAATAATAAAATCATTTAATAATAATAAAATCATTTAATAATAATAAAATCATTTAATAATAATAAAATCATTTAATAATAATAAAATCATTTAATAATAATAAAATCATTTAATAATAATAAAATCATTTAATAATAATAAAATCATTTAATAACAATGAAATCATTTATTCATAACGATTATTATTTTAGTTAAAATCCATAGTTTGTCTTTTGTAAAATTGAAAGTTAAAAATTAATTCTACGTACAGTCAGAGACATTTAATTTGGAGCGCCACTAGGATAAAAAAAGAAAGGTAGCATAAAATAAATAGTTTTACGTAGAAGAAAATTACGTACGTGATGTCACGCGGATGAAAATCCATGACGGAATTGTAGAGATAAAACCGTTTGAAGTACGTCATGGCTGTTCCCTGGGGAAATAAGTAAAAATTTTAAAAAAAATTAACATCTTATTATTACTCATTTGTCAAGACTCTTTGGGGATCTTCCTTTTCTAAACATCCTCTCAACTCGCTTCTGAAAACAGAAAAAAAATATAATTCAACGGAACATTTGGTAAAATTTTACTCTTTGCTCCCATGCTATAAATGTAAAAAATATAATTCAACGGAACATTTGGTAAAATTTTACTCTTTGCCCCCATGCTATAAATGTAAAAAATATAATTCAACGGAACATTTGGTAAAATGTTACTCTTTGCCCCCATGCTATAAATGTAAAAAATATAATTCAACGGAACATTTGGTAAAATTTTACTCTTTGCCCCCATGCTATAAATGTAAAAAATATAATTCAACGGAACATTTGGTAAAATTTTACTCTTTGCCCCCATGCTATAAATGTAAAAAATATAATTCAACGGAACATTTGGTAAAATGTTACTCTTTGCCCCCATGCTATAAATGTAAAAAATATAATTCAACGGAACATTTGGTAAAATTTTACTCTTTGCCCCCATGCTATAAATGTAAAAAATATAATTCAACGGAACATTTGGTAAAATTTTACTCTTTGCCCCCATGCTATAAATGTAAAAAATATAATTCAACGGAACATTTGGTAAAATTTTACTCTTTGCCCCCATGCTATAAATGTAAAAAATATAATTCAACGGAACATTTGGTAAAATTTTACTCTTTGCCCTCATGCTATAAATGTAAAAACAAAAAAAAAAGAGATTCTATTTTTTTTCTTCGTACGATTACATATCAACGCCCTGGAAATACCGGGAAAAAAATTTAGGCTTTTGAGTAGGGATTCACTTTATTATATAATATTAACATAAAATGATCACCCACTTCCTGAGCAGAAAGCGTTATTAATCACCTAGATTACATGGCAGCCATTTTGGAAATACAAAAAAATGGTTGCTCGTTCTGTCCTATGCTCTATGTGGTCAAGAATTGGGTGATCATTTTATGTTAAATTTATACAGTAAAGTGGACCAGCTTTCCACGGAATGTGCTCTGATGAAGCTACTGTACTTTTTTTCTTTTTTATTCTGCAAGATCTTTCAAGCTGCACCGGTTGGGCAGTAGGAGGCAGACAAGACAGTGTTGCATCGTATGGTCCTTCTCTCCACATTCACAGATGGTTGGGTCAGTTTTGTAGCCCCATCTAGGTTCACAGAGAGATTGTTGTCAAGTTAGGCAGGATGTAGGGGTTTTTCTTTGTCTTTTAAGCATGTGATCATACGACAGTTTCCCTTCCCACTTTTTAACGCTGTCCTTTGCATCATCGTTGTACTCTGCAAGATTTTTTCAAACTAAACCGGTTGGGCAGTAGGGGCAGACTAGGCAGTGTTGCATTGTATGGTCCACCCCTCCACATTCAAAGATGGTTGACTCAGTTTTGTAGCTCCATCTCGTCATAGCAACTTTTGATCGCCCCATTCCCGTTCAGAAAGGACTGGTAACAGGAGTCGTCATCGTTGGGATAGAGATAGATAGATAGATAGAGAGAGAGAGAAACAGGGAGCAGCAAGATAATTCTAAAAACTTGCGGCTGAAAAAAAGCTATTAGAATATAAAGTATGTCGGCATCTAGAGATGTCTACAATGAAGGGGTAGGATTTTGCTGCGAGTCACTGTGTTGGAAGTATTTTTGTTGAGGAGGGGGGGGACAAGTGCAATAAGATTATCAAAACACATTCTGTGGAAGTACTTGTAAAACGGTTGGCCATTAGGGGGCAGACCAGGCAGTGTTGCATCGTATGGTCCACCCCTCCACATTCACAGATGTTTTGGTCAGTTTTGTAACCCATATACTCATAGCAACTTTTGATTCCTAACCAAAACTTTCAATGTCATATACGTGCACTAATATATTTTCTTTTCCTAACCCAAACTTTCAATGTCATATACGTGCACTAATATATCTTCTTTTCCTAACCCAAACTTTCAATGTCATATACGTGCACTAATATATCTTTTTTTCCTAACCCAAACTTTCAATGTCATATACGTGCACTAATATATCTTCTTTTCCTAACCCAAACTTTCAATGTCATATATGTGCACTAATATATCTTCTTTTCCTAACCCAAACTTTCAATGTCATATACGTGCACTAATATATCTTCTTTTCCTAACCCAAACTTTCAATGTCATATACGTGCACTAATATATCTTTTTTTCCTAACCCAAACTTTCAATGTCATATACGTGCACTAATATATCTTCTTTTCCTAACCCAAACTTTCAATGTCATATATGTGCACTAATATATCTTCTTTTCCTAACCCAAACTTTCAATGTCATATACGTGCACTAATATATCTTCTTTTCCTAACCCAAACTTTCAATGTCATATACGTGCACTAATATATCTTCTTTTCCTAACCCAAACTTTCAATGTCATATATGTGCACTAATATATCTTCTTTTCCTAACCCAAACTTTCAATGTCATATACGTGCACTAATATATCTTCTTTTCCTAACCCAAACTTTCAATGTCATATACATGCACTAATATATTTTCTTTTCCTAACCCAAACTTTCAATGTCATATATGTGCACTATATCTTCTTTTCCTAACCCAAACTTTCAATGTCATATACGTGCACTAATATTTCTTCTTTTCCTAACCCAAACTTTCAATGTCATATACGTGCACTAATATATTTTCTTTTCCTAACCCAAAACTTTCAATGTCATATACGTGCACTAATATATTTTCTTTTCCTAACCCAAAACTTTTAATGTCATATACATGCACTAATATATCTTCTTTTCCTAACCCAAACTTTCAATGTCATATACGTGCACTAATATATCTTCTTTTCCTAACCCAAACTTTCAATGTCATATACGTGCACTAATATATTTTCTTTTCCTAACCCAAACTTTCAATGTCATATACGTGCACTAATATATCTTCTTTTCCTAACCCAAACTTTCAATGTCATATACATGCACTAATATATCTTCTTTTCCTAACCCAAACTTTCAATGTCATATACGTGCACTAATATATCTTCTTTTCCTAACCCAAACTTTCAATGTCATATACGTGCACTAATATATCTTCTTTTCCTAACCCAAACTTCCAATGTCATATACGTGCACTAATATATCTTCTTTTCCTAACCCAAACTTTCAATGTCATATATGTGCACTAATATATCTTCTTTTCCTAACCCAAACTTTTAATGTCATATACGTGCACTAATATATCTTCTTTTCCTAACCCAAACTTTCAATGTCATATATGTGCACTAATATATCTTCTTTTCCTAACCCAAACTTTCAATGTCATATACGTGCACACACGTGCAACCGCAACAAATTATAACACCTTCTGATAGTAAACAGTTGTTACGTTAATGATAACTATTGTCCTTTTTATATCCATTGTAAATCTAACTCGATCAGGTGATCGATTGCTTGCACCCTGACTTCAAAGCGACAACAAATAGGATACACAAAAAAGCTGAAATTCTTTTGTTCAAATATTGAGAAGAAAACTTGACTGAAGCAATTTCTAAGAAACGGGTAAGATAGAAAGTATCCACTTTATCATGGCTGCCATAGCTGAAATCGGAAATTGCGAACCTGTGTTAATCTTCAATTGTATTTTAGGCTGGATTTTTTTTTTGAACGGGTGGAAGGGGGGCAAATAATAATTTGTTTTTAACAATTTGTTTAATCGTTTACAAACTAGCAGAGCTACCCGGCATTGCCCGGGGTTAAACTGTATCATATTTGTATTAAAACTCCCGTTCCCCCCCCCCCCATCCCAACTGGACATACCCACGGACAGCTCTCCTTTATCTAGATTCCTCGCGGAATGAGTCGGCATAACAGGAAATACCCCTTAATAAAAATCAGAGTTACTTCCCTTTATTAAATAAACGACTGAAAAAAAAAAACCAAGCCCCCCCCCCTAACTAAACCTGGGTCAGTCGATCCCCCAAAGAATAAATTCTTTTATTTTTTTATTTTGAAAATAATTTTTAACTAGTATTATTAACCAAAAATAATTATATTACAAAGTAAAAAATAATTATATTACAAAGTAAAAAATAATTATATTACAAAGTAAAAAATAATTATTACCAAATAATAAATTCAAATTTTTTTTTATTTTTTTATAAATGATAAAAATAAAAATTAGGGCAAAAGCTGTGCGGTCTAAAGTAATGGAGTATTTTTTTTTTAGAGTGGGGTTACCACCGGTTCGCAATTTTCGATTTTATTTCTTTTTTTATCGGGGGGGGGGGGAGCTCTTTCTAACTTACCAAGACATATTTTGGCATTGGCGGCAGAAAGCGATTACAGAATTCTTTTAGAACAAATTCGTAATGGCGGCAAAGGTGGTGCTCTTCTGCAAAGAGGAAGAAAAATTCTTCCACTTCTGAATCCTAAAGAAAAGACAAAAAACAAAAGACAAATCAAAAAAAGAAAATAAATAATTTGACAATAAAATCCCTTCAATAACCACTAAGAAAAAAAAAATGACTCATTGGGTCAACCATTGAGGAAAAAGTGAGTTTGCAAAGCCAGTTCAATTTTTTAAATAAAAAGATAAAATTAGTCTCTTTCTGCTCGCTATATCTCACCTCCTCCTCCTACAACTTAAATAGTATTACTACCCTGGTGATATTCCCTTTTGTTTATAATCGACCATTCCAATCTTTTTCTTTCCTTTCTGTATTACCTGTCAGTTAGAACGAAAAATAAAACATGGTTGCCAATAAGTCCTACAGAAGGACACTTGATAATCGCTCAAAAATCGAAAATTAAACAAAATACTGGATTACATTTTTGAACGATTGGTGACTATTATTGGATGTGTTTCTACTAGTGTTTTGTTTAATTTTCAATGTTTCAAGTGTCCTTGTGCAGGACTTATTTCTTTTTTGTTTTGTTTTAACTGAACAGAGTGGACACTAGGTTTATTTTTAACAAAAAAACGCTTTAAAATAAGTTAAAACATAAATAAACTTATCCAGGTAGGTAGAAGAGTAACTTATCTTGCCTTTGGTAACATTTATCTGTTGCATATTTGTTCAGGGAGCACAACTTCCGATTGGAAAATTCAAATATTTCAGTTTTGCATTAAATTTGATCCAGTCATCAGACACCAATTAAGCAAGATTCCCTGAATTTCAATTTCTTCTTAAGACCCCTTAAGCTTCAGGTGCCTTGTCGAACCGAAAGAAGGTCAGAGGTTACATCGGCCGAGACGTTGTGAGAATAACATCCAAGATGAGAACGGTAGTTCAGATAAACCAACTTGGTAAAAGTCTATTATTCTGTGAGAAACCGAATATGGAATCGGTACAGAATGTGAGAGAAAGAATTAAAAACTAATTTTTGATCGTCTTGTTTTTTAAAATTTAACAAACTCACTTTTTCCTGATTCAAAAATCTACCTCTGAGCTCAATTGGTGACCCAATTACTAATCCTAAGTTCGGGTTAAGGTTAGAGGCCACCAAAAATATGAAAGGGGGAGATAATTCAAACTTTTTTTTTGGGGGGGGGGGGGGTATCGAATTTAAAATAAAACTTGAGGATACGTTAAAATTAAATAGATTTATTGAAATAAATTAAACATCAAATAAAAAAAAAGGTTAGGTTTAGGTTTAGAGTTACTTCTTCGTCTAATGGACACCTTCTTCCTACATGTCAAATTTTGACATCCCCACACAAATCCATCGCTTCTAGTTGTGTATGGAATAAGTCTAATCTCAGCGCCACAGATGCGGAATCTCGGCACCTGAAATAAGTCTGTGTGCTTGCAAAAAATCGACTATTTTGCAATTATCTCTAAGTCAAAACAACAGGTCATCTAAGTTCAAATCGTTTGCGGCCATTTTGTGAGAAATCAGATTTTACCCCCAACCCCCACCCACCCACAAAAAGTTTGAATTATCTCTTCCTTTCATATTTCCGCCGGCTACGGCCACGTCTCTAAAGAAGCACCCTAAACCTAACCAGGCTGTACAAGCTAAGTTAGGTTAGGAGAGTAGAAAGTAAACCTTGGGGTTATTTTCGGCAGTCTCGTAACTCTCGCTTCCCTTATTTTGTCCTTTACTCCTCACATTCCAAGAGCGATGTTTCTGACAAGAGGGGAAAAATTGCTGTTTTCTGGATCGGAATCTATCCATCTAACACTTATCGTTGGCTAGTTTTTGATCTTGAAATAGTATATCTCAGCGCCACAGATGCAGAATCTCGGCACCTGAAATAAGTGTGTGTGCTTGCAAAAAATCGATTATTTTGCAATTATCTCCAAGTAAAAACAACAGGTCTTCGAAGTTCAAATCATTTGCGTCCATTTTGTGAGAAATCAGATTTGATCACCCACCCTCCAGTTTGAATTATCTCCCCCTTTCATATTCTGTTTTGGCCACGTTCCTAAAGAAGCACTCAGATTTCACATCCAGTTTCGTGGTGACATAATAGACTTTTAGTAAGTTCATTTGGTAATCATTAACGATTACAAAATTGGAAAATTAGTCAAAAACAATTTATTTTTCTTTCATTCATTTGTGACCTTTTTTTTTTAATAGAAATCGCTCCATGAAGCCACATGATGTAAGGAGCTAAAAAACAAAACAAAAAAACTAGCCAACAATAAGTGTCAGGTGGATAGATTCCAACCCAGAAAACATCAATTCTTCCCCCTTTGTCAGAAACATTATTTTTGTGGAAATTGCTCCAGACAAGGCATGAAGCCACTTGATGTAAAGATCTAAAATAATACTACTTCAAGGTAAAAAAAACTAGCCATCGATAAATGTTAGATGGATAGATTACGACCCAGAAAACAGCAATTATTCCCCCTTTGTCAGAAACATCGCTCATGGAATGTGAATACTAAAGGACAAAATAAGGGAAGCGAGATTTACGAGGCTGCCGAAAGTAGACCCATGGTCCACTTATTTGCATTAAAAACTGTTAATATTTAAAAAAAGTTTTAAGCAATTTAATTAGCCATAAATAATAGCTGTGAGTAAAATAATCCACATTGATTACGGACAGTAAGTACATAACCGAACTGGAAGGGAATAAGGGTCAAACACTTGGAAAGAACCCACTACTAATTTAATAACCTGAATTACAGTTTAAAATGCAGTAGCCAAGTAATCGACCCTTACTCCCTTCCTGTCCGTAATCAACAGGGATTACTCAGGCACTATTTATGGCAAAATAAATTGTTTAAAACTTTTTTTTTAATATTAATTTCTTTACTGTAAATAGGTCATAAACGAATAGACTAAAGTGTATTATAGTTTACAATCCTGTTAAGACTGTCTTTCAATCGTAGGCGTGCCCCTTTTCTTCCTGAGATTCTCATGGATGGCTCTGCTCTTGAGGAGAAATCGACTCTGAAACTTCTTGGTCTTTCTCTCTCATATACATTAGATCCATTGCCCTTTCTGCTTCTCGTAAAGTCGGTTCTCTCTATCGCTCCAAACACTTTCTCATCTCTACAAATCTACTATCAGACCATGTAGGGAGTACTGTTGTCATGTTTGGGCTGGTGAATCTCTGTCCTATTTGAGGGTTCTTGATAAGGTGCAGAAACGTGTGTTATTTGATTGGTCCCACCCTTCTTCTCTGTACACTCTCTCTCACAGACCTTATGTTGCTAGTCTCAGTCTTTTCTATAAATATTATTATGGCATGTGTTCTTCAGAATTATGTGATCTATTCCCTGCTTCTTTTGTTCCAGCTCGTTTGACTCGTTGGTCTAGTGGTCTTCATCAATTCGCTGTTTTGATACCACATTGTAATACAGCTTCCTATTCCAGTAGCTTCTTTCCAAGATCCGCAAGCTTGTGGAACTCTCTTCCTGCTGACTGCTTTCTCCTACTTATAACCTTGGTATTTTCAAGACTAAGGCCAATAGGCATCCTCCTGTCTTTGCGATAATCATATTTCGTTCTTGTTAGCTCCTTACATCAAGTGGCTTCATGCCTTGTCTGAAGCGATTTCCATAAAAAAATGCAACAAAGGGGAAAAAAAACAAATATACAACAAATAGCTTGTTTAAACTGTCAATACTGATTGTAATATTTATTATCTATGCATTTATTATCGTCACTTTTACTTAGTCAAACACAAGTATTTTCCATCATAACTGTTTTTTCGACTTAAAAGATAATTTTAAAAAAGCCTATTCTAATTCGACTGGTCCAACTAACACTTTTTTTTACTATCTTTTAAGCCTGAAATTAGCGACCCCCCACCCCCCCAAAAAAAGATTGAGCGCCATGATGGAAAATACTGGTGTTTGGCTAAGTAAAAGTGATGATAACAAATGCATAAATAATCTTACAATCAATATTCACACTTGAAACTCATGCAGGTAGGTAGAAAAGTAAATTTCCTTGTTTTTGGTAAAAGTTATTTGTTGTATATTTGCCCCCCCCCCCCGTTTTACGTTCTTAACTATAATAATACACTTCGCTACTGATATAGAATGGGACACAATTTCCTTTAAACCTGAGAGTTCATCATTCAAACTCCTTGGCCTAACCTTCACAGGTAACATGAATTGGAACACATACATTGAAGACATTGCCAAGGCTGCCGCAAAGAAGGTTGGCTCCCTCTACCATGCTAGTGGACTCCTTACACCTGACATTATCCTGTATCTCTACAAAGCCACCATTCGCCCATGCATGGAGTATTGTTGCCACATCTGGGCTGGTGCATCATCTACTAGTCTCTCCCTCCTTGACAAAGTCCAAAAAAGAGTAGTCAACCTAATAGGTCCCTCACTGTCATCCAAGCTCCAGTCCATGTCCCATCGCCGCAATGTAGCATCCTTGTGTTTGTTTTACAAATACTTCAATGGATTATGCTCCGATGAGTGTGCTGCTCTGGTGCCCCCTCGACGTAAATTCACTAGACTAACTCGACATTCTACTAAATCTCATTCATTCACTGTGGAGGTCCCCAGATGCCGGAGAGCATTCTACTCAAATAGCTTCTTTCCTCGTGCTGCTGGCCTCTGGAACTCCCTCCCTGCCCCCTGTTTCCCCGACAGTACTGACATGCAGAAATTTAAAACTAATGTAAACAGACATCTCGCTGCTCAGATCCCAATTTAAGCTGAACCACAAATCCTTTCCCCCCTTTTTCTTTTTTCTCAGTAGCCCCTTACGTTTACAGTGGCGTCCTGCCTTGTTTGGGGTGAACCATGTAAAAAAAAAAAAATAGTTAAGTGCTATTAATGTTTGTTTACGTCGCCATGTTTAAGTTTTGGTTTTTGTCAATATGGAGTTTAAGACTCTAAAGTAAACATTTACCGAGATCAGTTGTTTGGGAGTACCTAATGCCGAAACTCATTTCACTTCAAATAATTTAGGCGACTGAAATAAGAATTACCCAACAATTGAACACACGTGGGTTAGCTGTTTAGGGTCAGGCTAAATATGGCCGATGTACTCATTTATTTGATCGTCATGAAAAACTTTCGTACATATTGAAGCGGTTAACTTCCAAAACGGCTGCCAAATGTTATCGACTAGTTTTGTCTAATTTTCCAAGCGGCGACCAGGCAAATTATTCCACAGTATTAATTTGTTGTCTGATTTTTTAAGTTTTATTTTAAATTTTGCAAATATTAATTTATTTTCGGTTGGGCGGGGGGGGGGGATTAAATTGTATTTTTTGCGGATTATTTTGCAAATAATAGTTTTCCTTATTTTTGCGGATTTCTTTTTTTTTTTTTTTTCATTTTGTAAATATTAATTAATTAACAAATAATGAAATCAAAGTTTATTAAAAACAAATCCGCAAAAAATCGAACAACAAATGAATACCGTGGATTAACTTCACCTGTTAGCGCTTGGAAAATCAAACAAAACTAGTCGAGAAAATTTGGCAGCCATTTTTAGGAGCTAACCGCTTCAATATAGCCAACCATTTTTTTTACTAACCGACATTTCTCCTCGGTGTGTTTTTATAAAGTCTTCGTTAGCACTTCTTCTCAGTTGAGACAATGCATTATCAGATGAATACATCCAAACCCGTTTCTGTGTGCTAATGGCGAACATCTTTCGGTTTTGTTTTCCGCAGGAAATACTAAAAATAACTATTAATAATTGCTAGTCTTTTTTTCTTGTCTTTAAAATGTACGGCGATGCTTTTATTCTATTTAATTGGCATTGCGAATGTATTTTGCATCATATAAACAGGTAATCAGGGATCGACGTCGCCATTTGTATTGGCATGTGGTTGATACCGGAAGTATAACGCCGGAAGTGGAACTCTGTAAGAAAATATTTTTATTTATTTATTTTTTAATTATTCTGCGAGCTAATATTTATTCACATATATGAGTAAATCTACATGCAAAATGTAGATATCTTTTGTTTTGAGATTTGAGGTAGTTAAAATAATTTTTTTTTTGTTTTATTCATTTGTGTATGAATTTTTTATTATTAAAACTTTGACGTGTGGTTAAAACCGGAAGTATGAAACCGGAAGTGGAACTCTTTAAAAAAATAAGGTGTCTTTTTCCAAAATCTGTTTTTGGAAATCTTTTGTTTTGAGACGTCTAAGAGAAGGTAAATATGTTTTTTTTTTAAAATTTATTCACGTTGAATTAATTTAATTAAAAAATTATTTTTTTTTTGTAAATATATATAAAGTAGGTTATTCCACGAATATTTAGAGGCCAGTGCGTATTTTAATTCTTTTCCTACTAAATAATTCGCCCTCGTGAAAATCCTTGAAATAAATTCACGTGGAAAACTGACCCCCCCCCTCTAAATCTTACGAGTACATTTTTTTTTTTTAGTTTCATGATCGGAAAAGTTAAACTTTAATCGGACTTAATTTATTTTCGATGATTACCTCCCCTCCCCCTAAAAAAATTGAACAGGGCGACGTTAACATGAATTTGGTAAAAATCTATTATGCCGCCGCGAACTCTGATGTGGAATCCGTACAGTAAATTCCCTTCCTTAACTCAACCACTAGCATGGCGTATTATGTTTAGTGCTTGGGGTAATAAAGGGCACCAATTGTACCGAATCCGGAATTAGTTTATTTAGCAAGTGCGGAGTTTGCGCGATCTTCCTTACTTCCTGTTACGAATTAGATTGGAAAAAAAGCGGGGCGATATTGAAGTTTCTCGCCCCTATTCCGAATTCGTGACCGTGGGTCGCCATCAATAGACTGCCATTCCTGCACCAAACGGTAATGATTAAAACAAAAAAGTCATATAAAATCTTGGTGCAACTCCAGTTTAGCGGATACTTTCGAAAAAAGAAAAAGAAAAACAAACTGAGGAATATCTGTTTGATGTACGTACCTGTCACGGTCTGAATATATCCTATACCAAAAATCACGTAAAGTAATCAAGTATTTTTTTTTTTCATAAAAGCAAATTAAATTTTAGCTATGTACGAAGAGGAAGTGCAAATATGACAGCCATTTTGATTTATTATGGCTGTCATATTTGCACTTCGTCTTCGTAAATCGCTAAAATTTAATTTTTTTTTAAATACTGGATTAATTTACGTGATGGCACATGTTCGTCTTTTCACAACCTTTTACTGACCAGTTTTTTCTTTTTTCGGTGTACACTTATCTATCAGGCTGCTAGAGAATTCCGTTTTTTTTTTTTGAAAACAATTTCAAATTTTTTACATTTTAGGAGGGGGATCAGTTTCCAATGTAAATTCAACGTAGACTGATCCCCCTCTTTTTGACCATCTCAATTTTTTTAAAAATCTTTTTCGGTGTACAATTACCTATCATGTCAGTAGAGAATTCCGGGGTTTTTGGAAATAAATTTTTAAAAATTGAGATTTTAAGACGGGGGATCAGTCTTGTTCGTCTTTTACCATAGTCTGTTTTTCACAACTTTTTACGTTTTAAAATCTCAATTTAAAAAAATTTATTTCCAAAAACCCCGGAATTCTCCCGCGACATGATAGGTAATTGTAAGCAGAAGAATAATTTACAGGTACGAACATCAAACAGATATTCCTCAGTTTGTTTTTTCGAAAGTATCCGCTAAACTGGAGTTGCGGCAAAATCTTTTTCGGGAAAAATGTTATAAATAAATGGGCATTTTTAACGACAACTAACGGAACGAAAAGCAAAGCATGGGGCCCCCTTGATAATCTGTGAAAAATCGAAAAATAAAACAAAATAGTGGGAAAAACACATCCAATAAATGTCACCAATCGTGGGAAAATGTAATGTTCAACCAGTATTTTGTTCAATTTTCTTTCTTTTTTGAGCGATTATCGAAAACATTTTGTTTAGCGTTCTAACTGTTTGAACAAAAAACTCTTTAAAATAAGTTAAAACACAAATAAACTTATCCAGGTTAATAGAAGAGTAACTTATCTTGCCTTTGGTAACATTTATTTGTTGCCTATTTGTTTTTTGACCCCTTTTTCGTTCTGTTAGCTGTCGTTAAAAATGCCCATTTTTTTCTGTGCAAATCATGAAATATGTTTGTGTTTTAATGAAAATATGTTTCTTAAGAAATAGTTTGTAATATTGTTTTTACACAAATATATCGGGTAACCTGGGGTATAAAGCACCATGGGGCACTAGGCACCAGCAACTAGGTAACCTTCACAAACCTCTCAATAACATTATTATGACACTTGTGATGCAATAAGCACGAAATTTGTCTGATTACTAAACAATCACAGACCTTGTTTCTCACGAGTATTGATTTACTCCTCTCCAGGAGTTAGGCACAAGGCCAGTTTTTATCTTACTCATACAAGTAAGATGTGACCCAAGGTCGGGTCAGGAGAGTGGGGTTAAAAAATTGCCTTGGCAGCCCCGTCGGCATTCCCCGGCAGGGGCGCCTCAGGCAGTAAGCAATAAACTTACTCCTCCCCAAAGAGGGAGGGGGCGAAGCCTGGGCGGGTGGACCTCCTAGAACTGCACAGGACAGACCCATAGACAGGCGGAATCAAGCCCCGAAGGCCAAAACAATACCAGTCTATGGGGTGCAGTATCCATCGGAACAGATACTACACTATGATCTTAGCCAAAAGGCCAACGGTAAGCAATCTCACGAGTAGCATTTACTGAGCCAATCAAAATTCGTCTTTTTGTACCAAATTGAGAAGTTGTTATTTTCTCCACATCTGCAGCCATTTTGAAACAGACTTGAAAACTTTAAGCTCCAGAAAGACAACTGCACAAAACTTTGTTTCTCTGCAAACTGTACTTTTGCTGCTGAAGCACTGAGATAAATCAGATAAATACGAAAGCATTTTTACACTTGATTTAATTCAGATTTCCATTTTTCAGAGCTGGAGGTGGTCTGCCTCCACACCCTATCAAATGTGATCATGATTTCCACACCAATTTTAAAAACTGCTGCAAATTCAACTTGCCATGTTTTTGTTTGCTTTTCTTGGCCTTTTGGCCAAGATTAAAGTGTAGTATCTGTTCCGATGGATACTGCACCCCATAGACTGGTATTGTCTTGGCCTTCGGGTTTTGATTTACGCCGGTCTATGGGTCTGTCCTGTGCAGTTCTATGAGGTCCACCCTCCCAGGCTTTGCCTCCCCTCTTTGAGGAGGAGTAAGTTTATTGCTTACTGCCTGGGGCGCCCCTACCGGGGAATGCTGACAGGGCTGCCCAGGCAATTTTTAAACCCACTTTCCCGACCCGAGCTTGGGTCACATCTTACTTGTGGGAGTGAGATAAAAACTGGCCTTGTGCCTAACTCCTGGAGAGGAGTAAATCAATACTTTGTACTGGTTCTCATTTAAGCATAATTCATGTCATTGTGTGTAATTTATTTGTTTAAAAAATATCTTCATCTTTGAAAAAAGGTGGTGCTTAATGCCCCATGTCTGTATTTTTCAGAAGGAAAAGAGTTGAAAATCTCTTAAAGTGATTTAATTAATAAGAAACATGACTATTTTAGTTCAGTTTGGCCTGTTTTTATTATTGAGGAAGTTATATAAAACCAGAAATTTGTAATAACAAGTCAACATTTACTGATACTTGGGAATACAGGTGCCTAATGCCTCGTTAAAAAAATTGTTTGTTCACAAATGGTTCGCAACTATCAGAAGGAGGAATCTGAGCCAATCACAGGAGATGGTTGTTGCATATGAAGCTGTCATGAAGAAGCAGATGTCTGCCAATCAAGCAGCCAAGTATTATAAAGCCAGCAAGAAGCCAAGACCCTCATCCTCAGATCCGACTCTACGACCCTCATCTTCAGCCCCCACTATAGGACCCTCATCCTCAGATCCGACTCTACGACCCTCATCTTCAGCCCCCACTATAGGACCCTCATCCTCAGATCCGACTCTACGACCCTCATCTTCAGCCCCCACTATAGGACCCTCATCCTCAGATCCGACTCTACGACCCTCATCTTCAGCCCCCACTATAGGACCCTCATCCTCAGACGTGCCTGTGTCCTTGCTGACTTCATTATATTGATCTTCTTCATTGAAAGACTTCTTTCTCACACAAATAACTCCCCACTTTAAATCTGCAGCAAGAGGGAAATCAGCTAGAATACAGCGATTCTGATATGTTGAGAGCCTCACAGCAGATGCAAGTATCACCAGACTCATGGAGACATCTGCTGCTAAGGAGGTTGCTAAGGCATTCAGAGGACGGGGCAGGAGGAAAGGCAAGGATAACAGATACCAGTACAGGAGACACCATCGGGGGATTCAGACACTGAGATATGTTGCAGATGTGGATTTAGTGTGACATCTGTGATGCCTGGTATCACATACAGTGCACCAACATCAACATTTCACTTGAAGACCTCCAAAATGAGGGATGGCTGTGTGATTTTTGCACACAATAGCCCCGGTGCTTAATGCCCCGTGAGATGGTGCCTATTGCCCCAGGTGACTGAAATTTGTGGAAAACTAACCTGAGTTTTTAAACAATTCAGTAAATGTATTTTAACTGATATTTGTTTCAACAAAGACATCACAAATATATTTTGCCCATTGAAACTTTGAAAACAATCTTTTATGTTGATGAAAAGTAGAGTCAGTGAAATACCTCAGTTTACCCTATATATATAACCTGGTGATACCAGATCAGGCTGCCCTGTGGCTCCCTGAGACGAAATTCACCTACATTGACGTTTTTTTTTTTTTTTTTGTAAAACTTAATTATGTTCTACAAAACCAAAAACAAAAACAACAGCCCCTCTCCCTTTCTCCCTCCCCTTTTTTATTTTTATTTTTCCTACCCTACTCCCGGTCCTGGATATGACCTTAAACTACATCCGATGGTGAGATCCGGCTTACGGACTTTGGGGAATGTGGAGCCTCCTCTTAATTACCATTGCTCCCAGGTCCACCCTGACCCGGAGTGGTAGTACCTGTTAGGGTCCCAACTATGGGTTAAATAGAAGCAGATATTAAAAGGGGAAAGAAACAAAAAAGAGAAGAAAACAAGACCAGATTCGGCATTAAATAACCCAAAAAGGGTTGATATGCCGTAAAACAAAACTACCAAACCAAAAACCATGATTAAACATTTGAAGATATAAAGAACTTGAAGCATAAAAACTTTCACTATAATGACCAGATTCGGCATTAAATAACCCAAAAAGGGTCGATATGCCGTAAAACAAAACTACCAAACCAAAAACGATGATTAAACATTTGAAGATATAAAGAACTTGAAGCATAAAAACTTTCACTATAATGACCAGATTCGGCATTAAATAACCCAAAAAGGGTTGATATGCCGTAAAACAAAACTACCAAACCAAACCCTATATATATATATATGTATATATATATAAAACTTATTTTACTAAAAATGTTTACTTTTCTGTGTGGAAGCACCGTTAGTAGGATAGCATTGTTTTGGACTAATTTCCAAACTGTATTTCCTTTAAAATAATTTACGGAAAATTTTAAATTAGTCCAAAACAATTTATTTGGATTTACTTACTCATTTGTGAAGTCAGAAAACTGCAGACTATTTATTGTCCGTCATCTTGGTTGGGAAACGACTATTTTATCAAGAAATAAGTTGAGAGAGAAAAAAATGTGGTACTTTCACTAATCCTAACCCCAGTTTACCCTATTTGGCAAATGAGAAGTTCACTTGATCTTCCTTACTTCCTGTTATGAAGTAAATTGGAAAAAAAGGCGGGGAGATATGAAAGTTTCCCGCTCACACGCCCTTATTCCGAATACGTGGCCATGGGCCGCCATCAATAGACTGCCTCTCCTGCACCAAACGGTCATAATTAAAACAAATGAAAATTCGGGGAAAATTTTATAAATAAAATTTGCTGGAGTAATTTTTTTTTTAATGAGAATTAGGCACGAGCGCAGTTTAATATCTTCAAGCAAATTTAGAAAGCCAGTCTTAACATGGGGAGGGTTTTTTTTTTTTTTTTTTAACTTGTTGCGGACGGAACTCTCCTAAAATGAAAACAATTTGGATGTCAAAGTGCACTGGTGCCGAAAATTAAATATCAATTAAAAATGGAATTTGCATAATTTTGGTTATTCGGGCTACATTTCTCATCTTTAGTGTTATCATCGCAACGTTTCGGCTGCTGTAACCTCCGGCCTTCTTTGGGTGTATCTCTTCGAACTCGGGAATCTGGACGGAATTTCGAACGGAACCCTTTATTTAATCCACAAGGGGTAGCATGCTCTTGTTCCGTCAGCCATGACTGGGAGAATTCTTCAGTAATTCGCAACCAGAGCATCCTACCCTTGTGGATTAAATAAACGGTTCCATTCGAAATTCCGTCCAGATTCCTGAGTTCGACAGAAATATTCCCAAGTTCAAAGAGATACACCCGAAGAAGGCCGGAGGTTACAGCAAAAGTTTAGTATTTGCGTTCAACTGTTCTTTTCCTCCCTTTTATTTTAGGGAGATTGCCATGATTTTCAACAAGTTGCGATCTATTTCCAAGTTAAAAACAAATCGCCTCCATACCATCGCTGAGGAAAAATTGATTTTTTTTTTCTTCTTTTATTTCCTTTATTTCCGGTCATTTTTAAAAGATAAATAAATTTGTATAAAAATTATCAAAATGTTCATCTATCTTTATGAATAAATGCGACACTTCTGTTTCGTGTTTACAAAAAAGTTATGAATGAAATGTTTATTATTTAAAATTTTTGCTTCAAGTATTTTATGTAGCAAACTTTGCAAAGTGAGAGTGAACCGGCAAAGGGGGGGGGTAACTCAATTGACGACTAAACCACAGGAAGTCAGGAAGATTGATTGAACTTCCCATTTACCAGATGACCACCAGCAGACAGGGAGGGCCTGTGGACGAGTGGTTATAGCACTTGTCTTTGGGCTGGAGGACCCGGGTTCGATCCCACTCACGGCATGCAAATTTTCGGGTCTGAAAACTCCTTCTGTCCACCCAGCAGTAAATGGGTACCTGACTAAAACTCAGGGAAGGTTCAAGGCATCGGAAGGAGAGGGATGGGCTCCGCCTTCCATATGCTGTGCCCTAGACGCGACCAGGCTATGCGACCTTTACCTTTACCACCAGCAGACATATGAGAAGTTTCACGTTTTTAGTCTTAGCCAGACTAATTACCTACTAGACACCATCCTTGCGTGTCTTCGGTCTCTCTGTACAAGGGTTTGTCAGGACAACCTGACATGAAGATACTTCACCCTACAAGTAAACCCTGACCAAAAATTCAAAATAACATAGTATTCGAAGCCCAAATAAGATCTCCTCAGCACGACTATACACTGGCTCATACGAGGAAATGGTGCACCTTTTCCTAGTGATGTTACTGGATACTCCACCAGACTAGATGAATTCTTGTCCTGGAATCCGGTGAGACCAAAAGAAAGATATACTATAACATATTTAACGGGTTAATTTGGGAGAGGAAAATTAATGTTCTTCGCTTCATTACTGACTCCACGTTCGAGAAATAAAGGAGAACTTTAATAGAATATACGAATATCTATGTATCTCATATAGAGATCAAGTGTTAGCCCCAGGAAAGGGGGCCCTTGAATTCTGAGAACTTCGACTGAAGTAAAATGAAAAAAAAGTGAAAAACATACATACAACTGCCCTTTATATAATAGACAATGACGTCAATTGACATAAACAATTGTTATTTAAGAGCAGGGACTACTATAGGTCCTGAAGCTGAAGGCAGAAAGACAGGTCGATAAGTGAGAGGTCGTCGCAAAGATTCAGAGGATTGTTTGTTTATTTGTGAAAAAAAATCAATGTAAAATAAAATCATATTTTGGTTATATCTGTCAAGAGAAATAACTCATGCCTTAACAAGAAACAAAAGGGTAAATTTGAGTACGTCCTGTTGGATAGATTACATAAATCCATCTAGAAAAATCTGTTTAAAAAAGATGTCTTTTTTGTACGCTAAAGCAAGATTTATCTGCCCTTGGTGAGATTGCGACAGGATTTATCTGCCCCTGATAAACCAAACAACATAAAGAGATTCAAAATGGAAGATGCTACCAAAATCTGCTTAACGACAGACAATTAATCTCTCCTCATTTCATAGTAATTCCTTCGGTTGTAAAATTATTAAATGAATCATTAATATTGTTGATCTCCGTGGAATCGTTTTCACCCATTTATTTCTTCATATTTGTGTCTCACAACATAAATTTTTTTTTTTTTACTTGAAACATGATCGGGGAAGTAAAGAAATCATTTTCAATGTCGAATGCTGACATTTTTCTCGCAGACAGTGAAAATTGTTCTGTCGACATGCTGCAGGTTGCCTACCCTTGTTCTAAAAGTGATCTTTGTTTTATTTCATGTTTCTAGATAATAAAAAAAAAAAACACAATGTTGACCGGTTCTTCAACTGATGAGCTCGACTCTGATGAACAAATGTTAGCAGAACTGGAAGAGACGTTCAAAGATCGGTACACCGAATCGGATGCAGAGTACCAGGCGGCGATATCTGAGCCCACTCCTCCACCGCCGGTCGTTATACCATGGACTGGACGTTCCAAGAGAAAGAATGACTGGTCTAGGTAGGTATCGACCCGAGAACGTGAGTTCTCCGCTTTTTAGCAGAAGTCTGCTTGTTTTTTATCCATGAAATTGCTAGAGCTTTACCTCCTTATTTTTTTTATTTTTATTTTTTTTCTTAGTTGGATTTTCTTTTATCCATAAAAGGTGGATTCTCACTTAAAATCACTTTTTGGTTGAAATCAGTTTTTTTTTTTTTTTGTAATTGCTAGAGCTTTACCTCCTTATTTTTTTTTTTTTTTTTTCTTAGTTGGATATTCTTTTATCCATAAAAGGTGGATTTTCACTTAAAATCACTTTTTGGTTGAAATCAGTTTTTTTTTTTGTAATTGCTAGAGCTTTACCTCCTTATTTTTTTTCTTTCTTTTTTCTTAGTTGGATTTTCTTTTATCCATAAAAGGTGGATTTTCACTTAAAATCACTTTTTGGTTGAAATCAGTTTTTTTTTTTTTTCTAATTGCTAGAGCTTTACCTCCTTATTTTTTTTTTTTCTTTTTTCTTAGTTGGATTTTCTTTTATCCATAAAAGGTGGATTTTCACTTAAAATCACTTTTTTGTTGAAATCAGTTTTTTTTTTTTTTGTAATTGCAAGAGCTTTACCTCCTTATTTTTTTTTTTTCTTTTTTCTTAGTTGGATTTTCTTTTATCCATAAAAGGTGGATTTTCACTTAAAATCACTTTTTGGTTTAAATCAGTTTGTTTTTTTTTGTAATTGCTAGAGCTTTACCTCCTTATTTTTTTTTTTTCTTTTTTCTTAGTTGGATTTTCTTTTATCCATAAAAGGTGGATTTTCACTTAAAATCACTTTTTGGTTGAAATCAGTTTTTTTTTTTTGTAATTGCTAGAGCTTTACCTCCTTATTTTTGTTTTTTAGTTGGATTTTCTTTTCTCTTTCCTCCTCTCTTGTTTTATATTTCTTTTCCCTTTTTTTCTCTTCGTCTTGCTGTAGCAGCCATTATGTAGGTCCGCAGGGAAAACGAGTGAGGGTTGCACCGGGGATTGGACCCAGAGTGTTCTGGTTACAAAGTGAAACTTGTAACTTTTGTCGACGAGAGTTCACGTATGCAAAGGCGCCTTGTTTTGCGTGGGCTAATTCTCGTTGTCATAAAAAGAGCAAACTCAGTCCAGAGCGAAAAAGGAATTCAAGTTTTGACGTTTGGTTGTGAACGTCGTGTCGTTCACAGGCATGTTGGACTGTCGTTGGTGAAAAGAACAGAAAGAATAATTCGGCGTCCCGTTTGAACTCGGTGGTAGGGCACTCTTTCAACTCTGAGTAGTGAACCAAATACATTTCATTTCAGTTTATTACATGAAATTATTTAATTATTCAACCTCTCCTGGTTGGGAAATTGGTGAAGGGGGCTATGGGGAATCTAATGCCTCGCAAGTCACAATCAATTAAAATAGATGAATGTTCATAACATATCTTGCTGGCGTCCCTTACTGTAATCCTGCCCGACTGAGGAAACGCTGCCTGCAAACTTGTTTGTTCATACTCTAAAAAAAAAAAAGGATCATGAAGTTACAATGGTTAAAGATAAGACGAGGTTTATTATTCTCGGATTGTCTGTTCTCGTGTGTGTGTGTGGGGGGGGGGGACTGGTTAATCACATTTTAAGAAGACGTTGTTTCTCAACGCCCGTATTTACACGACTAAGTTTCCGATCGAACCTCTACTTCTCTTCGTCTCTTCCTTCTATGTGACATAGCGTCCGCTTCTATCAGTTATCACAGTGGATTAAGCACCCTAACCCTGACCCCAACTGAATCCCATTTACAGTCATTCTCTCTTAAGTTCATGTGACGTCACATCGGCCCCTAACACACAGGGGGTCGAGCTGTCATCTGACTACAGTAAGCTAACCCCAACTGAACCCTATCTCCTGGTACTCCTAACTAACAAAATTATACTCACCCAATATTTAACACACCCATGTTGGGAAATTCGTCTCGATTTCAGCTTTTTTTTTTTTTTTGTTATTTACGTATTTGATTGCGTGTATTTAGGTAGAAATCTTTCGATGTTAAACGCAACAAAATTCTTCCGCTTGATTTTTTTTTTTTTTTTCAATTTTTCTCGTCGTTCATATCGGCTGATTCTATTGATGTCATTGGTTTCTCCGATATCTTTCCAGAAAGAAATCAGGTACTCACGGGAGGGACTGCGTGAAGGTTGCCAACATCCGAAGTGAAAGTGTTTCTGTGGAACGAACTGGATTCGAACTTGGCACACCCAGTTCGTCAGTCCGTGTCGTTTACCACTTCGCCACGGTCGCCTCCCAATCTTTCTAATGATATATTTTTTTTCAAAATCAAAACGACTAATAAATGTTCTATATGTATCACGAATATTTTCGATTTTTCGTTGAATTTTTTTTTTTCCTCTCTCTCTAATGGCTCACTACTTAGCAAGGCCCAGAGGCCACTCGAGGACAAAGATTATCGCCACCACGAGAGGGTCGGAAACAATGGGGGTAATGGACAGAAGATTACATAAGAGGAATTCATCATCCAAAAGAACGGCTCAACAAGTATTTGTTTACATTAGACTTGAAGAAGACCCTGTTGTAATTGGTTGGGAAGCAGCCTTGTGGCATCGTGTTCCGCAGATGAGATGTTCTAGGAAAGAAACTTTGTTCATGGAAATCCCGTTTGGTTTCTGGTACAGAGAGAGAGAGAGAAAAGTTCTTTGCTGTGGTTGTAGCCAGACGAGTTCTTGCTGGGAATGTCTTACATGGGAGGGAACCAGGAATTGGAGTTGAGTCGAGCACCTACCATAAACATAACGATAGAGTAGAGAGAGACTAGCAACATAAATTCTTGCATGAAAGAGGCTGTAGGGACGAGAAGAGATCATCCCCCACTAGATTGATTGTTTTGTTTTACGGCATATCAACCCTTTTCGGGTCATTTAATGCCGAATCCGATCATTTTGGCAAAAGTTTTTATGCTTCAAGTTCGAGTCGGCAAAGATTTGAAATGGGTTATAAGGGCCTTTTCTAAACAGTAAAGATCTAGCAATGTCAATGAAACCATGGTACATCTCTGGAATACGTAATGTGTAGTTTTCAAATAAATAATTTGTATTTTAACTTTCGCATTCTTAAAATTGAGCACGTTATTGATTTCTTTTCAACATACCCCGACGCACGATATATGAATGTTTGGGTAAATGAAAGTTTTGTGCCTAGACTGATTGTTTTGTTTTACGGCATATCAACCCTTTTTCGGGTTATTTAATGCCGAATTCGGTCATTTCGGCAAAAGTTTTTATGCCTAATGTTCTTTATATGTTCAAGTATTTATTCATGGTGTTTGGTTGAGTTAAAGGGGGGGGGGGGCGAAGGAAGAGAAAGGGAGGGGGGTGAAAGGGGGAAGGAGGGGGAGCGAAGGAAGAGAAAGGGAGGGAGAGGGGGGCGAAGGAAGAGAAAGGGAGGGGGATTGAAAGGGAGGGAGGAAGGGGGAGCGAAGGAAGAGAAAGGGAGGGAGGAAGGGGGAGCGAAGGAAGAGAAAGGGAGGGGGATTGAAAGGGGGGAAGGGAGGAAGGAAAGGGGGAGCGAAGGAAGAGAAAGGGAGGGGGATTGAAAGGGGGAAGGGAGGGAGCGAAGGAAGAGAAAGGGAGGGGGATTGGAAGGGAGGGAGGAAGGGGGAGCGAAAGAAGTGAAAGGGGGTGGGAGGGGGAGAAATTGTTGCTTTTTGTTTGGGGTTTTGCAGAACATGATTGCAAAAAACTGCAAAGAGAAAAAAGACAATAAAACATCAATGTTTGGTGCATTTTGGGTCAGGAAGCTCATTATTATCCAAAAGCTCAACAAGTATTTATTTACATTAGACTTTAAAAAAGACCCTGTTGTAATTGGTTGGGAAGCAGCCTTGTGGCATCGTGTTCCACAGATGAGATGTTCAAGGAAAGAAACTTTGTTCATGAAAGTTTCATTTGGTTTTTGGTAAAGAGAGAGAGAGAGAAAGTAAAGTTCTTTGCTGTGGTTGTAACTAGACGAGTTCTCGCTTCAGACGACAAAAACAATAAAAGATGATGATGATGATTCGATGAAGAATCAAAAGTACTCGTAATAAAGTTGTTATCTTGGCCTTTTGGCTAAGATCAAAGTGTAGTATCTGTTCCAATGGATACTGCACCCCATAGACTGGTATTGTCATTTCCTTCTGGGCTTGATTTACGCCGGTCTATGGGTCTGTCCCGTGCAGTTCTAGGGGTCCACCCTCCCAGGCTTTGCCTCCCCTCTTTGAGGAGGAGTAAGTTTATTGCTTACTGCCTGGGGCGCCCCTACCGGGGAATGCTGACAGGGCTGCCCAGGCAATTTTTTAAACCCCACTTTCCCGACCCGACCTTGGGTCACATCTTACTTGTGGGAGTAAGATAAAAACTGGCCTTGTGCCTAACTCCTGGAGAGGAGTAAATCAATACTCGTAATACAGTTGTTATAAATGAAAAAAGACTTCTACATTTATTCATTTAAAAAAATTTTTTTTTTTTTATCCTAGGGACCGTTCAAACTGGAACAGACGAGGAGGTTACCGAGACAATTATCGCAACTCTTACCGTGGTGGTGGCGGCGGCGGTGGTGGCAGAGATGATTACGGATATCAGAAGTATAGAAGAGCTGACGATGGAAGAAATTACAACCGTGATAATTATTCTGGGAGTCGTGGCAGTCGTTATCAAGACAGTGGTCCTTATCAAGACGGTCGCTACCAAAATCTTGGTCGTTATCAAGAGCTTGGTCGTTACCGAGATCAGTACCAGAGTGGTCGCAATTCTGGCTTCCATTCAGGACAGTATGACAGGGCAGACCGAAGACAAAATGATAGTTATCATCCATACAGAAGAACCTAAACCTTGGTTAGGGGCATGCCACACAGTTTCCAGCAAGTGCGGTTCCGAAGGCTTGCTGAACCGATGACGGTCACACCCGTTGAAGGACACGGTGTGTTGTATATGTATATATATATGTATATCTTCTATGTGAAAACATTTCTTGTTCCCTCCTGTCTTTTCCGTATACGATGGTATATATAATGTACCAAAAAATCATACAAACTCAATAAAGCCTTTCACATATAAAAAGATTTTCTACTCATTTTTATGTATGTTATCGGTCCTGTCTCTCTGCCAGACTCCCTTCCTCTCAGGACCCATGCACAGTGTGCCCAGATTGTAAAATACGGGAATTCAATATCTTGGCTTAAAATAATCGCATAATAATAGTTAAGGGCTCGTTGGAAGCGTATTTCCCAGACGCTTCTAATGAAAGCAAACGTTTTAATTTTTGGGGGTCTGGGCCCAAATGACCATATTTGGGCATTTGAGGCCAAAAACACATTTTCAGGCATGTGTTAACATAAAATAATCACCTAATATTGGTTAGGTGCTTGTTGAAAGCGTATTACAAAGCCGCTTCTAGTGAAAGCAAAATTTTCAATTTTGGGGGGTTTTGGGCCCACATGACCATATTTGGGCATTTGAGGCCAAAAACACAATTTTAGGCATGCGTTAACATAAAATAATCGCATAACATTGGTTAAGGGCTCGTTGAAAGCATATTACCGAGCCACTTTTAGTGAAAGCCATATATGTATATCTTCAATGTGAAAACATCTCTTGTTCCCTCCTGTCTTTTCCGTATACGATCGTACCAAAAAATCATACAGACTCAATAAAGCTTATCACGTATAAAAAGATTTTCTCTTCATCTTCATCTACCTTATCCGACCTGTCTGTCTGTCTCTCTGTCAGACTCCTTTCTTCCCAGGACCCATGGTCCCCTTCTGTTTCGTACTAATTATGTAAATATAAAATAAAAAGGTGTAACACGATCAGAACCATTTCATCATCATCATCATCATCATCATTTTCCTCTGAGCTCATCAGATCTAAGCCTGTCTTTAAGACTCACATTACACATCCATTATATAATTCTCATATCATTTCTCTTCATGCAACGCATGTCCTCAACCTTCACTGATGATTGGGGAGTAAAAAAAAACGAAAGTAATATGGTGTTATGAGCATAGGTAAAAAAAAAAACGAAAGTAATATGGTGTTATGAGCATAGGTAAAAAAAAAAACGAAAGTAATATGGTGTTATGAGCATAGGTAAAAAAAAACGAAAGTAATATGGTGTTATGAGCATAGGTAAAAAAAAAACGAAAGTAATATGGTGTTATGAGCATAGGTAAAAAAAAAAACGAAAGTAATATGGTGTTATGAGCATAGGTAAAAAAAACGAAAGTAATATGGTGTTATGAGCATAGGTAAAAAAAAAACGAAAGTAATATGGTGTTATGAGCATAGGTAAAAAAAAAAACGAAAGTAATATGGTGTTATGAGCATAGGTAAAAAAAACGAAAGTAATATGGTGTTATGAGCATAGGTAAAAAAAAAACGAAAGTAATATGGTGTTATGAGCATAGGTAAAAAAAAAACGAAAGTAATATGGTGTTATGAGCATAGGTAAAAAAAACGAAAGTAATATGGTGTTATGAGCATAGGTAAAAAAAAAAACGAAAGTAATATGGTGTTATGAGCATAGGTAAAAAAACGAAAGTAATATGGTGTTATGAGCATAGGTAAAAAAAAAAACGAAAGTAATATGGTGTTATGAGCATAGGTAAAAAAACGAAAGTAATATGGTGTTATGAGCATAGGTAAAAAAAAAACGAAAGTAATATGGTGTTATGAGCATAATGAAAAAAAGACATAGCAGTGTTCATCTTTCAAACCTCGAGAAACGTCGGGTTTTCCTGCCAGAAAATAAATAAGTCCGTGATAATGTACGTACAAATATTATGTTGTACGTACATTATCACTTATCACAGATAAAAAAAAAGGAAATTGTCAAATCGCCAGGAGATAAAATGAAAAAAGTAATTGATTATCTGATATAACTGACTGCTGAAAATTTAGATTTTACCTACTTCAAAATGAATTGTTCGAGAATCATATAAGACATCATAAATAGAATTATGTTGTCATCGTTGACTTAAAAATGACATAATAACTCTAACACTAAAAAAAAAAAAAAAAATTTCTCACCTCTTAAATTAATTTCCCCCCCCCCAAAAAAAAATCCCCTCCCCCCGCATCTCAAATTTTTTTACTCCCCACCCCCAAATTTTTTTACCCCCCACCCCCAAATTTTTTTACTCCCCACCCCAAAATTTTTTTACTCCCCACCCCCACCCCCTAAATTTTTTTTACTCTTTTTTTTTTACTAAGAAATATTTTAAGTTAAAAAAAAATATGTTATATACTAATTATGTAAATATAAAATAAAAAGGTGGAATACAATCAGAACCAATTTTATCATCATCATCATCATCAGTTTAACATGTTTTACATGCTGGCATGTGTTGGACAGCTTTAAGAAATTGACTTCCAAACTAACCTATCTCTGGCCAGGTTTTTATTTATCCCTCTTTCTCTCAAGTCCATACTTATCACTTCCTCTCATGTTTTCCTTGGCCTTCCCCTGTGAGCTGACCCTGCTACCTCAACTGTTTTACATCTACTGACCCAAGAACTCTCATCCATTCTTTCCACGTGACCATACCATCGACGTCTCCTGTTCTATTTACATCTTCCAATACTGTTCAGATTTAATCTTCCTCTGAGGTCATCAGATCTAAGCCTCTCTTTAAGACTCACATTACGCATCCATCATATAATTCTCATCATTTCTCTTCATGCAATGCATGTCCTCAACCATTCCATACATCATCATCTCTCTTTCTTTATCTTTTTCTCTTTATCTCTCTCTCTCTCTCTCTTTATCTCTCTCTCTCTCTTTATCTCTCTCTCTCTCTCTCTCTTTATCTATCTCTCTCTTTATCTATCTCTCTCTTTATCTCTCTCTCTTTGTCTCTCTCTCTATATATATATATATCTCTCTATCTCTTTCTCTCTATCTATTAAAAAAGAAAGAAAAATTCTTTCCAAGCAACGCATGTCCTCAACCCTCACTGGCCAGGTTTCACTTCCGTACATCATCACACTGCATACACATGCCTGATATAATCTTTCCTTGCTCAACAGTGATAATGCTCTGCTGGTTAGTAATGGCATAAGTTTCCTGAACTTACTCCATCCATTCCTAATTCTTGCAATCACATTAGCACCTGCTCCACCCTGTGCTCCAATGATATCATCAAGGTAACAAAACTTTGTGACAACCTCAATAGTTTTCACCATCCAAATATACTCCGTCCGAATCTGAGTTCTCATCCGTCTCCATTGTTTTACGCTTCTTGCAAATAAAGTGGTTATCTTCTCTCGACCTACCAGTAATTGCACTAACAAGACAATGATTTGTTTTCATATCAAAAAGGTGATTTTATTTCCTTGCGCAACGGATGTAAGTGCTAAGTAATAATCAGTTCTAAGTGACAGTCTTCTGGAGGTTGAAGGTTCAATCCTCAGTGCGGGCGATACTAAGAATACAATGCTTCATCCCGGTCATGGCTGATGGAACGAGAGCAATCTACCCCGGCCGGGGGTTTAATAAAGGGTTCCGTTTGAAATTCCATACAGATTCCCGAGTTCAGCGAGCGAGATGCACCTGAAGAAAGTTGGAGGTTACATCGGCCGAAACGTTGTGAAAATAAAATTTAAGATGAGAACGGTAGCCCGAATAATGCAAATTATCAAGCCTCATCTAAAAAATTCTGAAACATAATATTGGAAAGAAGAAGTTCAGTGGAAGTACCTGTTGTAGGTTGAGAGATAAAAAACGTAAATTCGTATAAATCAGAATGGCACAAGTTTGTTGACCGGTTTGATTCTGTTGTCGGCATTTTTGCAGAAGGGACCACATAGTGGTTGCCAGCATCCCTAAGTGAAAGCGGTATTATGGAACCGACTGGATTGACGTTATAGAAAAAGAGAATTCAGTGCTTATGCTGATTAGCGGCCATATGAAAAAATTATTTTTATATAAAAACAATAATATATACTTATTCAGCGTTATATTCTTACTCACTGTACGAAAAAGTAGAAAAAATTATCCACTAGAACTTTAATTACAAGTATTTTTCCATTCTGCGTATCATAACAGCGACTCATTCAGTAAGCTTCCATCTTGTTTTTTAAGAATATTTCAGTTATCTGCCCTTCAAATCTTAAGAAACAAGATGGACGCTTACTGAACGAATCGCTGTTATGATACGCAGAATGGAAAAATACTTGTAATTAAAGTTCTAGTGGATAATTTTTTCTACTTTTTCGTTCAGTGAGTAAGAATATAATGCTTAATAAGTATATATTATTGTTTTTATATAAAAATAATTTTTTCATATGGCCGCTAATCAGCATAAACACCAATAATTCTGCTCGTAAAGTAACCGAGTTTCAGAAGAAGTGATTGAGAATGACGCACGTGTTAATACAGGGTGGGCAAAAATAAGGGTCCTATTTTTTAAAATTCATAACTTTTATATTTATTGATTTTTTTTATTTTTTGTTTTAGAATAAGTAAAGGACCCCTTCCGAAGCAAGCATGAGCCGTATTAGCCCTAAGGAACGTACCCTCATTTAGAAAACATTATTTTTGCTTAAAAAACTCAAAACAGTGTAAAAAACAATACTTTAGTTTTTGTAAGTTTTAAGAAGTGTTTTTCGGCTAAAATTTGTTTTGTTTATTTCAAAAAATCTCGGAAGGGTCAGTCTACACACACATAAAGTTTGGTGAGTTTAACTTTTATTTTGTGGAAGTTATTCAAATTCAAGTTATTCAAATTTAAAGATAGGACCCTTATTTTGGCCCACCCTGTATAAAGTAACGGACATGTAATATGAAAAACTTCATGAATAATAATAATTACAGATTGCAAGCAATATGTAAAGGCCGATGAAGAATTAGCTAGTGTGTATGTTAGGTAAGATATGGGACTTAAGGACGAGAAATATTATAGAAAAAAGACCCAAAAGGTCAATGATGACTTAGAATCAAAATAGTGAGCACAGAAGTAGGGATATAGGAAAGAGGAAGTGACGTTATAAAAAAAGAGAATTTCAGAAGAAGTGGTCGCGAATGACGCACGTGTTAATATGAGGTAACGGATATGTAATACGAAAAACTTTGTGAATAATAAACGAAGGCAGCGTTGTCGAAATGTGAAATTACGACTACAAATTACAACGTGTAGACTAAAATATGGGCGTAAACCTTTGGTGAGAGAATTCTGCTCGTAAATTAATGGAGTCTCAGAAGAAGCGATCGAGAAGGACGCACGTGTTAATATGAGGTACATGGAATATGGAAAACTTTATGAATAATAATCCTTGGAGATAGCCAGCTGTGTGTACAGGTAGGTGACGTCATAAGAAAACTGGTTAATTTTGGTCGAAAAGTAACGGAGTCACAGAAGAAGAATTCGAGAATGACACGCGTATTTATATGAGCTATGTGATATGACAGCTTTACAAATAATAATCATTATTACAGATAGCGAGCCATGTGTACAAACCTGTGAAAAATTCTGTCGTAGCCAGTTTCCAGCTATTATTGAAATCGTATGTATGGGACACTGATTCGGAGAGTTTTCCAATTTTCAGCTTCTTGCGACTATATTCGAAGCTGAAATTGGGGAGTAAAAAAAAAACGAAAGTAATATGGTGTTATGAGCATAGGTAAAAAAAAAAACGAAAGTAATATGGTGTTATGAGCATAGGTAAAAAAAAAACGAAAGTAATATGGTGTTATGAACATAGTGAAAAAAAAGACATAGCAGTGTTCGTCATTCAATCCCGAGCAACGTCGGCTTTTCCTGCTAGTAAATAAATAAGTCTGTATAATGTTTGTACGTACGTTATCACCTATCACACATTAAAAAAAAAAAGAAGGAAATTGTCAAATGGCCAGGAAATAAAGTTACAAAAGCAAGGCTGCTGCAAAGAAGGTGGGCTCCCTCTACCGTGCTAGAAAACTTCTCACACCTAACAGTATCCTATATCGCTACAAAGCAACCATCCATCCATGGAGTATTGTTGTCACATCTGAGCTGGTGCACCGTCCACTAGTCTTTCTTTCTTAGACAAGGTAAAAAAAAAAGAAGGTTTCTAATCTAATAGGTCCCTTGGCCAAGATCTAAGTGTAGTATCTGTTCCGATGGATACTGCATGAGACTGGTCCTGTGCAGTTCTAGGAGGTGCACCTTCCCAGGCTTTGCCTCCCCTCTTTGGGGAGGAGTAAGTTTATTGCTTACTGTCTGAGACGCCCTACCGGGGAATGCCGACGGGGCTGTCCAGGCAATTTTTAAATGGCCAGAGTGCTCACCTATCGAGCGCTGGCTTATCTAATCCCACTTTCCCGACCTTGTGTCACATCTTACCTTGTGGGAGGTAGATAAATAACCAGGTCCCTCACTATCCACCAAGCTCCAGCCGCTGTCCCATCACCGCAATGTTGCATCCTTGTGCTTGTTTTACAAGTACTTCAATGAGTTGGGCTCTGATGAACTTGCCTGGTGCTACCAGATCAGGCTGCCCTGTAGCTCCCTGAGACGAAATTCACCTACATTGACGTTTTTTGTTTTCTTTTTTTTTGTAAAACTTAATTATGTTCTACAAAACCAAAAACAAAAACAACAGCCCCTCTCCCTTTCTCCCTCCCCTTTTTTATTTTATTTTACCTACCCTACTCCCGGTCCTGGATATGACCTTAATCCGATGGTGAGATCCGGCTTACGGACTTTGGGGAATGTGAAGCCTCCTCTTAATTACCATTGCTCCCAGGTCCACCCTGACCCGGAGTGGTAGTACCTGTTAGGGTCCCAACTATGGGTTAAATAGAAACAGATATTAAAAGGGGAAAGAAACAAAAAGGAGAAGAAAACAAATATACTTTAACAACCAAACCAAACACCATCAATAAATATTTGAACGTGTGAGGAACTTGAAGCATAAAAACTTTCACCAGGATGACTGCATTCGGCATTGAGTGGCCTGAAAGGGGTTGATGTGCCGTAAAGCGGGACAACCAAACTAGGCACCATGAATAAATATTTGAAGATATAAACAACTTGAAGCATAAAAACTTTCACCAAAATGACTGCATTCGGCATTGAGTGGCCTGAAAGGGGTTGATGTGCCGTAAAGCGGGACAACCAAACTAGGCACCATGAATAAATATTTGAAGATATAAACAACTTGAAGCATAAAAACTTTCACCAAAATGACTGCATTCGGCATTAAATAACCTGAAAAGGGTTGATATGCCGTAAAACAAAACAACCAAACTAAACACCATGAATAAATACTTGAAGATATAAACAACTTGAAGCATAAAAACTTTCACCAAAATGACTGCATTCGGCATTTAATAACCCGAAAAGGGTTGATATGCCGTAAAACAAAACAACCTGATGAACTTGCTGCTCTAGTGTCTACAAGGATTTCTCCTTCACCGACCGAGGACAGAAAAGATGAAGTTCTGTGGTACAAACGCCAGCAGCAACAAGTTAACGCTTTTGAATCTATGCTCAATTTCTAAGCTTGGCGCTGATTGATGGAAGCACTTCACTTCCTTTTCAGCTTACCCAATCAGAGTCCATCTCTTAAGCGAGTTGAGCACCTGACAAGAGATTATAAAAGGGATCGCCCACTGTTTACTTCCTCTGCTTTGGCCGGGAGACGCGCTGCAACAACTTGTCTATGTTGCTTGGACCAACCAACTCAAACTGTTGGGATGCAACCAAAACCTCTCGAGTCATTTGACGTTGGGTCTAACTTTGACAAGAAGACCCAAGGATCCAACATGACTATGGCTTATACATCATCCATTGCGACATAATGGAGTGTGCAGGTACCTCCACTGGACCATCTGTAAGAAACTGAATATCAGATGTAGCAGCAGGCCTTGGGAACATCTACCTGAGTGAACTGTGGGGAATGAGACATACACCATCCATTATGATCATGAAATCCCCACAGCTACCTATCTGGAAAACGCAGCTGTCAAACCTGACATCGTCATATGAAACAAGAGAGAGAGAGAGAGAGGCAACTTTGGTTGAGGTCAGTTTCCCTAATGATGGGGGCCTAAACAGAGCTGAAAGAGAGAAAATAACAAAATATCAAGGTCTAATGTATGATATGAAAAGAAACTGGAACCTCAAAGAGATCTACATCATTCCAGTTATCATAGGAGCCACTGAATTCACCAGGAAGAACTTGAAAAAGTGTTTGGTGAGTATACCCGGTGAACCAAGTGCAAGAGAAATCCAAACAACTGCACTCAAGGGAACAGCCAGAATCCTGAAAAGAACTCTCGGTTTGAGTCTGTACCGACTTTCTCATATATGAACTCTTCTCTATTCACTATTTAAGGGACACTTATTCCACACATCACATGCACTCTCTAACCTTTTGTCTATTCACTATTTAAGGGACACTTATTCCACACATCACATGCACTCTCTAACCTTTTGTCTATTCACTATTTAAGGGACACTTATTCCACACATCACATGCACTCTCTAACCTTTTGTCTATTCACTATTTAAGGGACACTTATTCCACACACCACATGCACTCTCTAACCTTTTGTCTATTCACTATTTAAGGGACACTTATTCCACACATCACATGCACTCTCTAACCTTTTGTCTATTCACTATTTAAGGCACACTTATTCCACACATCACATGCACTCTCTAACCTTTTGTCTATTCACTATTTAAGGGACACTTATTCCACACACCACATGCACTCTCTAACCTTTTGTCTATTCACTATTTAAGGGACACTTATTCCACACACCACATGCACTCTCTAACCTTTTGTCTATTCACTATTTAAGGGACACTTATTCCACACATCACATGCACTCTCTAACCTTTTGTCTATTCACTATTTAAGGGACACTTATTCCACACATCACATGCACTCTCTAACCTTTTGTCTATTCACTATTTAAGGGACACTTATTCCACACATCACATGCACTCTCTAACCTTTTGTCTATTCACTATTTAAGGGACACTTATTCCACACATCACATGCACTCTCTAACCTTTTGTCTATTCACTATTTAAGGGACACTTATTCTACACACCACATGCACTCTCTAACCTTTTGTCTATTCACTATTTAAGGGACACTTATTCCACACACCACATGCACTCTCTAACCTTTTGTCTATTCACTATTTAAGGGACACTTATTCCACACATCACATGCACTCTCTAACCTTTTGTCTATTCACTATTTAAGGGACACTTATTCCACACATCACATGCACTCTCTAACCTTTTGTCTATTCACTATTTAAGGGACACTTATTCCACACATCACATGCACTCTCTAACCTTTTGTCTATTCATTATTTAAGGGACACTTATTCCACACATCACATGCACTCTCTAACCTTTTGTCTATTCACTATTTAAGGGACACTTATTCCACACATCACATGCACTCTCTAACCTTTTGTCTATTCACTATTTAAGGGACACTTATTCCACACATCACATGCACTCTCTAACCTTTTGTCTATTCACTATTTAAGGGACACTTATTCCACACACCACATGCACTCTCTAACCTTTTGTCTATTCACTATTTAAGGGACACTTATTCCACACACCACATGCACTCTCTAACCTTTTGTCTATTCACTATTTAAGGGACACTTATTCCACACATCACATGCACTCTCTAACCTTTTGTCTATTCACTATTTAAGGGACACTTATTCCACACATCACATGCACTCTCTAACCTTTTGTCTATTCACTATTTAAGGGACACTTATTCCACACATCACATGCACTCTCTAACCTTTTGTCTATTCACTATTTAAGGGACACTTATTCCACACATCACATGCACTCTCTAACCTTTTGTCTATTCACTATTTAAGGGACACTTATTCCACACACCACATGCACTCTCTAACCTTTTGTCTATTCACTATTTAAGGGACACTTATTCCACACATCACATGCACTCTCTAACCTTTTGTCTATTCACTATTTAAGGGACACTTATTCCACACACCACATGCACTCTCTAACCTTTTGTCTATTCACTATTTAAGGGACACTTATTCCACACACCACATGCACTCTCTAACCTTTTGTCTATTCACTATTTAAGGGACACTTATTCCACACACCACATGCACTCTCTAACCTTTTGTCTATTCACTATTTAAGGGACACTTATTCCACACACCACATGCACTCTCTAACCTTTTGTCTATTCACTATTTAAGGGACACTTATTCCACACACCACATGCACTCTCTAACCTTTTGTCTATTCACTATTTAAGGGACACTTATTCCACACACCACATGCACTCTCTAACCTTTTGTCTATTCACTATTTAAGGGACACTTATTCCACACATCACATGCACTCTCTAACCTTTTGTCTATTCACTATTTAAGGGACACTTATTCCACACATCACATGCACTCTCTAACCTTTTGTCTATTCACTATTTAAGGGACACTTATTCCACACATCACATGCACTCTCTAACCTTTTGTCTATTCACTATTTAAGGGACACTTATTCCACACACCACATGCACTCTCTAACCTTTTGTCTATTCACTATTTAAGGGACACTTATTCCACACACCACATGCACTCTCTAACCTTTTGTCTATTCACTATTTAAGGGACACTTATTCCACACACCACATGCACTCTCTAACCTTTTGTCTATTCACTATTTAAGGGACACTTATTCCACACACCACATGCACTCTCTAACCTTTTGTCTATTCACTATTTAAGGGACACTTATTCCACACACCACATGCACTCTCTAACCTTTTGTCTATTCACTATTTAAGGGACACTTATTCCACACACCACATGCACTCTCTAACCTTTTGTCTATTCACTATTTAAGGGACACTTATTCCACACATCACATGCACTCTCTAACCTTTTGTCTATTCACTATTTAAGGGACACTTATTCCACACATCACATGCACTCTCTAACCTTTTGTCTATTCACTATTTAAGGGACACTTATTCCACACATCACATGCACTCTCTAACCTTTTGTCTATTCACTATTTAAGGGACACTTATTCCACACACCACATGCACTCTCTAACCTTTTGTCTATTCACTATTTAAGGGACACTTATTCCACACATCACATGCACTCTCTAACCTTTTGTCTATTCACTATTTAAGGGACACTTATTCCACACACCACATGCACTCTCTAACCTTTTGTCTATTCACTATTTAAGGGACACTTATTCCACACACCACATGCACTCTCTAACCTTTTGTCTATTCACTATTTAAGGGACACTTATTCCACACATCACATGCACTCTCTAACCTTTTGTCTATTCACTATTTAAGGGACACTTATTCCACACACCACATGCACTCTCTAACCTTTTGTCTATTCACTATTTAAGGGACACTTATTCCACACACCACATGCACTCTCTAACCTTTTGTCTATTCACTATTTAAGGGACACTTATTCCACACACCACATGCACTCTCTAACCTTTTGTCTATTCACTATTTAAGGGACACTTATTCCACACATCACATGCACTCTCTAACCTTTTGTCTATTCACTATTTAAGGGACACTTATTCCACACATCACATGCACTCTCTAACCTTTTGTCTATTCACTATTTAAGGGACACTTATTCCACACATCACATGCACTCTCTAACCTTTTGTCTATTCACTATTTAAGGGACACTTATTCCACACACCACATGCACTCTCTAACCTTTTGTCTATTCACTATTTAAGGGACACTTATTCCACACATCACATGCACTCTCTAATCTTTTGTCTATTCACTATTTAAGGGACACTTATTCCACACATCACATGCACTCTCTAACCTTTTGTCTATTCACTATTTAAGGGACACTTATTCCACACACCACATGCACTCTCTAACCTTTTGTCTATTCACTATTTAAGGGACACTTATTCCACACACCACATGCACTCTCTAACCTTTTGTCTATTCACTATTTAAGGGACACTTATTCCACACACCACATGCACTCTCTAACCTTTTGTCTATTCACTATTTAAGGGACACTTATTCCACACACCACATGCACTCTCTAACCTTTTGTCTATTCACTATTTAAGGGACACTTATTCCACACATCACATGCACTCTCTAACCTTTTGTCTATTCACTATTTAAGGGACACTTATTCCACACATCACATGCACTCTCTAACCTTTTGTCTATTCACTATTTAAGGGACACTTATTCCACACATCACATGCACTCTCTAACCTTTTGTCTATTCACTATTTAAGGGACACTTATTCCACACACCACATGCACTCTCTAACCTTTTGTCTATTCACTATTTAAGGGACACTTATTCCACACATCACATGCACTCTCTAATCTTTTGTCTATTCACTATTTAAGGGACACTTATTCCACACATCACATGCACTCTCTAACCTTTTGTCTATTCACTATTTAAGGGACACTTATTCCACACATCACATGCACTCTCTAACCTTTTGTCTATTCACTATTTAAGGGACACTTATTCCACACATCACATGCACTCTCTAACCTTTTGTCTATTCACTATTTAAGGGACACTTATTCCACACATCACATGCACTCTCTAATCTTTTGTCTATTCACTATTTAAGGGACACTTATTCCACACATCACATGCACTCTCTAATCTTTTGTCTATTCACTATTTAAGGGACACTTATTCCACACACCACATGCACTCTCTAATCTTTTGTCTATTCACTATTTAAGGGACACTTATTCCACACATCACATGCACTCTCTAACCTTTTGTCTATTCACTATTTAAGGCACACTTATTCCACACACCACATGCACTCTCTAACCTTTTGTCTATTCACTATTTAAGGGACACTTATTCCACACATCACATGCACTCTCTAACCTTTTGTCTATTCACTATTTAAGGGACACTTATTCCACACACCACATGCACTCTCTAATCTTTTGTCTATTCACTATTTAAGGGACACTTATTCCACACACCACATGCACTCTCTAACCTTTTGTCTATTCACTATTTAAGGGACACTTATTCCACACACCACATGCACTCTCTAACCTTTTGTCTATTCACTATTTAAGGGACACTTATTCCACACACCACATGCACTCTCTAACCTTTTGTCTATTCACTATTTAAGGGACACTTATTCCACACACCACATGCACTCTCTAACCTTTTGTCTATTCACTATTTAAGGGACACTTATTCCACACATCACATGCACTCTCTAACCTTTTGTCTATTCACTATTTAAGGCACACTTATTCCACACACCACATGCACTCTCTAATCTTTTGTCTATTCACTATTTAAGGCACACTTATTCCACACATCACATGCACTCTCTAACCTTTTGTCTATTCACTATTTAAGGCACACTTATTCCACACATCACATGCACTCTCTAACCTTTTGTCTATTCACTATTTAAGGGACACTTATTCCACACATCACATGCACTCTCTAACCTTTTGTCTATTCACTATTTAAGGGACACTTATTCCACACATCACATGCACTCTCTAATCTTTTGTCTATTCACTATTTAAGGGACACTTATTCCACACACCACATGCACTCTCTAATCTTTTGTCTATTCACTATTTAAGGGACACTTATTCCACACACCACATGCACTCTCTAACCTTTTGTCTATTCACTATTTAAGGGACACTTATTCCACACACCACATGCACTCTCTAACCTTTTGTCTATTCACTATTTAAGGGACACTTATTCCACACACCACATGCACTCTCTAACCTTTTGTCTATTCACTATTTAAGGGACACTTATTCCACACATCACATGCACTCTCTAACCTTTTGTCTATTCACTATTTAAGGCACACTTATTCCACACATCACATGCACTCTCTAACCTTTTGTCTATTCACTATTTAAGGGACACTTATTCCACACATCACATGCACTCTCTAACCTTTTGTCTATTCACTATTTAAGGGACACTTATTCCACACACCACATGCACTCTCTAACCTTTTGTCTATTCACTATTTAAGGGACACTTATTCCACACATCACATGCACTCTCTAACCTTTTGTCTATTCACTATTTAAGGGACACTTATTCCACACATCACATGCACTCTCTAACCTTTTGTCTATTCACTATTTAAGGGACACTTATTCCACACATCACATGCACTCTCTAACCTTTTGTCTATTCACTATTTAAGGGACACTTATTCCACACATCACATGCACTCTCTAACCTTTTGTCTATTCACTATTTAAGGGACACTTATTCCACACACCACATGCACTCTCTAACCTTTTGTCTATTCACTATTTAAGGGACACTTATTCCACACATCACATGCACTCTCTAACCTTTTGTCTATTCACTATTTAAGGGACACTTATTCCACACACCACATGCACTCTCTAACCTTTTGTCTATTCATTATTTAAGGGACACTTATTCCACACACCACATGCACTCTCTAATCTTTTGTCTATTCACTATTTAAGAGACACTTATTCCACACATCACATGCACTCTCTAACCTTTTGTCTATTCACTATTTAAGGGACACTTATTCCACACACCACATGCACTCTCTAACCTTTTGTCTATTCACTATTTAAGGGACACTTATTCCACACATCACATGCACTCTCTAACCTTTTGTCTATTCACTATTTAAGGGACACTTATTCCACACATCACATGCACTCTCTAATCTTTTGTCTATTCACTATTTAAGGGACACTTATTCCACACATCACATGCACTCTCTAACCTTTTGTCTATTCACTATTTAAGGGACACTTATTCCACACATCACATGCACTCTCTAATCTTTTGTCTATTCACTATTTAAGGGACACTTATTCCACACACCACATGCACTCTCTAACCTTTTGTCTATTCACTATTTAAGGGACACTTATTCCACACACCACATGCACTCTCTAACCTTTTGTCTATTCACTATTTAAGGGACACTTATTCCACACATCACATGCACTCTCTAACCTTTTGTCTATTCACTATTTAAGGGACACTTATTCCACACACCACATGCACTCTCTAACCTTTTGTCTATTCATTATTTAAGGGACACTTATTCCACACATCACATGCACTCTCTAACCTTTTGTCTATTCACTATTTAAGGGACACTTATTCCACACACCACATGCACTCTCTAACCTTTTGTCTATTCACTATTTAAGGGACACTTATTCCACACATCACATGCACTCTCTAACCTTTTGTCTATTCACTATTTAAGGGACACTTATTCCACACACCACATGCACTCTCTAACCTTTTGTCTATTCACTATTTAAGGGACACTTATTCCACACATCACATGCACTCTCTAACCTTTTGTCTATTCACTATTTAAGGGACACTTATTCCACACATCACATGCACTCTCTAACCTTTTGTCTATTCACTATTTAAGGGACACTTATTCCACACATCACATGCACTCTCTAACCTTTTGTCTATTCACTATTTAAGGGACACTTATTCCACACACCACATGCACTCTCTAACCTTTTGTCTATTCACTATTTAAGGGACACTTATTCCACACACCACATGCACTCTCTAACCTTTTGTCTATTCACTATTTAAGGGACACTTATTCCACACACCACATGCACTCTCTAACCTTTTGTCTATTCACTATTTAAGGGACACTTATTCCACACATCACATGCACTCTCTAACCTTTTGTCTATTCACTATTTAAGGGACACTTATTCCACACATCACATGCACTCTCTAATCTTTTGTCTATTCACTATTTAAGGGACACTTATTCCACACACCACATGCACTCTCTAACCTTTTGTCTATTCACTATTTAAGGGACACTTATTCCACACACCACATGCACTCTCTAACCTTTTGTCTATTCACTATTTAAGGGACACTTATTCCACACATCACATGCACTCTCTAACCTTTTGTCTATTCACTATTTAAGGGACACTTATTCCACACACCACATGCACTCTCTAACCTTTTGTCTATTCATTATTTAAGGGACACTTATTCCACACATCACATGCACTCTCTAACCTTTTGTCTATTCACTATTTAAGGGACACTTATTCCACACACCACATGCACTCTCTAACCTTTTGTCTATTCACTATTTAAGGGACACTTATTCCACACATCACATGCACTCTCTAACCTTTTGTCTATTCACTATTTAAGGGACACTTATTCCACACACCACATGCACTCTCTAACCTTTTGTCTATTCACTATTTAAGGGACACTTATTCCACACACCACATGCACTCTCTAACCTTTTGTCTATTCACTATTTAAGGGACACTTATTCCACACATCACATGCACTCTCTAACCTTTTGTCTATTCACTATTTAAGGGACACTTATTCCACACATCACATGCACTCTCTAACCTTTTGTCTATTCACTATTTAAGGGACACTTATTCCACACATCACATGCACTCTCTAACCTTTTGTCTATTCACTATTTAAGGGACACTTATTCCACACATCACATGCACTCTCTAACCTTTTGTCTATTCACTATTTAAGGGACACTTATTCCACACATCACATGCACTCTCTAACCTTTTGTCTATTCACTATTTAAGGGACACTTATTCCACACATCACATGCACTCTCTAACCTTTTGTCTATTCACTATTTAAGGGACACTTATTCCACACATCACATGCACTCTCTAACCTTTTGTCTATTCACTATTTAAGGGACACTTATTCCACACACCACATGCACTCTCTAACCTTTTGTCTATTCACTATTTAAGGGACACTTATTCCACACACCACATGCACTCTCTAACCTTTTGTCTATTCACTATTTAAGGGACACTTATTCCACACACCACATGCACTCTCTAACCTTTTGTCTATTCACTATTTAAGGGACACTTATTCCACACATCACATGCACTCTCTAACCTTTTGTCCATTCACTATTTAAGGGACACTTATTCCACACATCACATGCACTCTCTAACCTTTTGTCTATTCACTATTTAAGGGACACTTATTCCACACATCACATGCACTCTCTAACCTTTTGTCTATTCACTATTTAAGGGACACTTATTCCACACATCACATGCACTCTCTAACCTTTTGTCTATTCACTATTTAAGGGACACTTATTCCACACATCACATGCACTCTTTAACCTTTTGTCTATTCACTATTTAAGGGACACTTATTCCACACACCACATGCACTCTCTAACCTTTTGTCTATTCACTATTTAAGGGACACTTATTCCACACATCACATGCACTCTCTAACCTTTTGTCTATTCACTATTTAAGGGACACTTATTCCACACATCACATGCACTCTCTAACCTTTTGTCTATTCACTATTTAAGGGACACTTATTCCACACATCACATGCACTCTTTAACCTTTTGTCTATTCACTATTTAAGGGACACTTATTCCACACACCACATGCACTCTCTAACCTTTTGTCTATTCACTATTTAAGGGACACTTATTCCACACATCACATGCACTCTCTAACCTTTTGTCTATTCACTATTTAAGGGACACTTATTCCACACATCACATGCACTCTCTAACCTTTTGTCTATTCACTATTTAAGGGACACTTATTCCACACACCACATGCACTCTCTAACCTTTTGTCTATTCACTATTTAAGGGACACTTATTCCACACACCACATGCACTCTCTAACCTTTTGTCTATTCACTATTTAAGGGACACTTATTCCACACACCACATGCACTCTCTAACCTTTTGTCTATTCACTATTTAAGGGACACTTATTCCACACATCACATGCACTCTCTAACCTTTTGTCCATTCACTATTTAAGGGACACTTATTCCACACATCACATGCACTCTCTAACCTTTTGTCTATTCACTATTTAAGGGACACTTATTCCACACATCACATGCACTCTCTAACCTTTTGTCTATTCACTATTTAAGGGACACTTATTCCACACATCACATGCACTCTCTAACCTTTTGTCTATTCACTATTTAAGGGACACTTATTCCACACATCACATGCACTCTCTAACCTTTTGTCTATTCACTATTTAAGGGACACTTATTCCACACATCACATGCACTCTCTAACCTTTTGTCTATTCACTATTTAAGGGACACTTATTCCACACATCACATGCACTCTCTAACCTTTTGTCTATTCACTATTTAAGGGACACTTATTCCACACATCACATGCACTCTCTAACCTTTTGTCTATTCACTATTTAAGGGACACTTATTCCACACACCACATGCACTCTCTAACCTTTTGTCTATTCACTATTTAAGGGACACTTATTCCACACATCACATGCACTCTTTAACCTTTTGTCTATTCACTATTTACGGGACACTTATTCCACACACCACATGCACTCTCTAACCTTTTGTCTATTCACTATTTAAGGGACACTTATTCCACACATCACATGCACTCTCTAACCTTTTGTCTATTCACTATTTAAGGGACACTTATTCCACACATCACATGCACTCTCTAACCTTTTGTCTATTCACTATTTAAGGGACACTTATTCCACACACCACATGCACTCTCTAACCTTTTGTCTATTCACTATTTAAGGGACACTTATTCCACACACCACATGCACTCTCTAACCTTTTGTCTATTCACTATTTAAGGGACACTTATTCCACACATCACATGCACTCTCTAACCTTTTGTCTATTCACTATTTAAGGGACACTTATTCCACACACCACATGCACTCTCTAACCTTTTGTCTATTCACTATTTAAGGGACACTTATTCCACACACCACATGCACTCTCTAACCTTTTGTCTATTCACTATTTAAGGGACACTTATTCCACACACCACATGCACTCTCTAACCTTTTGTCTATTCACTATTTAAGGGACACTTATTCCACACATCACATGCACTCTCTAACCTTTTGTCTATTCACTATTTAAGGGACACTTATTCCACACACCACATGCACTCTCTAACCTTTTGTCTATTCACTATTTAAGGGACACTTATTCCACACACCACATGCACTCTCTAACCTTTTGTCTATTCACTATTTAAGGGACACTTATTCCACACATCACATGCACTCTCTAACCTTTTGTCTATTCACTATTTAAGGGACACTTATTCCACACACCACATGCACTCTCTAACCTTTTGTCTATTCACTATTTAAGGGACACTTATTCCACACACCACATGCACTCTCTAACCTTTTGTCTATTCACTATTTAAGGGACACTTATTCCACACACCACATGCACTCTCTAACCTTTTGTCTATTCACTATTTAAGGGACACTTATTCCACACATCACATGCACTCTCTAACCTTTTGTCTATTCACTATTTAAGGGACACTTATTCCACACACCACATGCACTCTCTAACCTTTTGTCTATTCACTATTTAAGGGACACTTATTCCACACACCACATGCACTCTCTAACCTTTTGTCTATTCACTATTTAAGGGACACTTATTCCACACACCACATGCACTCTCTAACCTTTTGTCTATTCACTATTTAAGGGACACTTATTCCACACATCACATGCACTCTCTAACCTTTTGTCTATTCACTATTTAAGGGACACTTATTCCACACACCACATGCACTCTCTAACCTTTTGTCTATTCACTATTTAAGGGACACTTATTCCACACACCACATGCACTCTCTAACCTTTTGTCTATTCACTATTTAAGGGACACTTATTCCACACACCACATGCACTCTCTAACCTTTTGTCTATTCACTATTTAAGGGACACTTATTCCACACATCACATGCACTCTCTAACCTTTTGTCTATTCACTATTTAAGGGACACTTATTCCACACACCACATGCACTCTCTAACCTTTTGTCTATTCACTATTTAAGGGACACTTATTCCACACACCACATGCACTCTCTAACCTTTTGTCTATTCACTATTTAAGGGACACTTATTCCACACACCACATGCACTCTCTAACCTTTTGTCTATTCACTATTTAAGGGACACTTATTCCACACACCACATGCACTCTCTAACCTTTTGTCTATTCACTATTTAAGGGACACTTATTCCACACACCACATGCACTCTCTAACCTTTTGTCTATTCACTATTTAAGGGACACTTATTCCACACACCACATGCACTCTCTAACCTTTTGTCTATTCACTATTTAAGGGACACTTATTCCACACACCACATGCACTCTCTAACCTTTTGTCTATTCACTATTTAAGGGACACTTATTCCACACACCACATGCACTCTCTAACCTTTTGTCTATTCACTATTTAAGGGACACTTATTCCACACACCACATGCACTCTCTAACCTTTTGTCTATTCACTATTTAAGGGACACTTATTCCACACACCACATGCACTCTCTAACCTTTTGTCTATTCACTATTTAAGGGACACTTATTCCACACACCACATGCACTCTCTAACCTTTTGTCTATTCACTATTTAAGGGACACTTATTCCACACAACACATGCACTCTCTAACCTTTTGTCTATTCACTATTTAAGGGACACTTATTCCACACACCACATGCACTCTCTAACCTTTTGTCTATTCACTATTTAAGGGACACTTATTCCACACATCACATGCACTCTCTAACCTTTTGTCTATTCACTATTTAAGGGACACTTATTCCACACACCACATGCACTCTCTAACCTTTTGTCTATTCACTATTTAAGGGACACTTATTCCACACACCACATGCACTCTCTAACCTTTTGTCTATTCACTATTTAAGGGACACTTATTCCACACATCACATGCACTCTCTAACCTTTTGTCTATTCACTATTTAAGGGACACTTATTCCACACATCACATGCACTCTCTAACCTTTTGTCTATTCACTATTTAAGGGACACTTATTCCACACACCACATGCACTCTCTAACCTTTTGTCTATTCACTATTTAAGGGACACTTATTCCACACACCACATGCACTCTCTAACCTTTTGTCTATTCACTATTTAAGGGACACTTATTCCACACACCACATGCACTCTCTAACCTTTTGTCTATTCACTATTTAAGGGACACTTATTCCACACACCACATGCACTCTCTAACCTTTTGTCTATTCACTATTTAAGGGACACTTATTCCACACATCACATGCACTCTCTAACCTTTTGTCTATTCACTATTTAAGGGACACTTATTCCACACACCACATGCACTCTCTAACCTTTTGTCTATTCACTATTTAAGGGACACTTATTCCACACACCACATGCACTCTCTAACCTTTTGTCTATTCACTATTTAAGGGACACTTATTCCACACACCACATGCACTCTCTAACCTTTTGTCTATTCACTATTTAAGGGACACTTATTCCACACACCACATGCACTCTCTAACCTTTTGTCTATTCACTATTTAAGGGACACTTATTCCACACACCACATGCACTCTCTAACCTTTTGTCTATTCACTATTTAAGGGACACTTATTCCACACACCACATGCACTCTCTAACCTTTTGTCTATTCACTATTTAAGGGACACTTATTCCACACATCCACATGCACTCTCTAACCTTTTGTCTATTCACTATTTAAGGGACACTTATTCCACACACCACATGCACTCTCTAACCTTTTGTCTATTCACTATTTAAGGGACACTTATTCCACACACCACATGCACTCTCTAACCTTTTGTCTATTCACTATTTAAGGGACACTTATTCCACACATCACATGCACTCTCTAACCTTTTGTCTATTCACTATTTAAGGGACACTTATTCCACACACCACATGCACTCTCTAACCTTTTGTCTATTCACTATTTAAGGGACACTTATTCCACACACCACATGCACTCTCTAACCTTTTGTCTATTCACTATTTAAGGGACACTTATTCCACACACCACATGCACTCTCTAACCTTTTGTCTATTCACTATTTAAGGGACACTTATTCCACACATCACATGCACTCTCTAACCTTTTGTCTATTCACTATTTAAGGGACACTTATTCCACACACCACATGCACTCTCTAACCTTTTGTCTATTCACTATTTAAGGGACACTTATTCCACACACCACATGCACTCTCTAACCTTTTGTCTATTCACTATTTAAGGGACACTTATTCCACACACCACATGCACTCTCTAACCTTTTGTCTATTCACTATTTAAGGGACACTTATTCCACACACCACATGCACTCTCTAACCTTTTGTCTATTCACTATTTAAGGGACACTTATTCCACACACCACATGCACTCTCTAACCTTTTGTCTATTCACTATTTAAGGGACACTTATTCCACACACCACATGCACTCTCTAACCTTTTGTCTATTCACTATTTAAGGGACACTTATTCCACACACCACATGCACTCTCTAACCTTTTGTCTATTCACTATTTAAGGGACACTTATTCCACACACCACATGCACTCTCTAACCTTTTGTCTATTCACTATTTAAGGGACACTTATTCCACACACCACATGCACTCTCTAACCTTTTGTCTATTCACTATTTAAGGGACACTTATTCCACACACCACATGCACTCTCTAACCTTTTGTCTATTCACTATTTAAGGGACACTTATTCCACACATCACATGCACTCTCTAACCTTTTGTCTATTCACTATTTAAGGGACACTTATTCCACACATCACATGCACTCTCTAACCTTTTGTCTATTCACTATTTAAGGGACACTTATTCCACACATCACATGCACTCTCTAACCTTTTGTCTATTCACTATTTAAGGGACACTTATTCCACACATCACATGCACTCTCTAACCTTTTGTCTATTCACTATTTAAGGGACACTTATTCCACACACCACATGCACTCTCTAACCTTTTGTCTATTCACTATTTAAGGGACACTTATTCCACACATCACATGCACTCTCTAACCTTTTGTCTATTCACTATTTAAGGGACACTTATTCCACACACCACATGCACTCTCTAACCTTTTGTCTATTCACTATTTAAGGGACACTTATTCCACACACCACATGCACTCTCTAACCTTTTGTCTATTCACTATTTAAGGGACACTTATTCCACACATCACATGCACTCTCTAACCTTTTGTCTATTCACTATTTAAGGGACACTTATTCCACACATCACATGCACTCTCTAACCTTTTGTCTATTCACTATTTAAGGGACACTTATTCCACACACCACATGCACTCTCTAACCTTTTGTCTATTCACTATTTAAGGGACACTTATTCCACACACCACATGCACTCTCTAACCTTTTGTCTATTCACTATTTAAGGGACACTTATTCCACACACCACATGCACTCTCTAACCTTTTGTCTATTCACTATTTAAGGGACACTTATTCCACACACCACATGCACTCTCTAACCTTTTGTCTATTCACTATTTAAGGGACACTTATTCCACACACCACATGCACTCTCTAACCTTTTGTCTATTCACTATTTAAGGGACACTTATTCCACACATCACATGCACTCTCTAACCTTTTGTCTATTCACTATTTAAGGGACACTTATTCCACACACCACATGCACTCTCTAACCTTTTGTCTATTCACTATTTAAGGGACACTTATTCCACACATCACATGCACTCTCTAACCTTTTGTCTATTCACTATTTAAGGGACACTTATTCCACACATCACATGCACTCTCTAACCTTTTGTCTATTCACTATTTAAGGGACACTTATTCCACACATCTGCACTCTCTAACCTTTTGTCTATTCACTATTTAAGGGACACTTATTCCACACACCACATGCACTCTCTAACCTTTTGTCTATTCACTATTTAAGGGACACTTATTCCACACACCACATGCACTCTCTAACCTTTTGTCTATTCACTATTTAAGGGACACTTATTCCACACATCACATGCACTCTCTAACCTTTTGTCTATTCACTATTTAAGGGACACTTATTCCACACACCACATGCACTCTCTAACCTTTTGTCTCTGTCCATACTTATGGACTTATTCAAGTACTTCTTCTTTCGTGTGAATCAGATGATTCTGGTGTCGGCATTAGTTTCCCCGATGTTTTTCTAGTTAGAAATCTTTCTGGAAAGACATCGGGTACTTACGGGAAGGACCACGAGAACGTTGCCAACATCCTTAAGCGAGAGTGATACTGTGGAACCGACTGGATTTGAACCTGGAACACCCAGGTCTTCAGTCCGTGTCGATATCCACTTAACCACCGTCACCACCCATTCAAGTCCTAACCTAACCCTAACACCATTCTCTTTCATCCCCCTTTTTTTTTGCAAGGCCAAGTTGTCAGACCACATTGTTATCTAATACACCACCTCCATCTCCCCCACTTTCTTTTTTCAAATTGAACTTAAATAAGTATGTATGTTTCGAATTTTTTAGATGAGGGTTGATAATTTGTAGAATTTGGTATATTCGGACTACTGTTCTCATCTTGGGTGTTTTTATCACAACGTTTCGGCCGATGTAACCTCCGACCTTCTTATTTATTAAGAAGGTCGGAGGTTACATCGGCCGAAACGTTGTGATAAAAACACCCAAGATGAGAACAGTAGTCCGAATATACCAAATTCTACAAATAAGTATGTATTTGCTGCTTTCTCACTACGGAAAAATATGACACAGGTCGAAAGGTGGAGATTGAAAAGCCAACACACAAGAAGTGCACTCTGGCTGTCAAGAAATACCTGAGCAGCCCCGTCGACAGTCCCTGGTAGGAGCGCCTCTGTAGCAGTCATAAATGAAGACTTATTTTCTCTCTCGGAGAAATGTCCCTGTTATGCAATTTGGTCACACACTGACCAATCAGCTTGCAGGACACATTTATTTCATCTGACCCATGAAGAACTACTTCAGCCCCTTCGGGAATCATGGTCAGTCAGCAGAGAGATTCCTGTCAATGTCCACTGGACACTCAAGCATCGACTATCTTCGCCTGAAGATAACTGCTCACAGACTTTCGGCAGCCAAAAGAACTTTCTACTTTTCTTTTCCTCGCTCGGACACTGTCCAACTTTCTTCCACCTATACCAAACGGTGTAGGTAATAATTGAATAAACCCTTTCGTTGTTATAAAAAGGGTTTTGTTTTTCCTTTCATGCGATGGTTTTCGTTACTTAATAATAATATAATAAGATCAGCTCTTATAACCCCACTCCTCTCTTTGCTGGAGCATGCTAACTCCGACTATCTGTCGGGGTCAGCAGAGAGATTCCTGAAAGCAACAAGGAAAGACGCCCTTTTCTCTCCCATGTCCACTGGACACTCAAGCATCGACTATCTTCACCTGAAGATAACTGCTGACAGACTTTCGGCAGCCTAAAAAACTTTCTACTTTTCCTTTCCTCACTCGTGCACTGTCCAACTTTCTTCCACCTATATCAAACGGTGTAAGTAATAATTGAATAAACCCTTTCGTTGTTATAAAAAAGGTTTTGTTCTTCCTTTCGTGCGACGGTTTTCGTTACGTACTAACAATATAATAAGACCAGCTCTAACGCTAACCCGTACTAACAATATATAGGAGTTGGTCTTAACACCTACCGATAAGAACCAGCTCTTATACCTCAGGCGATGAGCAATAAACAAACCCCTTCTCAAAGGGTGAGAAGGTAAGGCCTTCAACTACTTAAAAATGGTCAACCCTCTGTCAGACTGATTGCCGAAGACGTATCCTCGACTTGGTATGAACAAAACCTGGGGCTTCTTTAGAGACGTGACCGAGGCCGCCGGAAATATGAAAGGGGGGATAATTCAAACTTTTTTTTTGGGGGGGGGGTATCGAATTTAAAATGCAAAAAATTAAACTTCTGAGGATATGTTAAAATTAAATAGATTTATTGAAATAAATTAAACATCAAATAAATTAATAAAAAGGTTAGGTTTAGGGTTAAGGGTTAAGGGTTAGTGGTCCAGTTAATGAAAGGCACAAATTGTACAGATTTTGCTGCTTCTTTAGAGACGTGGCCGAGTCCGGCGGAAATATGAAAGGGGGAGATAATTCAAACTTTTTTTTGGGGGGGGGATATCGAATTTAAAATAAAACTTCTGAGGATACGTTAAAATTAAATAGATTTATTGAAATAAATTAAACATCAAATAAATTAATAAAAAGGTTAGGTTTAGGGTTAAGGGTTAAGGGTTAGTGGTCCAGTTAATGAAAGGCACAAATTGTACAGATTTTGCTGCTTCTTTAGAGACGTGGCCGAGTCCGGCGGAAATATGAAAGGGGGAGATAATTCAAACTTTTTTTTTGGGGGGGGATATCGAATTTAAAATAAAACTTCTGAGGATACGTTAAAATTAAATGGATTTATTGAAATAAATTAAACATCAAATAATTAAAAAAAGGTTAGGGTTAGGGTTACTTCTTCGTCTAAAGGACACCTTCTTTCTACATCTCACATTTGGGCAACGCCACACAAATCCATCGCTTCTAGTTGCGTATGGAATAAGTTTCATCTCAGCGCCACAGATGCACGTCTCGGCACCTGAAATAAGTCTGTGCGCTTGCAAAAAATCGACTATTTTACAATTATCAGTGAAAATAAAGACATAAACGCATCATTAAAGATATTTTGGTCAAAGGATATTAATATGGTCGGAATCCTTATTTTTTTGGGGGAGAGGAGGATTTTATTTATTGAATTCAAAATGAAAAAAATAAAACTTCTGAGGATACGTTAAAATTAAATAGATTTATTGAAATAAATTAAACATCAAATAAATTCATAAAAAGGTTAGGTTTAGGGTTAAGTGTTAGAGTTAAGGGTTAAGGGTTAGTGGTTAAGGGTTAGAGTTAAGGGTTAGGGTTAGTGGTCCAGTTAATGAGAGGCACAAATTGTACAGATTTTGCTGCTTCTTTAGAGACGTGGCCGAGGCGAAATATGAAAGTGGGAGATAATTCAAACTTTTGAGGGGGGGGGGATTTTTTTTTATCGAATTTAAAATGTAAAAAATAAAACTTCTGAGAATATGTTAAAATTAAATAGATTTATTGAAATAAATTAAACATCAAATGATTTAAAAAAAAAAAAAAAGGTTAGGGTTACTTCCTCTTCTAATGGACACCTTCCTACACGTCAAATTTTGGCATCGCCACACAAATCCATCGCTTCTAGTTGCGTATGCGATAAGTCTAATCTCAGTGTCACAGATGCACGTCTCGGCACCTGAAATAAGTCTGTGTGCTTGCAAAAAATCGACTATTTTGCAATTATCTTTAAGTCAAAACAACAGGTCATCTAAGTTCAAATCGTTTGCGGCCATTTTGTGAGAAATCAGATTTTACCCCCCCACCCACCCACAAAAAGTTTGAATTATCTCCTCTTTTATATTTCCGCCGGCTACGGCCACGTCTCTAAAGAAGCACCCTAAACCTAACCAGGCTGTACAAGCTAAGTTAGGTTAGGAGAGTAGAAAGTAAACCTTGGGTTTATTTTCGGCAGTCTCGTAACTCTCGCTTCCCTTATTTTGTCCTTTACTCCTCACATTCCATGAGCGATGTTTCTGACAAAGGGGGGGAAATTGCTGTTTTCTGGGTTGGAATCTATCCATCTGATATTTATTGTTGGCTAGTTTTTGATCTTGAAATAGTATTTTTTTAATTATTTTTTTTAATTTTTAGCTCTTTGCAATACATCAAGTGGCTGCATGCCTTGTCTGGAGCGATTTCCATTAAAAAAAAGTTAAATAAATTAAAAAAAAACAAAAAAACAATTCCCACGTGGTTTGATTTGGTAAACTAGAGTTATCCGCCCTTGACTTCCATTACTTCTTAGAAGAGAAGAGAAGTTGTCATGTCGTCCGAAACGGAAAAAGCCCAAACCGCCGCCGCTGGTGACATTGAAGATACGATCTTTGCCAAAATCATCCGAGGGGACATTAAGACCAACTTTGTCTACGAGGATGACCAGGTTGGGACAAATATTCTCTTCTCGTCGCCATTTTGTTAATTGCTATTCATGACAGTTGATGAAACAGTGAACACGCACCCGTTCAAACCCGCCGCATTTGTGGACACGTGTGTTTTTTAAAAAAAATTTATTTCGATTTTATTTGAAGTCCAGATAAAATAGTGGCGATATTGAATCTTTGGTGCTTCTGCTGTTTAGCCCCAGCATGTTAGGTCTCTCTTAAAAAAACAAAATAGCTTAAAAAATGTATAAACTTTGTTATGTACTTACGTGGTAGCTTAAAAGAAGTATGTACACCAAAAATGACGCAAATTCATTCAGTATGTATTCAAAATTAAAATAAAAAAACGATTTTATCATTCGGTAGCCATTTTTGTTACACCAGTAAGCAAAATTTAAGTTCTCTCCCTTGTCTATTTCATAAGTGAAAATGTTTAACGGTTTTTAAGATCGGTTTTTTCCCTTCTTTTTCATATAATTTAATAAATACTGTATGAATTTGCGTCATTTTTCTCGGTAAGACTGCATAACGCAGGCCTCCTGACTGCATGCGCCAACAAACGGAAGCGCTAATAGAATTCCTCATTAATGGGAGTATATTTGTGAATATTTGCTTAGAAAAGAACAGATGTTTTTACTGCATTAGTAAATAAAATCAACAATTTATATCCAGTTTAAATTTAGGTGTTTTTTTTTTTTATCGATAGACTTTTCATTTTTGCGCACAGCCAGGGGGGGGGGGTCTGTGTTATGCCGTTTTACCGTTTTGTTGTCTCTGGTTAACAATGCCGGCGATTTAGTCAATTCGCAGCCAAAATGGCGGACAATAAACCGTCGGCACTTCTGTAGTATATATGAAGCAGCAGATTTTCTGTCCTTCTACTGAAATTAAAGGAAGGTAATTCAACGGGAAGTGATTTTTTTACAACATAAAAAAAAAAAAAATGCAAGACTGATTTGTTTTTTGGTAACAATTAACAATTTCTTTTTTTTATTATATGAAGTAAAAAAAATTTAAATTAAAAACCCTAACCCTAAGAAATCAGGCGGTGTGCCTGTAAAAAATCTATTGTTTTTTGCGGCTGGTTCATTAAATTACCAATGTCTCGAAAATTAATCTCATTTAACTCCATTTTCTAAATACTAAATTCAACTTCTGGTGAATTCTGAATGAATTGTACTTGGAGAAAAAAAAAACGGAACTCTTCAATTTCGATTTCTTAATCGGCAGCTGCTTCATATATACTACAGAAGTGCCAAACCGTCTGCTAATTTCCGAATTTACAAATGAGTAAGTAAACCCAAATAAATTGTTTTTAACTAATTTCAAATTTATCTTAAAATATATTAAAGGAAATACAGTTTGGAAATTAGTCCAAAACAATTTATTTAGGTTTTGTGAGGTCGGAAAAAAAATCAGAAATTAGCAGATGCTTCATTGTCCGCCATTTTGGCTGCGAATCGACTAAATCGCCGCAATGCCCGTTATAGTTTTATAACAATTTGTTTCAATTTAATAATTTTATGACCAAACACTACCGTAATAATTATTACGATATTGTTTGGCCATTAAATTATTAACTGAACCAAATTGTTATAAAACTAGAACTAAGTTGGTTAAAATTATGTTACAATGGCAGCCATCTTAAAGCTGAAAAGTTCAAGATAACCGGATTGTTCTTTAATACGACAGGGGTGTTGCTGTTTTGGCTAAGATCAAAGTGTAGTATCTGATACTATACTTCATCTCTTCTGTCCTCAGTCAGTGAAAAAGAAATCCTTCTAGACTGAGGCAATTTAAATTTTCCCTGTTGGGGAGCTGAATTTTTCCCACGTCAAAAACTGACCTTGTGTCTAACTCTGCCCTCGTGGGGAGATAAGCAAATAAAAACAGAGGCACATGTTAATTAATTTAATTAAAGCTAAGATATAAAAATAAATGGTTGTTATTGTTCTGTCCTGCGTTGTGTGGTCAAGAAGTGGGTGATCATTTTACGTTAAATTTATATAGTAAAGTGAACTCCCATTTTAAAATCTTTTACTTTTAATTTCATTTTTCCAGGGCGTTAACGTGTAGTTGCATGGAAAAAAAAATCTATTTTCGTTTTTATTTTTCCTTCATTGCGTGGGGGGTAAAAGGTAAAAATTACCAGATGTTATTTTTGTTTGTTTTTGTTTTTAATCTCTAAACTCTAGATTACCTCGGCGAAATTGAGCGGGCATCTTTTACGAGACTCAGCAGAGTAAAAACGCTAAAAAACAAATATACAACAAATAAAAGTAACTGTAAGCTGTAAAAGTTAGTTTCAAACTTGCATGTGCTATTTGTTTGTATTTTAAACCCGTTTGAAGTGCTATTTATTAGAAATTTATGTTCGACAGACGGTTTTCGAAGAATTCAAAATGGCCGCTCTACGTAATAATATAGAGGGACTGGCCGTCATTTTTCTTTGAGAAACTAGATGTTTTAAAAAACAAATTTTTTTTAACATCTAATAAAAAGCCATTTATACTACGTAAAAATACAAACAAATTCCATAGGTAAGTAGAAAAATGTCTATTCTAGACATAAGTCAACTTTACTTGTTGCAAATTTATGTTTTTAAACTCTTTCTCGTTCTTTTTTTGGACCCCGTTCGCGCCTCTGCTGAGCGTCGTAACATATACCCAATTGAGCTTTAAGGCTTCCGTAGAATTGACTTTTAAGGGTCCTGTCACACTTACGTCGAGCGTACCTTTTCTGGTGTTCATTTATAATATCGAATAAACAATCTTAACCCCCCCCCCCGCACACACACACAAAAAAAAACCTAAAGAAATGAAATTCTGGCCATTTATAACGACAACTAACAACAAAATAGGGGTAAAACAAAACAAATAGGCAACAAATAAATGTTACCAAAGGCAAGATAACTTACTCTTCTACTAATCTGGATAAGTTTATTTGTGTTTTAATTTATTTTAAAGCGTTTTTTTTTTTGTTGTTCAAAACAAACCTGGTGTCCACCTACTCAGAACAAAAAAAAATGGCTGTTCAGTGTTCATGGGATCCTTGATTATTAGTGAAAAATCAAAAAAATAAACAATAGTGTTAGAAATAAATCTAATAAATGTCACCAATCGTGGGAAAATGTAATGTTCTACCAGTATTTTGCTTAATTTTCGTTTTTTGAGCGATTAGCGAAACTTTGTAATTTCAGCTTGTGGTCGCACAAACGTAGTTGAAGGCACCCCACGTGACAGCCATTTTTTTTTTTTCCGGCGACATTTGTTGTGGGAACCACTTTTTGTAATCAATATCTTATTTCGTTTTTAGCTGATACTTGTGGACGTGACTTGTGTTGTTTTTTTTAAATTTTTTATTTACACGTTTGGTCATTTAACTTTATAGGATTGGGATAAATCTCAATCCTATAAATATAGGAAATAAGCTGATAATACTAGCATATCTACCCATTGGCCTTTTGGCTAAGATCAAAGTGTAGTATCTGTTCCGATGGATACTGCACCCCATACTGGTGTTGTCTTGTCCTTCGGGTCTTGATTTACGCCGGTCAATGGGTCTGTCCTGTGCAGTTCTGGGAGGTCCACCTTCCCAGGCTTTGCCTCCCCTCTTTGGGGAGGAGTAAGTTTATTGCTTACTGCCTGAGGCGCCCCTACCGGGGAATGCCGACGGGACTGCCCAGGCAATTTTTAAACCCCACTTTCCCGACCCGACCTTGGGTCACATCTTACTTGTGGGAGTAAGATAAAAACTGGCCTTGTGCCTAACTCCTGGAGAGGAGTAAATCAATACTCATTGAAAGTGTTGTTTTTTTTGTTTTTTTTTTCAGATTTCATGTGTTGTACTAAATTTATTTTAATTTCAAAACGTTCAGCATGTCATAATCTTAAAGAAAAAAAAAACAATTTTGATCACCTATACATCAGTTTCAATCACCTTTTCGAACACTTGTGTCCGGTGCTTGTATAATAAAAGTCCGAAAAAAAGTTTCTTTGTTGTGTTGGAAGGGGCAGGTAACTCTTCACAACAGCTCTAGCTTTCGAACAATATTTTTCTAACCCTAAACCATAACCCTACCCCTTACCCTAACCATTTTATGTCTAATCGGCGTTCTCCTTTCACAGTAGCACATGTGCAACGCCAATTAAAGCCATCAGTTTTGATTACTGGAAAATCGTGTTTTAAATTCGTGGTAAGAGTTACCTGCCCCTTATTTATCTCTCCAACACTAAAAGACAACGGTTTTTTTTTTTCGGACTTTTCTTATACAAGCACCCACTGCCCCCCCCCCCCCGCCTCTAATCTAGACTTGCCCAGTTTTAGTTTAGAAAATGTTTTCTAAAAAATCAATTAAAATTACAATATATATATAAAAAAGACGAAACGTATACGTCCATAGATATAAACAATAACAAATATTTTATATTTGAAGCTCCTCGTTAAAAAGTAGAGCACCGTAAAATGGTAGTAGTAACACAGCGTAGCGTCACTTGCTTTAAATGCATCGTTCCTTCACTTATAGAAGTTTGAATGCCTCTTCGCTTCGCCGCCGTTAACATGTTAAAATTATCATTGTTTATAAGCTGTTCAGAACTGGCCTAGCGGTTAGCGACGTTGGACGGGAGTTGGAAAATACTTGTTGTCCAGGGTTTCGAATCGTGTGACCGGTGATGAATAGTCGTACTTCTATGCTGATGAGTCTTGATTGAAAAAAGACGAAACGTATACGTCCATAGATATAAACAATAACAAATATTTTATATTTGAAGCTCCTCGTTAAAAAGTAGAGCACCGTAAAATGGTAGTAGTAACACAGCGTAGCGTCACTTGCTTTAAAATGCATCGTTCCTTCACTTATAGAAGTTTGAATGCCTCTTCGCTTCGCCGCCGTTAACATGTTAAAATTATCATTGTTTATAAGCTGTTCAGAACTGGCCTAGCGGTTAGCGACGTTGGACGGGAGTTGGAAAATACTTGTCGTCCAGGGTTTCAAATCGTGTGACCGGTGATGAATAGTCGTACTTCTATGCTGATGAGTCTTGAACTAAAATTTTAACAAAAAAAAAAAAAATTAAAATAACATTTTTTTTCAAAGAAATTATACAAAACTAGTTTCATTTTTGTTAAACTTCTTTTTTTTATATTTTTTTTTTTTACATTATTTTTTTTTACTTTAATATGATTCTCAGAATATACTGATAGAAACTGATAGAACATTACATTTTCGCATGATTGTTGACATGTATACGTTTCTATCAGTGTATTGTTTAGTTTTCGATTTTTTATCGATTTCTAAGTCATGACCGTGGGCGGGCCTCCATTTTGAATTTCTTTGTGAGCAGTCAACACCGACTGTTTTGAACAAGAAAACCACGCTTTAAAATAAGTTAAAAAAAAAAATAAAAAAATTATCCAGGCAGGTAGATGAGTAACTTAACTTACCTTTGCTAACATTTATTTGTTGCACATTTGATTTTCACCCTTTTTTTTTTTTTTTTCGTTTTGTTGATTATAGTAAAAGTTTCCCCATTAATTTATTTTAAAACGTGCTTCAGCATTGAAGGATAAATTATTTAAAATTATTTTGTTTGAACCAAAACGTTTAAGATAAAAAAAAAAAAATAACTGAAACTGAGGTAATTTTTAGATTTCGAAGGTCACAAGTGACAAGCAAGTGACGGATCTTAATTGACAAAAAATGTTTGTATGACACACTTGGCGTTTTTCAATATTTGTCCATTTCTTGTAAGATACGTTCTGTTAAAGTAAATATCCTCTAATTAGAAAAAATGTGAGTTGTCCAGGGATTTTTTTTTTGTACATAGGTGGTACTAGATCTGAGTGTTAAGAGTGAAAACTCTTCCGACTATAAGAAAATATTGAGCAGGACTAAATATTAATATATATATATATATATATATGGGAAATGAAAAAGGAAAAATCAAAAGATGTTTTTTTTTTATGTATTCATCAACGTTTTGTCTTTATTTGTAAGACTTCCTCAGGATGATAATTTTAAGAAAAATGTCATGCAAGTACATAGAAATATTGGGTTGACATGATGGGTTAATGAGAAGAAGTAGTAGCCACTACTGGGAGTGCAGGACCAAGGTCCGGGCTGAGAGAAGTCGGTAGCAAGGAGTGAAATGAATGTGGATGGCTGTGAGTGAAAAGGGGAAGGGTGTGAGTGTGAGTGAATTTGTCTTAGAGTGGGAGGGGGGTGCTGAGGTTTTTGTTGTGGTGAGGTGTAGTTTCTCAAAATTATCATCCTGAGGAAGTCTTACAAATAAAGACGAAACGTTGATGAATACATAAAAAAAAACATCTTTTGGTTTTTCATTTCCCATTACGTCGGATTACCCTTATCCTTCTTTTCTCATATATATATATATATATATATATATATGTATAAGGTGAGTCAATGAAAAATAGTTAGACCTGTAAATGGAAACAGATCAATATCTTCAGTTGTTCAGAACAAGGAGCATTTAGTAAATAAAAATATTTCTTCTGTCAACTTATCAATCACAACTTCCTCTGATGATAAGATTTTAATCTTTGAAAAGCCGTGCTTAAGGAATGAAATTGAAAGAGAAGAATAAATATTTTTATTTACTAAATGCTCCTTGTTCTGAATAACTGAAGATATTGATCTGTTTCAATTTACAGGTCTAACTATTTTTCATTGACTCACCTTATTTTTGCTCTATCCAGTATATTGAGCTTTCCTCATCTCACAATAGGTCTAATTCTCTAAAAGTTATCTTTTAGTTATAAACCTTCATATATATATATTGTCTCGGAAGTTTCTCAACCATTAAAACTATATAAAAAAAAAAATTAAAAAAATTATATAAAAAAAAAAAAAAAAAATTATATAAAAAAAAACTTATAGTCTCAAGTCTTCCAGTGGAAAATCACTCATGTAAGTCAATTTATTTTTTACAGTTATTATATTAGTTAGTTTCTAACACTATTTTAAGGGATCATCAGTTGTTTACCATGAAAAACTTTCGGGAATTTAATTTATATATATATTATATTAGTAGAATACCAGTCCCAGAGCAGGTACAAGCAATAAATATAGCATCAGTTTTAACTTTTAATTTATTTTTTTTCTTCTTTTGGGGGGGCACCCCCGAAATGGTATAGTTTTAAAAATAATAATGTATCCACGTTACCCTGCTGCCTAGAATACATATTCCATGATTCATAAATTAGTTTAGGATTTTACGAAGCACATACGTAATATTGACGCTCATGCATGCACCGATTCTTTGAAAAATGTATTAATATAACTAAAAATTTGATGCAGAGCAATGCTTTTCTCTATGGAATTTTTTGCGTCTAACTTATTTAAAAAAAAAAAAAAATTTTTTTTTGAGGACGGGTGCGAGTTTGGTTGGCCGCACTTCCTAAATAGTAAAGTTTACAAAAAGAATAATGTGCCCATGTGACTCACCGGGTCGCCGAGAATATATATTCCAAAATTCATGATGATTTGTTCATTAAAAAAATTAATTAGAAAAACATCTTTATATATGTAGCCCCCCCCCCCCCCCCCAATGTTAACATTTACAACAACAACAAAAATAAATCTCGAGGTCTCCCCCCCCCCTCCCTTCCCATGTATCCTTTTAATATTCTCCAAATTTGATCTGTTTGAAATGTAGCATGGTTAACTTCATTTCTGCGGGCCACGCTATATAAGTTGAAGTTGGAAACACTTGTCTTCTCCTTGAAGCATCTTTTTACTCACAGGCTGAAACTCGATAAAACAGAAGTTTTTATCGCTCACTTTATTTGATTGACGTTGCGTCTCCTCATCGCGACCTCTTTGTGCTTTTGCTCTGTCGTGAGACTCTTCCGCATTATATTATGTTTCTAGAATGAGATTTCCACAGTAAATAATATGCAAATAACTAAAGTGTCATTCAGTACAATTGGCCAGAACGCGCATGGTTGGTCCAATGGATGTCATCAAGGACTATGGGTGTTACCGAGTCATCTAGTCTATACTGGTCATTTGAGCAACCTGAACGAACGACACAAAACAGGCCAATTTTCGTTGGCATGAAACGTATATAATCAGTGTTTCTAATGAGCATTGCAAACCTCTAGCTCGATTAAAGAGTCACTGACATTCCGTAACGAAATTACCCCGGGGGGAGGGGCTGAGGTGATACTGATGATAACGAAAAGTGTGCACGGTCATTTTCATCGTCGGTTCAACGTCAGTTTTACATGCTGGCATGTGTTGGACGGCTTTAAGAAATTGACTTCTGAACTAACCTATCTCTGGCCAGGTCTTTATTTATCCCTCTTACTCTTAAGCCCATCTTTATCACTTCCTCCCATGGTTTCCTTGGCCTTCCCCTGCCAAATGACCCTGTTAACTAAACCTGCTACCTCAACTATTCTACATCTACTTACCCAAAAACTTTTATCCATTCTTTCTTTCTTTCAAAGGGACAATACCAACGAAGTATCCTCTTTTACACACTGGTGCTACCAGATCAGGCTGTCTGAAGATACTGGCTTCCTGACCAAAATTGCACCAAACATTGATGTTATTGGGTTTTTTTCTTTTCACTTTGCAAAACTCATGTTCTGCAAAAACAAAAACATTTTTCCTCTACAAAACAAACCAAACCAAACACCATGAATAAATACATGAACATTGAAAGAACTTTAAGCATAAAAAATGTTGGATTCAGCATTAAATAACCTGAAAAGGGTTGATATGCCATAAAATAAAATAAAACAACCAATTTCTCGATAATGTCCAGATTTAATCTGATTCTGAGGTCATCAGATCTATTCCTGTCTTTAAAACTCACATTACACATCTGTTGTACCATTGTCATATCATTTCTCTTCATTCAACGCATGTTCTCAATCCCCGCTGGCCAGTTTTCACTTCCATACATCATCACACTGCCTGATAGATTCTTTCAAACTGAAAATGTATATTTACACGGAAATCTTTGAAACCTCGCTTTTTTTCTTAAATCCAGAAAAAGCCGATTTCCACTTCGATAGCTAAAGCCTCTCATAGATGCGAGTTCTGTGCAATTTGGTTGAATACCACTTTTTTTTTTTCTTTTTTTTTTTTTTTTGCCCATTCCTGATATCTAGCAACATTGTAACTGTAATACTGACTGTAGATGTTGTAACTTATTTGGGGTATTTTAAAAAACATATTTTTTTGCTATCACAGCCATCGTAGTCCCCTCCCCCTTAAAACTTCTACTTTTTTTGGATGATTATATGTAAACAGCCTGAAAAAATATCTTCAAAAAATGAATTAAAATTAAAAATTAGATTTTATAGTGGGGTATGACTTTCCTATATAAATTTAACGTAACATGACCACCCGCTTTCAGGACAGTTAGCGGTATATGGAGACGTGTAACCAATTGTTTTATTTTACTTTCGAAAATATTTTTGAACAAATTTCTAAATTGTACCTGGTTTCAGAAAAAACAAAACGATCTTCACTTTCGGTTACATCACTTTCTTCTACTTATTTTTAGGGTTAGGTTTAGTTTAGATATACCTATAGTATATCTAAGTCTACCCCCCCCCCCTCTTCAAAAAAAAAAAACCCTAAAAAGTTTATCGCTTTACAAAAAAGCCTCACCATTTCTTTTTCATTAACATGTTTTAATTTATTTTTAAATCAGAAGAAAAAAGACTAAATTAGATAAGTAAGAAAAAAATTATGCTTCCCCACTATTTTTTCATTTTTTATTTTTATATTGTACTCTAAAACATTAAATATTGTTTGCACACGTTATTTCATTGAAAAAAAAATGCCCCCAAAAAATAAGTTTAGTTAACCCACACCTCCCCAATCTCACACAAATTATTTCCCACAAAAATATTGAGAAAAAAAAAACAATTGGTTACACGTCTCCATTTACCGCTAACTGGCCAAGAAGTGTGCTCATTTTATGTTAAATTTATATAAGAAAGTGGCCCCATCCCCCCACCATAGAATATAAAATATTTAAATTTAAAAATAAATTCCTTTGTGGATATTTTTTCAGGCTGTTTACATGTAATCGCCCTTAAAAAGTAGAATCTGATTTTTTGAGGGGGTAAACTACGATGGGTGTGGTAGTAAAAAACTTTCACTTATTTTAATATTTGTGTTACTTATTGCGTGACACAAAACTAAGTTACAACCGTATTAATCCATAGATTTAAAAAAAAAATTCATCTTATTTTAATATTTGTGTTACTTATTGCGTGACACAAAACTAAGTTACAACCATATTAATCCATGGATTTAAAAAAAATTCATCTATTTTAATATTTGTGTTACTTATTGCGTGACACAAAACTAAGTTACAACCATATTAATCCATAGATTTAAAAATAAAATTCATCTTATTTTAATATTTGTGTTACTTATTGCGTGACACAAAACTAAGTTACAACCGTATTAATCCATAGATTTAAAAAAAAAAAAAAATTTCACCTTATTTTAATATTTGTGTTACGTATTGCGTGACACAAAATTAAGTTACAACCGTATTAATCCATAGATTTAAAAAAAAAAAATTTCACCTTATTTTAATATTTGTGTTACTTATTGCGTGACACAAAACTAAGTTACAACTTTCTCTCTTTTCAGTGTGTCGCTTTCAACGATATAAGTCCGCAGGCTCCGGTGCATATTCTGATTATTCCACGCAAACCAATTGCCCAACTGTCAACATCAACCGATGATGATGAACAGGTAAATATTAGAACCTCCGCCTCCCCATCACATCCCATCCCACCGTATGTAACTGGTTTGTCCGATAACGACAGTCCTGTGTTCGCTATGTTAATGTATTTTTTAAAGATGTAGAGTACAGAGCGTAGTACCGTATCCCCCCCCCCCCCCAATCCCCGGACGACAGTTGACCCTCAACGGTTGTTCTGTAGATTTCCTTCTTCATCTTATTCTGGCCGTGTCGACTCTAGCCTTGGTGATCGCCGCAGACGCATGAACTGGTCTACAAGTTGTAGTCAAAGCAACGCAGGCTCACGTAATAAAAAATACGAACACACATATACATTTTGTATTTGACTTGTTTGTTATGGGCATATGTGCGTGTGTGTCGTTGGGGTCCAGCCACTAGTGTTCACATTCGAGTTAACTTCTTGTATATTAGCTAACTGAGATCATTTGTCTGTCGAGACCATCATTTTCGTTCCCTCTAAGTCATCCACTTGTCTTTTCGACCCAATCTTTTGGTCTACTCCAATCTGCTTGTCTCTCAAATATATCTACCTTCGACCATAGTACGAGTTTAGTACAAATGTGACCATATAGTCAAATCTATATAGTCAAATAACAAATGTAGTTAGGTGTTTAACCGTTCTAACACTGGTCGGCGTCAGATCTGATATTAACGGATACTTGCGCAAAGAGATTGCTTAGAATGGCACGGAGATTGTAAATGTTCAAGTAGCATTTCTTCACCACAAGAGAGCGGAATCCAGTGACAAGGGAAAATAAGCCATGACTACCAGCGCTATTCCACGACTGCCGAAACTTCTGTTCAATCAAATGACTGTCTATTGCGTGTTGTCATGCACATTGATATTAAATTCAATTAATTTGGCAAAAAATCAGACAAACATGTTTCAATTGCCATGTATGGAAAAGATGGTAAAAATTTACGCATAATATGAATTATTGCCCTTGCTGATTTTTTTCTTTTTTTTTCAATTAATTTGGCTAAAAATAAGACAAGCATGTTTCAATTGCCATGTATGTAAAAATTTACGCATATGAATTATTGCCCTTGCTGATTTTTTTTTTTTCAATTAAGTTGGCAAACAATAAGACAAGCATGTTTCAGTTGCCATTTAAGGAAAGGGTGGTAGAAATTTACACAGAAGAGGATACAGTAGCCCAGCACCTGTCCAAATTCACCTTGAATTACTGCGTTGTTGGCGCATTTATTACCTTTTTTGGAAGTCTATTCCAAGGTCCAGGGATCCAGTTCAATCGAAATTGGCGGTGAAAATAGTTTCTTGTGGTGTCCGCGTAGACCTCTTTCTGGTGCAGGAGTGCATAATAAGTTCTGAGGTATCTCGTAATGACCATTGAGGAGATTGTAGGCCAAAATGAGATCACCGCGTAATCGTCGACGCTCAAGGGAAAAAGGTTAAGTTTCTTGTGTCATCTCTCCTAAGGCAGATCTTATAGTCCACTTAACAAACCTTTTAACCTTTATCCTCTAGTGGCCTTTGGGCCTTGATAAGCACTGACTCATTGTTAAATGCTTTTCCTTTTTTACTAAAGTTATCTTACCGGACTTTCGAATTTAGACCTAAATAGCATCATATCTGACTTTGCCTAACCATTTTTTTAAATTATTCTGACCTGTTTTTGGCTTCAGTTTGTTAGAAAAAAAAAATTCCTGTTAGGAAGATTGTTACGATGGTGACAAAAAAACTGTTTAGGACTGAAAACATGCACTAGGCTGCATGTTTTAGCGGTGCATGCTAATGGAAGACTTTGGTCAAAGGAAAAAGAGCAGAGGAAATTGAAAATATCTTTGATTTGATATTTGGCCACCCAGAATCTAATTTCTCTTTAAAAAAATATAAAACCTCATTTACTGGGGAGTCATGCTGGGAACCGGCCTTCTTGAGAAAAGCAATCTTCCTAGATCACCTCCATAATAAATCCTGGACTCTTTCGCAGTTGTTGTTCAACACCTACCCACGACAGGAGTATGTGACACAAGGTCAGAAAGTGGGATTTTAAAAGCCAGCGCCCGAGAATGTGAGCACTCTGGCCATTAAAAATTTCCTGGGCAGCCCCATCGGCATTCCCCGGTAGGGGCGCCTCAGGCAGTAAGCAATAAACTTACTCCTCCCCAAAGATGGGAGGCAAAGCCTGGGAGGGTGGACCTCCTAGAACTGCACAGGACAGCCACATAGACAGGTGTAAATCAAGCCCTGAAGGCCAAGACAATACCAGTCTATGGGGTGTAGTATCCATCAGAACAGATACTACACTTTGATCTCAACCAAAAGGTAGTTATCTCTAGTGGATATCTCCAGTGGTCAGCTTCTGGGTGGTTGAATGGTGACCAATGAGAAAGACTAGAATCCGAAATTTCTGGTCAGGAGGAAAAAATCCCAGGAGATGGGAAGGGAAAACCTGGCTCTCTGGGTATGACACCGGCAGTTTTTTTCTTTAGGGCTGGCAGTCAGTTGATCTGGGTGACTCTCCAGGCAAGGTGAGCCTTTCGGGCTCTTAGCTAAAAGATTGCGCTTATTGGACTTGTGTTTTGATTTGGTCGGGCAAAAATCTCATCTTGCGAGTTTGCTATTCAACGTGGAAACACGAGTATCATTTGTAGCCTCCAACAAAGTTACTTGTTTTAAAACTGGAGTTGTGATTCTACTTGGAATGAGAGTTTTTTGTTGTGGCAATGACTGAATCGAACAACATCTTTATTTACCCTTATTTCTACGTCAAAACCTAAGTTTTTAAAAAAGAGACATCATCAGCCCTGTAAATACCAATGTTGTCAATGAAAGATTATTAATTAAAGTGGTTTCATATAATATTTTGTTGGTTGAATACATTTATATTGCGACTAGTCTATTGGATTTGTTTAAAAACTATGACCGGATGGTTAGATTATTTTATTAATACATAATGAGATATTGAATATTTTGTCAATTTGTGTTTTTCCCTCTCTGCTATAAGGAGGCTTGAACCAGATTATTTTGTTTTTTACTTTTGTTTCTATTATTATTATTAAATGTTTATCTCAATTGTCTGATGATAAACTCTTTATACCCTGCAACAAACTTTAATATATAATGAGATTGTTAGCTTTTTTATAAGACTTGTATCTTCTATTCTTTAAATTAAATGTTATGTCTAAAAAAATTAACTTTTAAATTCAGTTTTATTTCTATGTCAAATCCTGAATTTCTAAATATTTGTATTTCTTTGCTTTTTTTTATCCAAACTTCTGCCTGAAATATTTTGAGACTATCATCAGCCCATCATCCCTGTAAATACCAATGTTGTTCTTGTTGATTATTGATGAAATATTATTAATCATGAATATTCTTGTTAACTCAGAAATACGAATACAAAATAATGTGTTTATTTCTTTTAATTTTCAGATCCTTGGTCATCTGCTGGTCGTTGCCCGTAAACTGGCTGCAAAACATGCAGAGGGGAATGGCTTCCGAATCGTGATTAACGATGGCCGTCATGGTGGCCAATCCGTTTATTATCTCCACGTCCACTTGTTTGCCGGACGCCAACTCAGCTGGCCCCCGGGCTAATAACCATTCCAAATTACGCCCATCGTCTCTTCAGGATTCGAGGAGGTGTCTCCAACTCGACACTCCGGTCTCGTTTTTAGTTTGCTTTTCCAATTAAAAAAAATCTTAATGTAAGCAATTCAATGCCGAAATTCCCAGATAAATTTTTTGTTTCTTCTAAAATTTAAATTCTGATTGAGTGAATAAAATTAAAAAAAAAAGAAAAGTTTTTCTTTTTTATCATATTTAGTTTTATAGAAACAATGGATACCCCTTGTAAGAGTGGCTGCACCTATCAACACCTTTCCTGAGTCGGTATTGCTTTATTCCAGTGGCAAGGTGAAGTGCAAGACGACTGGAAACACTGCCGGGATAAGCAGAGAGCACATACAAATTGCTTAATTTCGATAATCTAACGGTTATGTTATATAATAGTATAATCCGGATTAATATGGCGTGTTGAAAGAATGGATGAGAATGCTTGGGTTAGTAAATGTAGAACAGTTGAGGTATCAAGTTCAGTTCACAGGGGAAGGCGAATGAAAGGAAATGACATGAGAGAAAGAGAATGACTAAGCACTTGTTTGGCAGTTGGCATAACCGCTAACCTCCCATGCATCTCATGGCATTTGAAGCCTTCGTGCATAGAATAGTCGAGAGGCTCTGCTCATTACAATACTATACTTATTTTTATTTATTTTTTTTATGGAAATCGCTCCAGACAAGGCATGAAGCCACTTGATGTAAGCAGCTCAGAAGAAAAAATATAATAATCTCAAAGACAGGAGATGCCTATTGGCCTTAGTCTTGAAAAGATCAAAATTATAGGTAGGAGGAAAACAGTCAGCAGAAAGAGAGTTCCACAAGTCTGCAGTTCTTGGAAAGAAGCTACTGGAATAGGAAGCTGTTTTAAAACTGGGACATCAAAACAGCGGATTGATGAAGACCAATGAGTCAAACGAGCTGAAACAAAAGAAGCAGGGAATAGATCACATAATTCTGAAGAACACATGCCATAATAGTATTTATAGAAAAGACTGAGACTAGTAACATCACGTCTGTGAGAGAAAGGGTGCAGAGAAGAAGAAAGGGTGGGGGCCAATCAAATTAAATACGTTTCTGCACCTTATCAACAACCCTCAAATGGGACAGAGATTCACCAGCCCAAATATGACAACAGTACTCCATACATGATTTGATAGTAGGTTTGTAGAAATAAAGAATAGCCTCAGGTGTGAAAAAGTTTCTTCCTGATCATGGCTGACAGGACAAGAACAACTTACCCCCCTGGATTAAATAACGGGTCGAGTTGGAAATTCTGTCCAAGTTCCCAAGTTAAAAAAAGAGATAGTGTGCAGAGAAGAAGAAAGGGTAGGGCAAATCGAATTACAGACATGTTTCTGCACCTTATCTAGAACTCTCAAATGGGACAATTCACCACACCAGTACTCCATACATGGTCTGATTGTAGATAGGGAGAACCGACTTTACGAGGAGCAGAAAGAGCAATGGATCTAATGTATGAACTCTAAGAAAGATTTGATGAGAGAGAAAGACTAAGAATATGTATCCCATCTCATCTCATCTCAATATATATAAGGCAAAAATCTGTGTGTGTGTGTATGTCTCGCTAAAACTTTAAAAATACTATACAAACACCCCCAAATCAGGTATTATTTTAACCGCCATAACCTCGAGAAAATAATATCTAAAAATTAAAAAAAAATTTTTATTAATTAACTATTATTTGTTATTGTTTGTTTTTAATTCAATGCTTGTTTTGATTTGACAAGAGTAGAGCCAAGTGTCAGGAAATATACCCATCTCAGACACAATGTCATCAGGGAAGTCGTTTATGAAAGTCAGGAACAATAAACGTCCAAGGATCGATCCTTGGGGCACACCTGCATGTATGTCATGTTGTTTGGATGAACAGCTATCGAAGACAACCTGGATCTTTCTGTTGAATAGAAAGGATCTAATTATTAAATATTCGTCCAGTAATATGAATTAATTTTTATGAGAAGACCTTTATGCCTTATTAAAGGCTTTTGATATATCAAGCGCTACCGCTCTAGCTTCACCTGCCTTGTCCAGTGTATGGTATATGCGTTCAGAGATGACCTTTAGGATATCCGCAGTAGACCGTGCTTGCCTAAATCCATACTAATGGTCAGAAAGAAGTTTAGTATTAACGAGGTGCCGGACTATCGCTAGATTGATTAAGGATTCAATTATGGGATATATATTCTAGGCAATACGGTGACTAACGTATGCACACAAAAAAAAAAAAAATCTCAAAATAAACGAGATACAAAATAGAAAAAAGAATTGCTCTACATCAAATTTTGTAATAAAACTTTAATGTGCAGAGTAAACTCCTTAATTTATAAACTTATGAATTATGGGATACATATTCTAGGCAACACAGTGGGTAATGTGGGCACATATTTTTTTTTGTTGTTGTAAATTTTACAATTTAGGTGGTATTCCCCGACTCCAATCAAAATTAAAAACTAGACCCATGAAGACGTGTTGAAGGAACTTCTTGCGGAGTTGCGATAGTAGAAAAAGAGCGTCTTTCGTTGACTTTACTGCTCAAAAGAATCATTGGTGACCGTCTATTTCAATCAGGGAGGATACGATTGAATTATATATATATATATATACTAATTTACATATTTATTCATGTAACTATGACTATCTAATATTGTCGCTCGCCTACAAATCAATAAACGAATTGCATTATACACTTTCTTTTATTGAAATGTTATATTCAGTAAAAATTACAATAAAATACGTTTAATTAATAATCTAATGCCGTTAAATCTAATTCAACTTTCGAAATTCTATTAAAAAACATAGTAGTTTAGTAGTAAAAAAAAAAGAACTATCAAAATACATAGTGCGAAAACGAAAAAAACAGTGTAGTGGAATGGGGTCATAAATGGTAACAAATCTCCTCAGCCTAACATTCACACGTAACATGAGTTGGAACAAATACAATAGAAATAGAAGACATTGCCAAGGCTGCTGCAAAGAAGGTGAGCTCCATCTAACGTGCTAGAAAACTTCTCACACCTGACAGTATCCTACCTCTCTACAAAGACAATGTCCGCCCACGCATAGAGTATTATCACATCTGGGCTGGTGCATCATTCACTAGTCTATCCCTCTTAGACAAGGTCAAAAAAAAAAAAGTATCTAATCTAATAGATCTCTCACTATCCACCAAGCATCAGCCTTTGTCCCATTGCCGCATCTTTTTTCTTGTTTTACAAGTACTTCAATTGAATGTGCTCCGATGAACTTGCTGCTAAATCCCATCCATTCACTGTGGAGGTCCCCAGATGCCAGAGAACCTTCTATTTCAATAGCTTCTTTCCTCGAGCTGCCGACCTTTGGAACTCCCCCCCCCCCCCCGACTGTACCGACATTTAAAACTGATTTCAACAAACATCTAATTGCACAGCTCCCAATTTAGGATGATCCCCCTATAATTTCACCCTAATTCTCAGTAACCCCTTACGTCTGCAGTGACAACTTGCCTTGTTTGGGGTGAACTCAGTTAAAAAAAAAATCGGATTCTCCTCCTGATCAAAATAGATGGTCAACACTAAAGTCGACGGCGGATGAGCTTTCTACTCTAACCCTAACCTCACAATTGGCTACTCTGGTGCCCCCTCGACGTAAATTCACTAGACCAACTCGACAATCAGCTAAATCTCATCCATTCACTGTGGAAGTCCCCAGATGCCGGAAAGCCTTCTACTCCAATAGCTTCTTTCCTCGTGCTGCTGGTCTCTGGAACTCCTTCCCTGGCCACTGTTTCCGACAGTACCGAAATGCAGAGGTTTAAAACTAATGTAAACAGACATCTCGCTGCACAGCTCCCAACTTAGAATGACACCCTAAACCTACTCCCTAATTCTCAGTAGCCCCTTACGTCTACAGCGGCGGCCTGCTGGGTTTGAGGTGAAATATATATTAAAAAAAATTCCATGAGTTCCTCCAGCATAAAAAGCGATTTCTTTTTCGCGTTTTCATTGATCTACAAAAGATCTTTGACAAGGTGCCAAGAAAAGCTATCCCTCGGACCCTTAGGCGCAAACTTGTTCCTGAGCAACTAGTGAATGCAATTTCCATACTCTAGCACAAATCGAACCTGGCTGGTGTGCTCTCTGAATCCGTAGAAATTGTTAAGATTAAATAGAGTTGTTCCCCTTGGACCGTTTTGATTAAGTTGCCTCCCTTTGAGAACGTGACTTCATTTTGGCATTATAAATATCGGTCAGCCATCTTTGTTTTGGTTGTTCTAGATAATCTTCTTACCGGCCACATGTGCCAAATAAACATATCAACTTATATCCATTTTCATCAGCTTTATGTGTCATTTTTCAGAAATAACAGTAGAAGTGTACCAGGGGTTGGGGGAGCTTTATTTTGGATTTAATGAGATGAATTTTGATGAATCTAAGGTATTTGGTTATAAGTACATTAGTATAAAGAAATTTGATATCTAAACAGGCTTTGCCTTCTCACCTTTTGAGAAAGTGGTTAGGGTTAGAAATTTAATCGGGAGATTGATTCTAGACTATTTCTGAATTTTAGTGCAGAAAGTGGGATTATCTCCCTTGACTATCACCAATACGGCAGCCATACTTGTTGATTCTAGATTATTTCTGAATTTTAGTGCAGAAAGTGGGATTATCTCCCTTGACTATCACCAATACGGCAGCCATACTTGTTGATTCTAGATTATTTCTGAATTTTAGTGCAGAAAGTGGGATTATCTCCCTTGACTATCACCAATACGGCAGCCATACTTGTTGATTCTAGATTATTTCTGAATTTTAGTGCAGAAAGTGGGATTATCTCCCTTGACTATCACCAATACGGCAGCCATACTTGTTGATTCTAGATTATTTCTGAATTTTAGTGCAGAAAGTGGGATTATCTCCCTTGACTATCACCAATACGGCAGCCATACTTGTTGATTCTAGATTATTTCTGAATTTTAGTGCAGAAAGTGGGATTATCTCCCTTGACTATCACCAATACGGCAGCCATACTTGTTGATTCTAGATTATTTCTGAATTTTAGTGCAGAAAGTGGGATTATCTCCCTTGACTATCACCAATACGGCAGCCATACTTGTTGATTCTAGATTATTTCTGAATTTTAGTGCAGAAAGTGGGATTATCTCCCTTGACTATCACCAATACGGCAGCCATACTTGTTGATTCTAGATTATTTCTGAATTTTAGTGCAGAAAGTGGGATTATCTCCCTTGACTATCACCAATACGGCAGCCATACATAAACGTTACTCGTTTATCGATAAAATTCTTTTCTTTTCTAAAATAAAAACTACTGCGCTGACCTTGTGTCACATCTTACCTTGTGGGAGGAAGATAAATAAAACTACTTGATTAATTCACATAATTTTTGTGCATACGATCATTTCATTTCGTCACGGGTACGTAAATCATACGGATACTTCTCCGCTTGTCTTTTTTTTTCCTCCGTAATTCTAGACTCGCACAAATATATTTTAGTTCGGATGGCTCGATCATTTTATCTGATGAGATGCTTCCCTCTTCTAAATTTTCGTGGTTTTGCGTCCGAGTACCCCGTGGTTTGCTGTTCTTCACAAAAAATAAATAAATAATTCAAGAAATCTTGAGACGTTTAAAATAACAACAAAAAAAAAAAAATTGCAATTAAAAATGGCTTTATGTTGTCAATTTTGTCGTGCGACTTCATCATCCGATTTATTTTTAGCTTCGATAAGTCCTCTATAAGAGGGTGGGGCCTGTCTGTCAGTATTATTTAAAATCCTCCAGGCTCGGCAGTCGCGAGGATCAAAGTTTGCAATCCCCAGGGCTGCACGGTCGTGTTTACATAACTCCCCAAGAGAGCTTTGGTCTTCCAGCCTGCCGACTTGATGCGATAAACATGTTTCTGACCCGGGAGATCCAGCTAGAACTTCGCTCGACATGGCCAAACTATCTCATCCTGCCCAGTCTACGGACATCAGATATTTCTTTCATGCCAACCTTAGAGAGAAGAGTCTCGAGGTGAGTGTCGTCTTTCAGCTTGACATGGCAGATCCATCTAATCGTGGCTCTTTCGTTGTGCTGCAGTCTTTTGAGAGTGCTCGACTTGGTTCAAAGAATTATTCCAAGAGTCTTATTATTCTTTGATTAAATTTTTAAAAATAGGTAAAAAAACAGAATAGTTAACACTTGAAAACTTGTAAACAAAAATAAACGTCACATAATTTATATGAAAAGCATCTAAATGAAATTCTCTACTGAACCTGTAGAAAATGATTTGTAAAATGTTTTATTTATATATATATATATATATATTTTTTTTTTTTTTCTATAAAATCTTGTCAACGAAGGCTACGGTTCTGCCATTACTTTGCTTTACGAGTTTCTACACGTTAAAAGAGAATTTCATTCTAATGCGTTTTATATAAATTATGTGTTGTTATCTCCTTTAGTTTACAAGTTCTCGACTGTTAACTATTCTGTACCCCCCCCCCCCCCCCCCGAAATGGAATACATGTAAACATAATTCAGTGGAATCTGAAAAATTAAAGATAAAAAACAATAAATAAATAAAAAGGGGTCGCAGAATTTGGGATCATGAAACACCAGCCCCCACCCCCACCATACCTAAAAAGATTTTTTATTTCATTTTTTTGCTGGATGTGTACATCATAACTTATGAAATAACGAAATCATGATGTTTTTTAAAACAGAACATAGACGACCCGTGACCCTATGTGGACAGTGACTAGATCCATGTAGTATTAAAACTTTGTGGATCTTGCTTGTTTGTTTGTTTCTCAGATCTTATGAAAATATATTTGGATGGCAAAAGTTATTGAGGTTGTTCAGAAGTTTTATCATTGGAGCACAGGGTGGAGCAGGTGCTAGTGTGATTGCAAGAATTAGGAGTGGGTGGAGCAAGTTCAGCGAACGTCTGTCATCATTAACCAGCAGAGCGTTACCATTTTCTACCAGCCACAGTGTGGTGATGCATGGAAGTGAAAGCTGGTCAGTGAGGGTTGAGGACATGCGTTGCATGGAGAGAAATTATATGATAATGATACAGTGGATGTGTAATATGAGTCTTAAATACAGGCTTAGATCTGATGACCTCAGAGGAAGAATAAATTTGGACAGTATAAGGAGATGTACGCAGAACATGAGGCTTCGATGGTATGGCCACGTTGAATGAATGGATGAGAGTTCTTGGCCAGTTAGTATTGATTTACTCCTCTCCAGGAGTTAGGCACAAGGCCAGTTTTTATCTTACTCCCACAAGTAAGATGTGACCCACGGTCGGGTCGGGAAAGTGGGGTTTAAAAATTGCCTGGGCAGTCCCGTCGGCATTCCCCGGTAGGGGCGCATCAGGCAGTAAGCAATAAACTTACTCCTCCCCAAAGAGGGGAGGCGAAGCCTGGGAGGGTGCACCTCCTAGAACTGCACAGGACAGACCCATCGACAGGCGTAAATCAAGCCCGAAGGCCAAGACAATACCAGTCTATTGGGTGCAGTATTCATCGGAACAGATACTACACTTTGATCTTAGCCAAAAGACCAGTTAGTAGATGTAGAACAATTGAGGTAGTAGGTAGTAGGGTAAGTTGACATCTGATGATAAGATTTTAATCTTTGAAAAGCCTCGGCTTAAGGAAAGAATAATAAACATGTTTTTTACTGAGTACACCTTGCATTGAATAATCAAAGTTGAAATAAAGTTGTCATTAGTACATGTTTATCCCTCTTATTTCATCTATCTTATATATATATATATATATATATATATATATGCACTTAGAACATAATCACACTCTTGTGTAACATCTCAATATTATAAGCGCTCTTTTTTTAATTTGTAAATTACTAGCCGTTATAATAAAAGACGGCCTGAACAGTAAAGACATATTTGTAAAACATAGTAAGTGATAAGGATGGACTCTAGAGAAAGAGGGATAAAGACCTGGCCAGAGATAGTTTAGTTTGGAATTTAATTTTTGAAAAGCTGTCCAACACATGTCAGCATGTAAAAAGGACGTTACACAATGGATGATGTCATAAAAGATGATGTAATTCATTAAAACAAAACAGGGAAATGATGCCATCCTCCTTCGTTTGACGTTGGTTTCGATGTGTCATTGCTTAAGGTCACATTTGACTGAGTCATCCATTAAAACAGTTGGAGATAACCATGCATGATGTGATCCATTAAATCAGAGAGATGGGGGAATAACCTTGCACAGTTGATGATGTCACAAAACGATGACGTCATCCATCAAATCAGAAGGATAGAGAGTGTGAGGAGAAGAGATCCTTTATGGCATTTTATCTAGACAACCCGTGACCTAAAGGTTCACAAATTATCTTCTAGACGAGCATATACACCCCTGGGGGATCAAGTATACTACTAAAAGTCAGTGGATCATGTTATTTTGCTTGCTTGTCACCGTGCACACTTCATGATGTCATAGAGGTTTTTATTTAATTTTAGTTAATTGCAAATTGCAGCTAATTAGAACCATTAAAATGGAAGTTTTTTTTTCATACATGACTCAACCCAGGAATATTTTAATTAAAAAAAGCGTCCGAGTAACAACTCAGCTTTAGTATCATAACAGATATTAATTGTTAATAATTTTAACAATTGTTTTTTATACTTCTATTTTTATTACTTAATCGGGCTAAAGTAGCAAAGCAAGTAGTTGTTTATGTGTCGGCAGTTAGCTATAACTTCTTATTTTTTGTTCAATAAATTAATTTGGTGTTATTTTCAAGTATTTATGTTGGAAGGAAGAGCGAATTTTAAGACAGTGTGGTGTCATTTCTGTATTTTGCAATCCTGAATGTCATAGGTACATTTGAAATTATTTTCCGTGATTCTTATGTATACTTTTTATTTATTATTGTTTGTTTAACAGCTAATGTCATAACATTCATTGCAATTTGTTTTATTTTATTCTACAATCCCATAAGTTATTATTATTATTTACTAATGGACAACCGCTTATTAAGGCCTAAAGGCCACTTAAGGATAAGGGTTACTTTTTATTTATTCTTGCTTGTTTAAAAGCTAATGTCATAACATTAGCTGTTATACATTAATTCATTGGAATTATTTTTTTATTCTACAATTACATAAGTAATTATAATTTCTGCTCACTAAGTTATCACACAAGTCATCATCAGTGATTGCTCACCGACAACAAACAGTGGTGTTCCCTGGAGTTTGAGTGACAACAAGCCTCCCCAGATTCCCAGTACTCTCCACCTCATTTCGATCACCACCGCAAATGACCTTGCAGTATTGAAACAGCCCGCTACCATTGATACGGATCGTAATTATTTTCTAATGGCCGCCATCTTAACCCATTAGTGCCCACCTTTTTTAATTCTCCTGTAGGCAGTTAAGTTCTCTTTTTTTGTTTCATTTTTACTTCAGTCGAAGTTCTCAGAAATCAAGAGGCCCCTTCCTGAGGTAACACTTGATCTCTATATGAGATACATAGATATTCAAATATTCCATTAAAGTTCTCCTTTATTTCTCAAACGTTGAGTTTTTAAAGAAGTTAAGAACATTAATTTTCCTCTCTTAATTCAGTTAACAATGTTATAGTATATCTTTCTTGTGGTCTCTTTGTCTTATCGGATTCCAGGACAAGAATTCATCTAGTCTGGTGGAGTATCCAGCTTAATGATGTTAATATAGACAACATCACTTGAAGAAAGTGCACCATTTCTCGTATAAGCTAGTGTGGGGGAGACATACAGAAGGGGATCTTATTTGGGCTTCGAATACTATGTAATTTTGAATATATGGTCAGGGTTTACTTGTAGGGTGAAGTATTCTCATGCCAGGTTGTCCTGACAAACCCCTGTACAGAGAGACCTTAGACACACAAGGATAGTGTCTAGCAGGCATGCAAGTTCTCTTCTGTGTATGTATGTGCATATGCATGTGTCAATTTAATATGCATTTAGTGAGGAGTGCACAATTTCCGCACGTTGCAATATTTTGATCGCTAGTTGTTAAGTTATATTGATCGCTAGTTGTTGTTAAGTTATATTGATCGCTATTTGTTGTTAAGTTATATTGATCGCTATTTGTTGTTAAGTTATATTGATCGCTATTTGTTGTTAAGTTATATTGATTGCTATTTGTTGTTAAGTTATATTGATTGCTAGTTGTTGTTAAGTTATAATGATCGCTAGTTGTTGTTAAGTTATATTGATCGCTATTTGTTGTTAAGTTATATTGATTGCTAGTTGTTGTTAAGTTATATTGATTGCTAGTTGTTGTTAAGTTATATTGATCGCTATTTGTTGTTAAGTTATATTGATCGCTATTTGTTGTTAAGTTATATTGATTGCTATTTGTTGTTAAGTTATATTGATCGCTAGTTGTTGTTAAGTTATATTGATCGCTATTTGTTAAGTTATATTGATTGCTAGTTGTTGTTAAGTTATATTGATCGCTATTTGTTGTTAAGTTATATTGATTGCTATTTGTTGTTAAGTTATATTGATCGCTATTTGTTGTTAAGTTATATTGATTGCTAGTTGTTGCATTTTGTTTTTTTTATTTTATATGTTTTTATTCTATTTCACTTTTACGTACGAAGAAGAATCAAATTAGGGAGTTAGACAGAAGTTTATAGGTAAGTCCCCTCCCGTTAACATTTGTATATTTTTGTATTTGAAAATTATTAATTAAAGACATTTTATTATTATTAAATCATCAGTATACATCATCTCTTCTGAACAATAGCTTCGCCATCCAGATATAATGCTAGGGGAACCTAACAAAACAAAATCGAGTTATTTCCCTTGAATTAAAAAGTAAGAATTATCGTCCCTTGGATTAAGGAAGTCGTCTGCCGAACAGTGAAAAGTAAACAGAACGGTCTCACAATCAAACAAGCATCTCGCGTTCAGCGGTTTTTCTACATTCTAATTTAATCAGTGTGTTTGTTAAATAAATCTGTTAAATGTTCTATTTCATCCATCCTTCATTTTTCTGAATTGTAATTGAACCAAAACGTATAAACATCAAGACGTAACGTATACTTTTTCCACATTCTAGTTTTCATTCATCTTCATTGCCTTACACTTTTTTCACACAAATTGGATATCCTCTCTCAACCTACTAGTACTTCTCTGCACTTTGAATTGTACCCGACTCCCATTTTCACAAACTGAACAGGGAAACTTTTCTCTTTCTGAGGGATTTCCAACATCACAACCACTGATCATTGGTAACATTCACTCTCAGACATGTAATTAGATGACTCAATGGATAGTGATATCTCTTTACTTTCCATAACATTTCTCCAAGTTTTTAACTTAACAAGTAGAACTTCCATTGTTTCACAGAAAAGTACGAAATCAACAGCATACGGCATCTCTTCTGAACAACCCGTACAAAACTCTTCTGGCCAATGCTTCTAAGATACAAATAAAAAGCAACGGACTTGATATACTCACACTTTAATATTAAAGCTGTCACTATATGTGCTGTTAATTCTAACATGAATTTGAGCATTTCTGTTTTTGCATATTTTTACACACACACTATCTCCACTTTTAAGCGAAACCTCGCTTCTTTTTTTTTTTTAATCCAGAAAAAGCGAATTTCCACTTCAATAACTAGTCTCCCATAGATGTGAGTTCCACTTTTTTCTTCTTTTTTTTAAATAAGAAAAAACTGATTTTTGCCAAATCGCTAGGGCTTTACCTCCTTATTTTTTTCATCACTATTTCACTGAATTTCTCTCAAACTAACCTATCTTTGTTTTTGCATATTTTGTCAACATTTTCATAATTCATACTTTTTAGCATAAATGACAAAGTATTTTAGCAGTGGGTGTAAGGTGGAGGAGTTCACGATCCAAAATTCAACAACAACAACAACAACAAAGAAAAAAGCGTTAAAAAAGTCAAAATCAAACAAAATTAAAATTATAAAATTATTTTCCCCAAAACTAAAAAAAAAAATAACATAAAAATTAAATCATTGATAAATATTAAAATAATTTTTTAAATATCACAATCATTAAAAAAAAAAAAGGAAAACATTTAAAAAACATTAAAACCATAAAAAAAAATTAAGAAAAATCAAAACTCAATAAAAAAAAAAACATTAAAACAAAACTCGAAACCATTAAAAATTAAAGCCATTAAAATTGAAAATAAAAACCATTAAAAGTCATTGAAATTTTACGGATAAAAAAATTACTCAATTTGTGACGTTAAAAGTTTTTTTTTCTGAAAGGATTTTTATCATCCGTCGTTTGAAGAAAAAAAAAATTGACAAATTCCCATAGGAGAAAAAAAATGAACAAAAGAAAGAAAAAAAGTTCAGGTGGCAAAAATGTTTATCACAGTTTTAGACAAAAAATTAAGGAGAGAAAATTCTATTTGCAGAAACGTTTTGTCACTAAGGAGAGAGGGGGAGTGGGAGAGAGAGAGAGGGGGAAGAGAGATTGGCAGGATTGGGGGAATAGGAGGAGGAAGAAGTTAGAGAGGGGAGGGGTGAGAGATTGGCAGGATTTGAGGGAAAGGATGAGAGATAGAAAGGGAGAACGTGTCAACATAGGAGGAGGAAGAAAAAAATTGAAGAGAGAGAGAGAGAGAGAGAGAGAGAGAGAAAAGATGAAGTAGGAGGAGGTGTCAGAAAGTGGGGGAATGAAAGGGTTTCGCAGGACTGGAGAAATAGGAAGAGGAAGAAGTTAGAGAGGGGAGGAGGTGAGATATTGGCTTGATTTGAAGAAAGAACATAGAGAGAGAGAGGGGTAGCAGGAAGAGGAGGTTTAAGAATGAGGGGGGATGAAAGGGTTTAGCAGGATTGGAGGAATAGGAAGAGGAAGAAATTAGAGAGAGGGGGATTAGAAATTTGCATGATTTGAGGAAGAGGATATGAGAGAGAGAGAACGTGTCAACATAGAAGGAACAAGAAAAAATGAGAGAGAGAGGGGGTAGCAGGAAGAGGAGGTTTAAGAATGAGGGGGGATGAAAGGGTTTAGCAGGACTGGAGGAATAGGAAGAGGAAGAAATTAGAGAGGGGAGGAGGTGAGATATTGGCTTGATTTGAGGAAGAACATAGAGAGAGAGGGAGAGAGAGAGGGGGTAGCAGGAAGAGGAGGTTTAAGAATGAGGGGGGATGAAAGGGTTTAGCAGGACTGGAAGAATAGGAGGAGGAAGAAGTTAGAGAGGGGAGGAGGTGAGAGATTGGCATTATTTGTGGAAGAGGATATGAGAGAGAGGGAGAGAGAGAGAGAGTTTGTCAGTTGGAGGAGAGGGATGAGGTGTAGGAGAGGGGGGGGAGGAATAAGAAGAAGTTAGAGAATGAAGACATTGGAGAGAGAGGATGAGAAATAAAAATAGAGTTTTTATTTTATTTTATGGAAATCGCTCCAGACAAGACATGAAGCCACTTGATGTAAGGAGCTAACAAGAAGGAGATATGTTTAATGGAAGGACAGGAGATGCCTATTGACCTTAGTCTTGAAAAGACCAAGGCTATAGGTAGGAGGAAAACAGTCAGTAGGACGAGAGTTCCACAAACCTACAGTTCTTAGAAAGATGCGACTAGAATAGGAAGTTGTATTACAATGAGGTATCAAAACAGTGAATTGATGGAGTTTGGTGATATATATATATATATATATATATATATATATATATATATATATATAGAGAGAGAGAGAGAGAGAGAGAGAGAGAGATAGATAGAGAGAGATAGAGAAAGAGAGAGAGAGAGAGAGAGAAATCAGAGTGTAAGAGTAAAATAAAGAAAAAAAAACAAAGGAGAAGAGTTGGGGGGGGGGTTCTCTCTCCTTTTCTCCCTATTCTCCGCTCCCACGCCCCCCTCCCCTTTCAAGAGAAAACCCAACACAAACCAGAGAGCGAGAGAGAGAGAAAGGAAGAGAGGCGTGAAGAGAGAGGGAGAGAGAATGTGACAGAGAGAGAGAGAGAAAGAGATAGATAGATAGCCAGAAGATGAGGAGATGGGGACATTTCTGGGGGAGGTGAACCACCATTTCTACGGAGCAAGAAGGACTACGAACAGGAAAACAAAACAAAAACACGAAACAAAAAAAATAGACGTACGTGCAAGTTGTTCCCAGAAATGAAAAAAAATTTTTTTTTTTTTTTTTGTTCTTTGGCCAAATTTCCCCTCTCTCTTTTCTCTCTCTCTCTTTTTCTCCGTCTTTTTTTTTTTTTTTTGCTTTCAAGAAGAAAAAAAAAAGAGAGAAAAAGCTCAAAATTAAAAATAACAATTTCAGCAGACTGTTTATGTTGATGATGATGATGATAAAACGGTTCGATTTTTTTTTCTTTCTTTTCAACCTAAACTTCCTTTAACCCCCTACCCCGATCGAGGCGATTCCTATACAAGGCCTGGCAGTTGTGCAACTTGTGTCTACGGTTTAGTTGGCAGATGCAAGGTAACGTGATTCTAGCATACAACATCAACAGCGGGAATTTAAATCTACCTTCCGAGTAGTTTTTCACGCCAATGCCAAATCAGGGTCTCCATGATACTCCGCAAAATTTCAGGTGCCCCGGTCACTGGAGGAATGGTCAACACGAGGGAGGATTTAATTGTGCTGTTATGATTTGCAATTGCATTGATAACAACCCATGTATTTTATTGGGTTGTGACTTGAGACATTTAAACTGGCAGAAGAGAAGGCAACACCAACATCTCAATAAAGAGTCCTTTCTTTAAATTGATGATAAATAGGATTTAATTGTGCTGTTATGATTTGCGATTGCATTGATAACAACCCATGTATTTTATTTTGTTGTGACTTGAGACATTTAGACTGGCAGAAGAGAAGGTAACACCAACATCTCAATAAAGGTCTTTTCTTTAAATTGATGATAAATAGGATTTAATTGTGCTGTTATAATTTGAGATTGCATCGATAGTTACCCATGTATTTTATCTGATAGAAATAATCTACTACCTACAGATATTTAAAGGACCTGATTGATTATCAAAAGATGAAATCAATGTTGGATGTACGGAAAGATCATTTGACAAGACTTAGATGAAGCTGACAGTGAGATGCACCGAGAGAAGAATAGCAACTATGATAGATTGTCATTCATTCAAACAACTGTCGCCGAATAATCCTTAATCCATGGATTTTCAAAAATATGCTCTAATCATCAGAGGAAATTCGACGGTCAGTAATATTTATTGTAATGCAACTTGTGGCCAAGATAAACAAACAAGAAGGTATATAGACGTACACATATTATGGCTGTCTTTTTACATGGCTTGTTGCACCTTACTATTTTTGCCAATGAATTAGATTTAATTTGAGTTGAGGCGTATCAACACTTTTCAGGTTATTTAATATCGAATCTAGTTTTTTCCTTTTTCGGTAAAAGTTTTCATTCTTTAAAAAAAAAATTATTTGTGATTTAAATTTATCTGCAAATTTATTTTCTTGAGTAATTTTCAAAGTTTTTCTTTTTTACTAATGGGTAACCTTTTATCGAGGCTCGGGGCCCACTCGAGGATAAGGGTTAAAGATATCGTCAGTTGGACGATGATCGCCATCACGAGAGGACCGGAAACAATTGGTGGGATCGGCAGAAGATTACTTAAGAGGAATTGATTATTCAAGAAGACGGCTGAACAAGTATTTGTTTACATTAGACTTGAAGACTTAACCCTATGAAGAGTGCACAATTTCCGCATGTTGCAGTAGATTGATTTTTGTTTTTTTATTTTGTACATTTTTCTTTTCTTTCTCTTTACTTCTTATTTTTACGAAGAGAGTTAGGTAGATGAGTAGATTCTAGGTATGTTGCAGTAGATTGATTACTCTTTTGTATTTTTTTATTTTGTACATTTTTCTTTTCTTTCTCTTTACTTCTTATTTTTACGAAGAGAGTTAGGTAGATGAGTAGATTCTAGGTATGTTGCAGTAGATTGATTACTCTTTTGTATTTTTTTATTTTGTACATTTTTCTTTTCTTTCTCTTTACTTCTTATTTTTACGAAGAGAGTTAGGTAGATGAGTAGATTCTAGGTATGTTGCAGTAGATTGATTACTCTTTTGTATTTTTTTATTTTGTACATTTTTCTTTTCTTTCTCTTTACTTCTTATTTTTACGAAGAGAGTTAGGTAGATGAGTAGATTCTAGGTATGTTGCAGTAGATTGATTACTCTTTTGTATTTTTTTATTTTGTACATTTTTCTTTTCTTTCTCTTTACTTCTTATTTTTACGAAGAGAGTTAGGTAGATGAGTAGATTCTAGGTATGTTGCAGTAGATTGATTACTCTTTTGTATTTTTTTTATTTTGTACATTTTTCTTTTCTTTCTCTTTACTTCTTATTTTTACGAAGAGAGTTAGGTAGATGAGTAGATTCTAGGTATGTTGCAGTAGATTGATTACTCTTTTGTATTTTTTTATTTTGTACATTTTTCTTTTCTTTCTCTTTACTTCTTATTTTTACGAAGAGAGTTAGGTAGATGAGTAGATTCTAGGTATGTTGCAGTAGATTGATTACTCTTTTGTATTTTTTTATTTTGTACATTTTTCTTTTCTTTCTCTTTACTTCTTATTTTTACGAAGAGAGTTAGGTAGATGAGTAGATTCTAGGTATGTTGCAGTAGATTGATTACTCTTTTGTATTTTTTTATTTTGTACATTTTTCTTTTCTTTCTCTTTACTTCTTATTTTTACGAAGAGAGTTAGGTAGATGAGTAGATTCTAGGTATGTTGCAGTAGATTGATTACTCTTTTGTATTTTTTTATTTTGTACATTTTTCTTTTCTTTCTCTTTACTTCTTATTTTTACGAAGAGAGTTAGGTAGATGAGTAGATTCTAGGTATGTTGCAGTAGATTGATTACTCTTTTGTATTTTTTTATTTTGTACATTTTTCTTTTCTTTCTCTTTACTTCTTATTTTTACGAAGAGAGTTAGGTAGATGAGTAGATTCTAGGTATGTTGCAGTAGATTGATTACTCTTTTGTATTTTTTTATTTTGTACATTTTTCTTTTCTTTCTCTTTACTTCTTATTTTTACGAAGAGAGTTAGGTAGATGAGTAGATTCTAGGTATGTTGCAGTAGATTGATTACTCTTTTGTATTTTTTTTATTTTGTACATTTTTCTTTTCTTTCTCTTTACTTCTTATTTTTACGAAGAGAGTTAGGTAGATGAGTAGATTCTAGGTATGTTGCAGTAGATTGATTACTCTTTTGTATTTTTTTATTTTGTACATTTTTCTTTTCTTTCTCTTTACTTCTTATTTTTACGAAGAGAGTTAGGTAGATGAGTAGATTCTAGGTATGTTGCAGTAGATTGATTACTCTTTTGTATTTTTTTTATTTTGTACATTTTTCTTTTCTTTCTCTTTACTTCTTATTTTTACGAAGAGAGTTAGGTAGATGAGTAGATTCTAGGTATGTTGCAGTAGATTGATTACTCTTTTGTATTTTTTTATTTTGTACATTTTTCTTTTCTTTCTCTTTACTTCTTATTTTTACGAAGAGAGTTAGGTAGATGAGTAGATTCTAGGTATGTTGCAGTAGATTGATTACTCTTTTGTATTTTTTTATTTTGTACATTTTTCTTTTCTTTCTCTTTACTTCTTATTTTTACGAAGAGAGTTAGGTAGATGAGTAGATTCTAGGTATGTTGCAGTAGATTGATTACTCTTTTGTATTTTTTTATTTTGTACATTTTTCTTTTCTTTCTCTTTACTTCTTATTTTTACGAAGAGAGTTAGGTAGATGAGTAGATTCTAGGTATGTTGCAGTAGATTGATTACTCTTTTGTATTTTTTTATTTTGTACATTTTTCTTTTCTTTCTCTTTACTTCTTATTTTTACGAAGAGAGTTAGGTAGATGAGTAGATTCTAGGTATGTTGCAGTAGATTGATTACTCTTTTGTATTTTTTTATTTTGTACATTTTTATTTTCTTTCTCTTTACTTCTTATTTTTACGAAGAATAATCAACTTAGAGAGTTAGGTAGATGAGTAGATTCTAGGTGAGTCTAACGGCTAACATTTGTATGGGGGTGACGAGAAAGAGAGAGAGGTGGCTCAGTGGTCAACGACAAGGACTGACAACCTGGGTGTGCCAAGTTCGAATCCAGTTCGTTCCACAGGAACACTTTCACTTAAGATGTTGCCAACCTTCACGTGGCCCCTCCTGTAATTACCCAAAAGAATTCTAACTAAATCCTCGGCTCGACAAGTATTTGTTTACATCAGACTTGAAGACTTAACCCTAACCCAGTACTCTTATAAATGACGCACCATGCTTCCTTGACTTTGCGTCGTCAACATTCGGACAGGTCTCGGAAGCGTCCGAGAGTTGACGAAACTATTAACCAATCAGGTTGCAGCAGGCATTAGACAATCAGGCTACAGCAAGCAGCCGATAACTTTTGGAAGAAATTAATCGCAGTCAATAAAAAAAATGATTTTCTATCATCGCTGTCAGCGCGTTGAATCTCCCGAGGGACTAATTAGGTTCTGCCAGCAACAGGACCAGTGCACAAGAAAACTTTTGGGCCAACTGAACCCCTAACCCCTTAACCCTAACCCAGAAACTGCCATAAAAGGAGAAAAATAACAGAAAAAAGATTGTTAAAAAATAAACCATTTGCTTTCAAACAGTGCGTTCGTTAAGAATAAATAAATAAATAAATAAACATCGAATTAAAAGTTATTTAGCTATGGTTTGTTATTATCGTCTGCCAGTCTTCAATTTAGCGTTTGACAGTTTTCGCCTCGTCAACTCTCGGGTGCTTCCAAGACCTGCCCGAACGTTGACGACGTCACAGAAACATGGTGTGTCATCGAAAAGAGTAAGAGTAACCCGAGTATTTGTTTACATTAGACTTGAAGAAGACCATGTTGTATTTAGTTGAGAAGCAGCCTCGTGGTATCGTGTTCCACAGATGGGATGTTCTAGGAAAGAAACTTTGTTCATGGAAATCCCGTTTGGTTTTTGGTACAGAGAAAGAGAGAGAGAGTACGAGAGAGAGAGAGTACGAGAGAGAGAGAGGGCGAGAGAAAGAGAGAGGGCGAGAGAAAGAGAGAGAGAGGGCGAGAGAAAGAGAGAGAGAGGGCGAGAGAAAGAGAGAGAGAGGGCGAGAGAAAGAGCGAGAGAAAGAGAGAGGGCGAGAAAAAGAGAGAAAGAGGGCGAGAAAAAGAGAGAGAGAGGGCGAGAGAAAGAGAGAGAGAGGGCGAGAAAAAGAGAGAGAGAGGGCGAGAGAAAGAGAGAGAGAGAGAAAGAGGGAAAGGGCGAGAGAAAGAGAGAGAGATCGAGAAAAAGAGAGAGAGAGCGAGAAAAAGAGAGAGAGAGCGAGAAAAAGAGAGAGGGTGAGAGAGAGGGCGAGAGAAAGAGAGAGAGAGAAAGAGAGAGAGAGAAAGGGAGAGAGAGAGTGAGAGAGAGAGAGAGGGTGAGAGAAAGAGAGAGAGAGAGGGCGAGAGAAAGAGAGAGAGGGCGAGAGAGAGAGAAAGAGAGAGAGTGAGAGAAAGAGAGAGAGAAAGAAAAAGAAAGAGAGAGAGAGGAAAGTTCTTTGCTGTGGTTGTAGCCAGACGAGTTCTTGCTGGGAATGTCTTACATGGGAGGGAACCAGGAATTGGAGCTGAGTCGAGCACCTACCATGAACATAACGATAGAGTAGAGAGAGACTAGCAACATAAATTCTTGTGTGAAAGAGGAGGTAGGGACGAGAAGAGATCATCCCCCACTAGATTGATTGTTTTGTTTTACTGCATATCAACCCTTTTCGGGTCATTTAATGCCGAATCCGATCATTTTGGCAAAAGTTTTTAAGCTTCAAGTTCGAGTCGGCAAAGATTTGAAATGGGTTGTAAGGGCCTTTTCTAAACAGTAAAGATCTAGCAATGTCAATGAAACCATGGTACATCTGTGGAATACGTAATGTGTAGTTTTCAAATAAATAATTTGTATTTTAACTTTCGCATTCTTACAATTGAGCACGTTATTGATTTCTTTTCAACATACCCCGACGCACGATATATGAATGTTTAGGTAAATGAAAGTTTTGTGCCTAGACTGATTGTTTTGTTTTACGGCATATCAACCCTTTTTCGGGTTATTTAATGCTGAATCCGGTCATTTTGGTAAAAGTTTTCATGCCTCAAGTTCTTTATATGTCAGTATTTATTCATGGTGTTTGGTTGAGTGAAGGGGGGGGGGCGAAGGAAGAGAAGGGGAGGGGGAGCGAAGGAAGAGAAAGGGAGAGGGAATGAAAGGGGGGAAGGGAGGGGGAGAGGAGGACGAAGGAAGAGAAAGGGAGGGGGAGGGGAAGGGAGGGAGGGGGAAGGGAGGGAGGGGGAGAGGAGGAGCGAAGGAAGAGAAAGGGAGGGGGAGTGAAAGGGGGGAAGGGAGGGAGGGAGAGAGGAGGAGCGAAGGAAGAGAAAGGGAGGGGGGGAAAGGGAGGGAGGGGGAAAGGAGGAAGAGAAAGGGAGGGGAAGGGAGGGGGAGAGGAGGAGCGAAGGAAGAGAAAGGGGGGAGGGAGGGAGGGGGAGAGGAGGAGCGAAGGAAGAGAAAGGGAGGGGGAGTGAAAGGGGGGAAGGGAGGGAGGGAGAGAGGAGGAAGAGAAAGGGAGGGGGAGGGAAAGGGGGTAGAGGAAGGAAGAGAAATTGTTGCTTTTTGTTTGGGGTTTTGCAGAACATGATTGAGTTTTGCAAAGAGAGAATAAAACAACAAAACATCAATGTTTGGTGCATTTTGGACCAGGAAGCTGATATCTTCAGACAGCCGGATCTGGTAGCACCAGAGTGAATGTGTATATTTTTACGAAATGGGCAGAAACAATTGTTTGTAAATAAAATGTTTTTTTGAATGAACTACACAACACTTATTATTATATCAAATCTAGCGGGACCTGTGTCCTAGTATTGACTGGGAAAATTGAGGAAACCAAAACCCCCCCCGAATTAAATTGACCGGAAAAAGTATTTTCAGCGAAAAGCATATACCTAAGATATAAAAATATTTGCAAGGGGGGAATATTCATTTACTTATTTCCTTGGCTGCAGTATGTGTGTGTATTTTTTTCCTTTTTGTGGAGAGGGCTTGATTTTTAACTTAGAATGTAGAACCGGGTCGCAACCCCCCCAGAGTAAATTGACCTGAAAAGACCGGAAAAGTTTTTGTCCACGATATGAAAAATATGAAAACTTAGAACTATGCGTTTTAACAAGGATTGCATTTGAAAACAATAAGAACGAATAGTTAACTAATGAGATGTCCTTTTGACAAGGAAATATGCAAATTAGTTAACCATAATGTTCGTAACTTCTTGGCCCTTTGGCCAAGATCAAAGTGTAGCATCTGTTCCGATGGATACTACACCCTATAAACCGGTGTTGTCTTGGCCTTCGGGTCTTGATTCCGCCGGTTTGTAGGTTGGTCCAGTGCAGTTCTAGGAGATCCACCCCTCCCAGGCTTTGCCTCCCCTCTTTGGGGAGGAGTAAGTTTATCGCTTACTGTCTGAGGCGCCCCTACCGGGGAATGCCGACGGGGCTGCCCAGGCATTTTTTGTAGGCCAGAGTGCTCAAATTCTCGGGTGCTGGCTTTTCAAATCCCACTTTCCGACCTTGTGTCACATCTTACTGCTGTGGGAGGTAGATAAATAAATAGTTAACCTTATGGTGTCAATCACATCACATGATCTGCTGTTCTATTTGGTCCCCCGATTTATAAAATCGAGGGACCAAATAGAACAAACTTATGTTTTGGGGCATGTCCGTCCGTCCGTCCGTCCGTCCGGATTTTTCTCCGCAACCATCCATTGAATTTCTCTGAAATTTTGCATGAAGTTGTAACTTTGGTCAGGTTAGAAAGTGACATTATGCCCCATAACTTTTTATCCATCCATTCAATTTCTCTGAAACTTGGCCAAATTGTGGAGACAATTGTTCCTAATAGAAAATAAGTATCGCTGACCTTGGAAAAAATCTGGTTCGTGCCCCCAGGGGGTTACAGGGGGGTCAAAAATTACCCAAATTTATTGCATTTTACACTCGCCACATCGAGTCACATACAGAGGGGGACCACGCATGTGCGGCTTGTTTGTATATGAATTTTGTCATATATTTATAGAATTGGGTCATTTATTGCACTGACAGTGAGATTAAAATGCCCGTACTTTCACAGATTAGGACCCACACTAACTTTGACACCGTCGTTAGGGTTTAGGGTTAGGGTCAAAGTTAGCGTGGTTCCTAATCTGTGAAAGTACGGGCATTTTAATCTCACTGTCAGTGCAATAAATGACCCAATTCTATAAATATATAAATTGAGAAAGTAACGTTGATATTTTACAAAATGAGCAAGCAACAAAATTTTAAAATACTTTCTTAAAAAAAAAAAATTTTTTTTTTAAAAATCTTTGCTACTTTTTGTGATTTTTGTCACATTTACGGGAGTTATCGCCTCGTCTCACAGACGATTAAGAAAACACTTATTTCATTTGAATATGCCCCACCTCCCTGTAGTAGTAGACCTAAGTTGCATGATTGCCAGGCATCTTATAGGTATCTCCTTGTCTCTGACCCATTTCCTCATGTATATATATATATATATATATATATATATATATAGGCAGCATCTTCTCTTGCAGGCAAGTATTGTTGAATATAAGAGACAACTCATGTCTTTGAAACTAAGATCCTGATTCGGACTATTGAAAGGATCTACCAAAGGATATATAGACATGAGTTCTCTTATATTCAACAATATATATATATATATGTGTGTGTGTGTGTGAAAAATGACAAATGGAAAACAGGTTAAAGTGCAGGAGGAAAACAAAAACGAGAGATTTGACCGGTTTCGTTCTGAAGATGTTCGCCAACACGAACGAAACCGGTCAAATCTCTTGTTTTTGTTTTTCTCCTGCACTTTAACTTGTTTTCCATTTGTCATTTTTCACACATTTTGTCTACCACAGCATTTCATTTTCATGAATTATCGTGTACCTTACCCCATATATATATATATATATATATATATATATATATATAAATGAAGGAGAATATATATATAAAATACAATCATCATCATTGTCCAATCCCCTTAAAAAGGGCAAGTGGAGGAGGTGGAGAAGGAGGAGGAGGAGGGTGGGCAACAAATATGTGACACAGTTTCGCAAAGTAAAAAGGAGCTGGGGGAAGGGAGGGCGAAAAGTTCATTATTGGATGTTCTGTTTCAAAAAAAGAAAGAAAGTCTTTTTTTTCTCTTTCTTTCTTTAAAATTTTTTTCTCTTTTTACTTAAAAAAAAAAAAAAAGGAAAAAGATCTTTTTTTAAAACGATAAAGTCTGTTTTGTTGTTGTCTGTTTTTACGGCGTATCAACACATTCATGGGTCATTTAATGACGTACAATACAAACCTATGATGAATGATCCATCGTAAATGAGTCATTGGTGACAAACTATTTTACCCATAGCTAGGGTGGGTGGGCGGTGAGAAGGGAGTAGTAGTCAGTTCATACCCCCCCTCCCCCTGCCACTCGCCTCGCTCAACGGTACTGGTGCGTAAAGTGAGTGTAATAGATACGGCCGGAATCTGAACTCAGTCTGCCGAGTTCGTAGTCTGTTGCCGGTAATTATTATTTTACGCAACTCATACGGCTCCTGGTCAAAATGTTTTAGAATAAATTTTGTACAAAATAAAAATTTAAAATTAAAAAAATTTTCATCCAATTTGATCAAATTCAGTTCATTTCTTTATGTTTTTTTTTTTTTTTTTTACATTTTTAAAAATTTATTTATTTTTATTGATTCGATTACCTGTGACCCTTATAAGCACCTGCAGGTTGTTCTTCTTGTCCTTGTCGTTCTAAAACGCTAGAGTTCCTGCGAATGTTCGTAATGGTTGAAGTTGATGAAGGAACTGTGGTTGTTGTAGTAGTAGTGGTTGCTGACTGCGGACTCGTTTGAATTGAACCAATTGATGGCGTTACGATTTGGGGTTGGGCAGACGTCACCACAAGTGACTGATTTAGGTTTTCACCGCCGACCAAGGTCTGGAAGTCTCCGATAGCCAAACAGTGAATTCCAAGAAGATCGTCGAGATTGGATTTAAATTCTTCAACCTCTTTGGCGTTACTTGTCCGATCCTCCAGCAGTTGGATCAGGCTTCGTTTGCTTGAAGAACTGCTGGCGGTGGGTGTGGAAGTTGTGACAACGTTTACTGCGCCGGTCCCTTCGTTGGTGTTGCTACTATTATTGTTACCTGATTTGGGGCCGACGTTCGTCACGGTGACCCCCTGTGCGCAAGACTTAGGGGTAGTGGTTGCAGTTGGGGTGAGCAGCTTCTCCAAGAACACGCGACTCAGGTCCACATTTGGGGCATTACCCATGTAGTTGACGTTCGGCAAGTCCGAAATGTGTGATTTCTTCTGTTGGCGTCTGCCTTGTTTTGGCGGCAGTGGTGCTGCCGTCGTCGTCCCCGTCGTGACATTCTGTAGTGGCACAGACTGGCTACGTGAGGTTGTCACCGATGGATTCGAGCAGACGGCACCACGAGACCCGATTCCTTCTTCCTGTAGCACTTTACCTGACTTGGCTAGATTTGCAAAACCGGCCTGACTCGCTGTCGGCGGGTGTTCAACGGAGACGACTGGGTTGTCTCCACTTGTTATTGCTGGGCCACCACTGCGGTCTTTTAGGAGGGATAGTTTATAGGAGAAAGGATAGGCGGGTGAGATCGGAACAGACTTTTTCGTTTTGCTTGGGGGACTACCATCAGCAGCAGCCTTGCCAGATCTATCCTGGTTTAGATTTACCTCTGGTTGACTGGTTTCCATTGCTGTGGAACTCGGAACGCCACTATCGGATAAACATCTGACAAGCTGCGGGATATGCGCTTTTTTTGTCGCAATGCATGCGGCGTCTTTCATCGGCCTTTTCCTCCGGTTTTTTGTTGCCGTATTCGAAGTCGACCTGGAACGAGCCTTGGTCCTTGACTTCGGAGCAGGAGTTGGCATCTGCTGTTGCTGTTGTTGCTGCTGCTGCTGCTGCGACGGAACATCGCTCGCAGTTACGTTGCTACTGCTGCTGCTAACGGGGACAGGACCCCGCTGGATGAGTTGGTTGGATGCAGCGGCACCACGAGGTGACTTCTGACTCAGCATACGTATCGCATTTTCATACGAAGGGGGACTTTTCGACTGCAACAAATTCAAAAGTTCCCGATTATTTTCTTTCTTGATCTTACTCGGCTGCTGCGAACTACACGCTGACAAAGGGTTAATCTGAGGGGTGTGGTTCTTATTTGCAACAGTAGCTGTCGGCCGAATTGGAGGAGGGTCATAAGTTATATCACTCTGCGAGTTTCCGTGAATAGGGGTAAACGTTTGTGGTGATGAGGGTACACTTGTAGGGCTTGGTCCCGCTGTCTGATGCGTACAAACCGGATTATACTCGGCCAGAGGACTCTGACCAGACGGTTCGCAACTAGACGATCGCTGTTCAAAATGACTTATGACGTTATTAACAAAATTTTCAGCACCGCCACCAAAGCTAAAAGGAACCGTTGGCGGGGTGCTGCGTATAGGACTGGCACTACCATAGCCACTATCAGAAACAGGAGTGTGCGAGCCGGTCTTTTCGTAACTCAGAGTATGCCAACGTTGTGAAATGGTGGCGTTTGGCGCCACAAATTCCGGAGACTGCCCTGGGATACGTAAAACTGCCGACTCACTGTTGGAAGTCGCCTGTACGGATGACGGCTGCTGTTGGGGTTGATGGGAGGCGGATGCAGAGAACCGTCCCTGTTTGACGTCTACCCCTTTCCGGACTACAGCTTGGGCACCTGGGATCGCAAAAGTGTTGTTATTGTTTTCGAGAGGATCTCTGAATGGACGGATCTGGGTAGATTCTAGGGTGTGGCTGGTGTCAGCCACTCCCAAAATGGAGACCGATGTTGTTGCATGTTTGAGGAGGGCGGCGTCACGCGCAAACACATTAGCACCAGGGTTGACTGTAGTACGGAGAGATGAAGGATGAGCAGCAGTAGCAGAGGATGGGGTTGCCTGGTTCAATAAGTCCTCCACGTCGTGCTTCAGATCAGGAAAAGGTTGGACATTGTTCGAACTCGTGTTACTGCCGGCACTACCATTTGGGAAGGTGGATTCATTTTGGTTGCCTGTCATGGATTCTGTGATAAAATCAGCGACGTCAGATGGTAGTTCCTCTTCGAGAAAGTCTTTGTCCTTGCCGTCAATGTCAGATGACTGCAACAGCTCGCAAAGAAAACTAGATTTCAAACATTGCTGAGACGATGCCGATTGCTCTTGGGAATCGGTTAGCGGCGCATTGACGATATCCGTCAAGTGCTTCTGCAGCAAACTTGGGGCTTCTTCCTGAGAAAATTGGCTCTTCTGGGCAGCGGCTGAATTTTGGACTCCCTGAGATTTCTGTCCAGGTTTCGGTTCGGTAGCTACGGAATCGGTCACCGATCGCTTGAAAACAGCAAGTTCTGTAGCCATGATGACTTGATGGGGTGAGAGTTGTGAATACGGAACACCTTGAAGGGACAATTGTGAACAAGGATGAGAAGGTGGGTCGACTGCGGAACCGACCGGCGATGTCTCATCTATTCGAAGCGGCTGAGCGAGATTAAGTAGATCGCTGATTTGATGATCAAATTGTTGAGACGGAGTACGATTCGAGGAATGGGGCTGCGTTTTGTTGTCGGTGGTGCCACTCGGAAGGGTTTGCGAGTGGCAACTCATTCTACACTTCATCGAACCGACTTTGGATAATTCTAAACCAATCATTTGTGGCGGGGCGCTGTCCAAAAGAGCGTCCTTCTCGACGCTTGATATGTCAGGACTCTGCAACGGTTCCGTGGTCAATCCATTGTTTACATTATCGGAACTTTCCAGTATATTTGTACCAATTGCGGTCTGTTCGTGGCTGGTGGAAACTAGAGGACTTGTTATTGATGAATCGAGCTCTCTGACAAAATCCGCAGTTGTTTTATTTGTCTGTTGCTGTTTGCGTTTACAGCTGGAACTGGATGATCCGTCACTCGCTTTCCGCTTACGGCTTGTTGGGTGGACGTCAAGATGGGTCTTACCAGTTTCTTTCTTCGGGGTAAATCCAAGATCTTTTAGGAAGTGGCTCGTTTTGTCCAAGCCGTCGCTGGCCTGGAACGAGGAAGACAGTTCAGGGTTTTTTTTCTGCGCAATCTGTGTTTGTTCAGGCTGGTCTCTAGGGATGTGGCTTGAAACAGCACGGCTGGAATACGTGACCATTGTGTCAGACATGAGACAGGTATTTAAATCACTCGATGAAGAAACGCCCTGCGAGGCCATGGCCACTTGTGGGTGCTTTATGTTACCCAATTGTTCAATGATATTAGTGTGAGATAGGGGTAGCTGTTGTAGCACGTTAATACCACTGGTAGGATTGAGGGTGCTGGGTAAAGCAGCGCCACTGGCAGGAGTGGAACCGGTAGACAAGGTCCTCGAGAGAAGTCGAGAAGCCGACATTTTTAAACCCTGATTAGAATTGGCCCGAGATCTTCTTGTAAGTTTGCCTTTCTTGGCTGCACCGAAGTTGGAAGTGCAATCCGATGCCACTGTGACTGATATCGGAACTTGCGTCGTTATCTTTTCCGCGTCAGCATTCTGTTTTTTTCGATCCACTTTCAGATAGCTGTCGATGTTCGATCTGTTCTGGTTTTCCGGAGAATCACTCTCGTTATTCGGGGAACTTTCGGAGAGCGAATCTTCCGTGCTCAACAATTCGTTCAGAATCTTGGTTTTGTTAAATTCTCCCGGCAGCAAATCGCTGTTAAGCAAGGGGCGTAAAAGTGAAGCTGGTTTTGCTGGGGGGTCGGAACTTTCTTCTTTCACTTCAACCGGACTGTCGTCTTCCTGGCTGCCGCCGCCTGTAGATGACAACTGAGGTTCGTTCACAGTGCCAGCACCAATATAATTACTCAAAACAAATTTACCCATAGACGGGCTCGAATTAACAATTTCGGCCGATTGCTGGTGCTGCTGCTGTAGAAGATTGGACGTCGTTAACTCTTCGGACAATCTTTTAGCCACTTGACCCATGGTCAGCAACACAGGGTTGTTGTCCGGTTCAGATTTTTCCATCTTGACCGTTACTTGAGAGGCGGCCAGGTCGGCAGGGAGGAGATTTGATAATGATATGGTCGACGCATTTTGGGAGGGGTCAGTTATGTTGAAGTTGAACCCTGACAAGAGAGCACCATCCAACTGGATGTTTTTAGAGATCATAAATTGAGTGGGGTCGACTGTGCAGTCCTGGGTGTCGGTCGTAGACACCAGACCCCCACTGAACGGGACAGCAATCCCTAACGAGGAAGCAGATCCAGCGTCCGGTTGTGGATTAAGTTGAGCAAATAAATGATGACTAGGGATCGTAATATGGGGGAGGGTTGTCGCGTCGAGCTGAATGGCCTTCCATGCCAGGGTTTCACCTGTCGGCGCTGTTATACCCTCCGTAGTGGTATTCCCCGCACTTGCAAGCACCATTTCAGTTTGTGAAGCCATGCTGCTATTTACAGAGGGTATCGTCTGGAAAATGGCAGTGCCAGCCTGTGCGGCCTGCTGAGGGTCTATCGTAGCTCCTCGAGTTATATTCGAAGAGTTCTGAGAAAGGAAAACGTTGCCCGCTGTACCGACTGTCCCCGCGGCAGGAGAACCGAGAATGATGAAGAGCTCGTTTGGCTTGCTGACCATAGGATTCATCGGAAAAGAAACCATGTCTGTTGCTGTAGTTACAGACCCAAATGCTGACATTGCCATCGTAGCTGGAGCTGGGGCGGCAGGAAGAGGGGTGCTGCTCTCTGTGCTTTGGGTCGCTGTCGTAGTCGTTTCCGTCTGTTCACGGGCATGCTTCTCCTTCAGAATCGTTGCGACCCTCCGACGATCATATGGGGTAGAGTCGAGACTGCTTCCGGATTGTTCCTGCAGTAGAGATAGGATCGTCTTCGCCTGCATCGCCTTTGGACGTATCGGAGCAAACCGAGATCGCGAGCGCTTTGTGACTGACGGCGAAGTTTGCACAACGCACTCAGACGAGCTGACAGATGTAGCGCCTTCCGATTCCCAACCAGATTTTAGTGCCGGCACCTGAATGTAGTTGCTGCTGCTCGGAGATGCCAATGTACCGCTGTTATCATTGCATTCTAGCATCTGCGCTAATATGCTCGGTTCGGAGTTGTGCTCCGAGCTTTTGTGAGAAGATGCCGGCAGGTAATCATTCGATTGCGTCGTCTTTGTTTCGGCAACGTTCTGCAGATGCATCTGGGAAAACGGTACAAAAGCACTCTTTGCAGAACCTGTTTGGGATACAAGAGGAACCCCAGTGCCAACACGTGATGTCTTATCAAGCACCATGTTTAACGTAAACGCATTACTCGTGCAGCAAGCGACGTTTTTTTCCGACTGGCTAGAGTCGGAACTGACGTTCGGTTTAACATTCATGGTCAACCACTGAGTCTTACACAAACTATCAGTCGAGGTTTGCGCAGAGGTAGACAGGATCGCTGATAGGTTGCTCGGTCCGGTACTGTTGCTGGTCTGCTGAGTACTGGAACTCTGAACCGGAATCACAGATGGCTTTTTCAAGGAATGAAACGTTGTTAGTTCAGGAGTTTTGCAGGCTTTCGAGTCGGTCGCTTCGAAGGCGCCATCTTTTGTTGCACCTCGGCTAGAAGTTCTAGCCTCGCCTCCCTCGGACTGTGTCGATTGTCTGTCTAGGGGCTTATCTTGAAAAAGAGATTGATTAGAAAAGAGTTTCATTTGCACAGTGGGCGTGGTTGGATCCTGGGGGGACACGGGGGGACGTTTGTTTCCTCCAGACAGTAGCCGTTCCCGGGCCGAGGCGGGGACGGAAGAAGGCTGTTCCTTGATATGTGATTTATTGTCGGTGACGGCCGTGGGCATGAGGAGATTTTCCAAACTACTCGACGAACGGAATCTTAAACAAGAGGACGGCGATAAAAACTTTGTCTTTGGGCTCGGTAGACCTGGGGTGTGGCTCTCGTTGCGTGTTCGCTGCGGGGATTTTGTCTCGTGTTCATTTTCTTGTCTCTGCTGGTGCAAGCGGCGTTTCTGTTCTTTGAGCATTTCACGTTCTTGGAGCTTGCGTTGCAGTTGCAATTGCGTCTCTCGGTGTTTGTCGCCGCCAGACGTATTGGAAAACAGCGAAGACATTGCAGCTGAAAATAAGAAATTAAAAAAAAAAAAATTGTAAGAATTAAAAATTAATCAACTCAAATCTTATAATATTCTAAATTTTAACAATATTGAATTCAGTGAAAATAATAATTAAATTTTATTTTAATTAAAAGAAATAATCAATGTGACTTCAGAATTTAAAAAAAAATTAATTTTATTCAAAATTAAAAATTAAAAAATACATGAAGTTTTTTTCTTTTTACTTTTATTAACCCCAAACAAGGTATATTGCCACTGATGCACAAAGGACTACTCTAATACTAATATTAAAGAATTGAATCTGTTAATATTCAGAATTAATAACAAATAAATTAAATTTAAAATTACCCCCCCCCCCCACACACACACAGACACAAGAAATAATAAAATCTCATAAAATTGATAATTTAAAATAAAGAAATAAAATCTAGTAAAATTCAAGGTACTTTCTTAGATTAGGACCCACGCTAAAAGTCATTCGGTGTAAAACGCCAGAAAGCACCGAAGCGGTTCGTCAATGAAACTGCGAGAAAATAAGAAGACAACATATCAACATTTCACTTGATTGAAACGAATAAGCAGACGACATGTCAACATTTCAACTGATTGAAATGCGAAAGTACCGCAAAGAATTTTAACGAGCTATCACTGACTGTTGCGTCTCCCGAAGGAGTGATTAACTTTTTCAGGGAGAAATTGATCGCAAAAGAAAAAAAAAAATGGAAAAAATGTAGATAGATCGCAGAACGAGCCAAACTTGGCGATAAATACTCTTAGCGATGCATTAACGTAAAATGCAGATCTTTGATATTAATAAGAAGTGGTACTTTTTTCGAACAGGCTCGATTGGACATCGGTCAGATAGTAAAGTTAGCCCTAACAAAAATAATTTTCAGTAAAAAAAAACACTTAAAATAAAATATCATTTATCACCTGTTTATTTTCTTTAAAAAAAAAAATTTATTTCATACAATTTGACTAAATGTATTTATTTTATTTATTTTTTTTTTGCTTTAAATGTTGGTAAATGCTTTTTTTTTGTGTGCGTGCGTGGGTGCCAATCCATATCTCCGTCCCACACACACACACGAAAATGAATTTTTTTGGATTTACTTACTTATGCAAAAATAAGTATCCTCACCAAAAGTTAGAAAAAAAATATTGCAGAATAAATTTAATTTTTTTTTTAAATTTAGAAAGCCATTTTTAACCGTGGGAGGAGGGGGGGGAGGGGCTTTGTTAACTCTTAAGTACGACCTCTTAGACTTAGTTTTACGTAACTTCACAATCGTGCAAAATGCAAATTTTTCGTTTCTTTTGATTTTTTTTTTCAACTGATTGAATCAAGAAAATAAGCAGACAACATGTCAACTGATCAAAACGAATAAGCAGACGACATGTCAACATTTCAACTTATTGAAACGCGAAAGTACTGCAAAGAATTTTAACGAGCTATCACTGGCTGTTGCATCTCCCGAACGAGTGATTAACTTTTGTCAGGAAGAAAAACTGATCGTAAAATAAAAAAATGTTCAGGCAAAAGAAAACTTCAATACCCAACCCTAACGAAACCAAAAATAATTTTCAGTAAAAAAGTAAAAAAAAAACCTAACCCTAATGACGCCATTTTTACCAAATTACAAACAAAAAATAATTTTCAGTAAAAAAGAAAAAAAAAAACCTAACCCTAATGACGCCATTTTTACCCAATTACAAACAAAAAATAATTGTCAGTAAAAAAGAAAAAAAAAACCTAACCCTAATGACGCCATTTTTACCCAATTACAAACAAAAAAAAAAACCTAACCCTAATGACCCATTAAAAAAATAAATATTTCTTTCATACAATTTGACTAAATGTTTTATTTGATTTTTTTGGCTTCATTTTTTTGCTTTTAATGTTGGTTAATGTCTGTTTTTTCCCCCACTTGTAAATCCAGCCTCGTTTTTGGATTTTTTTTAGACGCAGGTCGGTCAACTGACTTGGTGTCGGTACTTTCCGGCGGTTTACAGAAACATCCAGAACGTACCAACGGCAAGTCGATTTTAGCGCGTGTCCTAATCTTAGAAAGCACCAAATTCAGAAGTTAAAAAAAAAAAAAATGAAATCTAATATTAAAAAATTAAAAAAATTTTCAATTAAATCTGTTAATCTATTGTGTAAAAGTCAGTCGTGTGTGTGTGTGTGTGTCCAGCTAAAAATAAAAACAAAACATAAAACAAAGACCTACAAAGTTGGTATATTCTTGATCAGCGTTGCCCAGAATGAATAATATCTAAAAGTTATATAAAACTAGCGGGGCCATGTGGAAATTCCACAGTGTTTTCTACATCAATCTGTATAATTTACTGTTAATAATATCATCCGGTGGCTAGAAATATGCATATATTTTACTCACCAAAATTTTGCGTGACAGGATGGAAGTATATATATTTATTTATATTACTCGGTTGCCGGGGCCAAAAGCCTTCTCTTCAGCAGTCACGACTCCCCGCTAACTCGCCCCCCCCCCTTGTCAAGGGAAAATCTTAAATAGGAGTGTCAGATCGTGACACACAAAATAAATAACACACACTCTATCATATTAATATATAAATAATAATAATAAGAAGAAGAAATTTTAAATATTAAAAAAAAATATTCGTAAGCGTTTTCGCGTCTCCTCCTCCTTCCACAATGCCCTCCTCCTTCCACACTGAAGCGACAGTAGCGAGCAGGGTCAGTTAATGGTTTAATTAAGTTAATTTTGATATCTTTAACAACTCCATTTAGTTAGCTCAGTGGTAAAGTTACTGCTTTTCAGCTAGATGTTACGGTTTTGATTCCAAGTCTCTCTGTCCAATTTATCTGTTGTTTATTTATTGCATTTCTTTAGGAGCGTGACACACGTATGTACACCTTAGCGTTTTAATATATAGATTATTTATTCTTTGTGAGTCAACTGACCCAGATTTCGTTAGTTTTGGTTTTTCAGTGATTTTATTCAGTCATTTTATTTACTAAAGGGAAGTAACTCTGATTTTTTTATCCAGGAGTTAATTCCCTTATGCCGACTAATTCCTCAAGCAATCTATATAAAAGAGAGTTGTCTGTGTGTATGTATGTCCAGCTAGAGTGGAATGGGATGGGCAAAGGAGAATGTGGGGGGTGGAAAGACAGAGAGACGGATAGAGAGAGGTAGAAGTTTTAACAGAAATATGTTACACTTTTTCCCTGGACAATGCCGGGTAGCCCTGCTAGTTAATAATAAAGAAATGAAATCCTGCAATATTATCTCCCCCCCCAAATTAAATCTCATAAAATTGATAATTTAAAATAAAAATAAATCTTATCAAATTCAGAATTAAAAAAATGAATTCTTATACCTTTAAAGAATTCCATTTAACAAAATTAAATTTGTTAATATTCAAAATTAATCTAATATATAAAGTTTGCGCCTAATTTCCGTGACTGCTCGGTGCAGCGATCGGGCAGCTCACGGAAGCGTCCGAGACCTGCCGAGTCGAAAACGAGGCTGTAAACAAAACTGAAAAAAAAACTGACCAATCAGGATGCTGCAAGGCAGTTTATAGCAAGCAGCCGATAAAAATTGGAAGGAGACGCTAAGCCAAACTCAAAAATGAATTTTCAGCAATTGTGTCAGAGCCTAGAATCTCCGGAGCAGGTTATGAATTTCTGCCATCAGAAAACTCTACTGCCTACCAGAATGCGGTGTAAGCGATGCGCACGACTTTGCCGGTTGACGGCAAGACAAACAATATCGGACAAATATGCATGGAGATGCCCCATCCAGGAATGCAGGGCTTGGGTGTCTTTGCGATCGGGACATTTTTTTCGTGGACAGCGACCATACTGAAGATGATCTACCTGTCATCCCAGGATATGGCGACAGGAAAGAATCTACGAAAGGAATGCGACGTACTGTCTCCGACCACACAAGTGGATTGGAAGACTTGCCTAATTTGAAAATAAAAGTTTTTAAAAAATGGTTCAAAAATTTAAAAAAAAAATAATGTTTATTTATTTCAGCTATGGGTTTGTTTATTTCTTTCATTTTTTATAAAAATATAATGCATTTCTTTCTTTCCGTATTCACGGTCTGCCAACCTTCCATTTTTTTGTGGTTTTGTTTATACAGCCTCGTTTTCGTCTCGACAGCCTCGTTTTCAACTCGGCAGGTTTCGGACGCTTCCGCGAGCTGCCGGATCGATGCGGCCGAGCAGTCATGGAAATTAGGCGCAAATCCTGGAGTAGTACCAAGTTAAGACGATTTTTCCCCTGTACCTTCTCGAAGAATAAGAAACTAACCACATGCATCACATGCTACTAAACTCACCACTACATTACGCTCATTCACTCGATCGCGTTTTAGTATACTTTTGGTCCACCATCTTCGACTCTCCTGAAAACATACTCAATATAGGTGGTAGCAAAAACTTTTCCCACTAACATTTAAGTACTGACACTCCCCCAATCGTCACCAGGAACTAATAATCAACATCTGTTTTTTTTAAAAGTGTCCATTAGTATTTATAATTTGTCTGCTATTAATTTACTGCATAATACAAAAAATTACGCAGACATTTAATGGACGCTCCCGCTAATTCCGTTGATTTTTCGAGAATATCGGATTACGTTACTTCAACTTATTAACTAAACATTTATACTCATTCCAGTTAACCACCAGCAGGAGTAGATTATCAATTTTTACTTTTGACAAGTTACAAGAGGTCAACACGGAGAAGATCACTCCACACACACCTATCCAGGGCTATGTGATATAAAGTCTGCGATAAGCTCAAATAACCGCAGAAAAGAAAAACTTTTTTCCTAAGTAACTTCAATCAGTTTCAACTAAGAAAGTCAAAATCAAGAGAAAGACATGTGAAGTCGGGGGTGGTGGGGTGGTAGAGGGGAAGGGGACAGGAAGTCATTCTTTGATGGAACAAAAGTCATCTAACTCCCTTACCCCCTCCACGACAAAAATAACATTTTCAGTTTTCAGAGAGAACTGTCGTATGAGGAGAATGGAATGGAAGACAAAACAGAGTGAGGGAGAGGGAAAAAAACCGAAAAAGAGAAAGAAAAGTGACAGAGGAAGAAAAAGAAATAAAATCTAGCCAAATAGCGACAAAAAATAAAAAGGTACGGCTTTAGTAATTTGTCAGAAATCAGCTTTTGTTTTTATTAAAAAAAAAAGTGGATTTTAAGCGAAGAGTGGAGAACTCACGTCTATGGGAGGCTCGAGCAATTTAAGCAGAAATCCAAGTTTTCCAGATTAAAAAAAAAGAAGCGAAATTCCCCTAAAAAAGCGGAAAAATAACATCCCTGGATAACACAAAAGTATCCAAAATTAAAATTATAGATGACGTAGAGAATATTCTTTGAAGTAAGAAAAATTGAAATGAAAGAAATAAAAAAATGAAAAATAAAATGAAATGAAAAAAAATAAATTAAACAAAACAAAAAAAACAAATAAAACACAAATTAAAAAAAAGAAATGTAAAAAGGAATGAACAAAAATTTTAATTAAAAAAAAAACGAAATGAAAAAGAAATGAAAAGAAAAAAACGAAATGAAAAGATAATAAAAAAAAAACAAATGAAAAAAAAATGAAAATAAAAAGAAATGAAAAAGAAATGAAAATAAAAGATAATGAAAAAAAAGAAAAAAAATGAAAATAAAAAGAAATGAAAAAGAAAAAAGTAATGAAAAGAAAAGATAATGTAAAAAAAAGAAAAAAAATGAAAATAAAAAAGAAATGAAAAAGAAAAAAGAAATGAAAAGAAAAGATAATGAAAAAAAAAAGAGTAAAAAAAACAAATGAAAATAAAAAAGAATTGAAAAAAAAAAATCAAAAAGAAAAAAAGAAAGCATATTTTGACCCCAAACGCGAAGAACTCACATCCATTGGAGGCTGCAGCGATTTAAGCGGAAATCCACCTTTTCTGGATTAAAAAAAGCAGAATTCCGCTAAAAAGCCGAGAACTCACATCCTGGATATATATATATATATATATATATATATATCATAGAATGAAAATTCGATTAGTCATTGATACCGGCGGTTTCAGAAAGTGTGGGAAATTGGGCTAGGATGTAGTTTAAAGCTCTATCCTCAGTCAACAAAATGTATATGTTCGTTCCTCACGATACCATCCTTCGTTGGAGGGGGTGGGGGTAGTGTACTATCTGTTCAATTGTAATGATATAATCCTCCTAGGCATTAACTCCTCCTTTGGGGGAGGGGGTGTTTGTCATGATACTATGCTCCCAGACATTACCCCCTCTTTTGGGGGGGGTCAGTGTAGAATATGTTTATTCAGCATGATATCCTTCCAGGCTAGCAAAAGATCAGAACCGGATGATATGGGGAGGAGTCCGAGTCGCATGGTATGGAAAGGAGTCCGAGTCACATGGTATGGAAAGGAGTCAGAGTCGCATGGTATGGGAAAGAGTACGAGTCGCATGGTATGGAAAGGAGTACGAGTCAGATGGTATGAGGAGGAGTCTGAATCAGCTGGTATGGGAATGATTCAAAGTCGATTGATATGAGAAGGAGTCGTAGTCGGATGGTACGACCAATGAGAATGCACTGACTGTCCCTAAGAGCTGGGTGGTTATGGGGGGACGTAATGCGCTAAGCATAGAAGCATGGGGGCAAGAAAAGGTCTGTGATGAGCTTAAATGGCCGCATGTTTCTTGCGTAACTCACCACTGGAATTGAGGATGCCAGCCTCCTGCATGGCCGCACTGACGGTAAATGCGGCCATAGATTTGCTGTTGACGTAGGAACTGCTGACCAAAAATTCTGAAAGTTCACGAAGTCCGGAGAAGGCGCGTTCCAGTAATTTCTCAGCCCACTCGCACACCAGTTGGCACGAGGCAGTGAAAAGTTCATCTCGGCCGTAGCAATCGTCTTCCTGCCAATGACAAAAGGTATACAACGGCATTATATATATATGTAAGTGTGTGAAAATATATCTTTTTGCATATATCAACTATTTTCAAAGTGAAAGCTCGATGATTGTTAGCATCAACACTGCCTGCACAAAACTACATTTCACATATTTCTCTCCAAAATTAATATCACTTTTCTTTTTCTTTTTCCTTCCCCTCATTGTCATATTCACAGCACATTTCAACACTTTCCTTCTTACTCACTTATATTCACACATTCCTGACATAGCCAGCTGGTCAATACTCCTACCCTTCAAGAATTTCACACCTAACCACAAAAAAATCTCCCCTCTCCTCCCTCACCCATCTCACCCTTTTGACTACTTCTTTCACACTCTCACCCACCCACCCCCACCTATTTTCAAATTATCTTCATTTCTTCAAATCTTTTTCTAAAACTATGACACTACCTACATACCAAAGACACAGAGTTTCTCTCCTCCCCTCCTCTTTCCTCAGCCTCTCAAAATCCATGCTACACCTCACCACGACAAAAACCTCAGCACCCCTCCCCTCTCTCCCACCCTAAGACAAATTCACTAACACTCCCACCCCTCCCCTTTTTCACTCCCAGCCATCCACATTCATTTCACTCTCTGCCACTGACTTCTCTCAGCCCGGACCTTGGTCCAGCGCTGTCAGCAGCCACGGCTACTACTTTTTCTCATCGACCCATCATGTCAACCCAATATTTCGATGACATTTTTCTTAAAATTATCATCTTGAGGAAGTCTTACAAATAAAGACGAAACGTTGGTGAATATATAAAAAGTAAAAAAAAATAAAAATATCTCTTAGTTTTTCCTTTTTCATATATATATATATATATATATTATATATATATTAAAAATAGAAAAAGGGAAAACCAAAAATTGTTTCATCAATGTTTTGTCTTTAGTATTTTTACTAAGACTTTCTCAATATGGCTGATGTGAAAAAAAAACAACAAAAAAAAACATAGAAGTTAAAATTTAAAATACATTATGTATCTATTAAATAGAAAGAATTTCTTTTTTTTTAAACCAAAAACGGACGTTAAAATCCGTCAAAAGTTGTGGTGCATTTATGAAGTGGAATTTCTTTTCTTTTTTTTTTTTAATCCACAGCCATTCAGAAAAACAATAGGTGCTTCTGCTGTTTCACAATGACATTAAAATATTTAAAGAAATGTATAAACTTTGTTATGTACTTACGTGTTAGCTGAAAATAAGATTGTACAGAAAAAAATATGCAGATTCATCCAGTATCTATAAAAAAGAAAAACGATTTTCCGTATTGTCAGACATTTTGTAACAAGGGAGATAACTAATTTTTTTTTTATTACCAATTTAGTAGAAAACCAAAAAAAATCCAAAAAATATGAGTTATCTCCCTTGTCCCTTGGCGACCCAGGATAAAATCGGGCGATTGAAAGATACAAGATGGCGACTACCGATAAAAATCGGTTTTTATTTCAATAAATACTGGATGAATTTGCTTAATTTTTTGTGTACATTCTTCTATTAAGCTAGCATGTAAGTACATAGCTAAAGAAATGTATAAACTTTGTTATTTTGTTTTTCATACATGTCATGGTGAAACAGCAGAAGCACCAAACAATAGAATATTCCGAAGAGATATGGTGGGAAAATTTGTATTAAAGAAACAAAATAGACTACGAAAAACAAAAAAAAACAAAAAAACTTACGCGCAATTTCCTGGGAGATATTTCCAGTTCGGGCAGAACTGGTGGTTTTACCTCCAGCTTCTTGCGAATGCCACTATATACATACGTGGAAAAGAGCAAGTCAAGGAAAAGAACTTTTAAAAGGGAAGAGTCCAATAAATTAAAGGGAAGTAATTTTTGAAAATATTTGGAAAAATTATGCGCCCGCAACGCGCATATATTTTCTCATTAAATTCTTATTATTATCCGGGAAAACAAAATTGATTGTCCCCAACCAAGACCCCCGGAGAATCTTAAAAGAATAATTCACAGAAAGTAAGATAAGTGAGCAACAATGGATTGTCTAATGAAAAAAAGACACAAGAAAAAGAAAAAAGAAATGACAGAAAAAAAAATTAATGAAAATAAAAAATAAATGAAATGAAAAGAAAATAAAATGAAAAAAAAAATGAAATGAAAAAAAGTAATGAAATGAAAAAAAAGATAAAATAAAAGACAATGGATCGTCTAATGAAAAAAAGACATGAGAAAAAAGAAAAAAGAAATGACAGAAAAAAAAATTAATGAAAATAAAAAATAAATGAAATGACAAAAAATGAAATTAAAAAATAATAAAATGAAAAAAAAAAAAGATAAAATAAAAGACAATGGACTGTCTAATGAAAAAAAGACATAATAAAAAAGAAAAAAGAAATGACAGAAAAAATAAATAAATGAAAAAAAAATGAAATGAAAAAAAAAATGGAATGAAAAAGAAAAGATAAAATAAAAGAAATAAAAAGAAATGCAAAAAGACATGAAAAATAAAAGAAATGAAAATAAAAAAAATACATATTAATATTTATCATCATAATCATATTCTGTTTAACATTCATTTTACAGGCTGATATGTGTTGGACGAGAATAGTAACTTAATATCATTAAGTATCTTATTAAATATGACACAAAAATATTAAAAATAAAAATCACAAATTAAGTAGAAAATATTCTTTGAATTGAAAAAAGAGAAAAGGAAAAAAAAGGAAAAAATAAATGAAAAGAAAAATAATTTAAAAATAATGAAATAAAAAAGGGAAAATGAAATGAAATGAAAAAATAAATGAAAAAAATAAATGAAGAAACGAAATGTAAAAGAAAAAAGAAACAGGAAAAACGTAAAAAAAAAAATTAAATAAGAAAAAAAAATTAATAGAAAAAAAGAAAAAAAATGAGAAAAAGAAAAAAACAAAAATGAAAAAAAAAAAAGAAAAAGCACGAAAAAGAAAATTTTTTGGCAAAAATGTTGCGACATTTCACTGAAATGTAATGAAGGATATTTCGACTGTCCACGTTGCCCCAAACGCCTCGGCTTGATGTTGGGAAAGACGCATTTCATTATCTTCCCAAAGTCCGCAGTACTGAGAGGACGCAGATTCAAACTCTCACAATAACTCCTTCGGAAAAAAAGAAAAACAAAAAAATACATTTTAGAAGAAATATTTTTTTAAAAGTATGATAAATTGTATTGAAATATTTTAAAAGGTTATTTTAATACAATTTACAGAAATATAAATTGTATTAAAATATTTTAAAAGGTTATTTTAATACAATTTACAGAAATATAAATTCATTGAAATATTTTAAAAATTTATTTTAATACAATTTACAGAAATATAAATTCATTGAAATATTTTAAAAGGTTATTTTAATACACTTTTTACAGAGATATAAATTCATTGAAATATTTTAAAAGGTTATTTTAATACAATTTACAGAAATATAAATTCATTTAAATATTTTAAAAGGTTATTTTAATACAATTTACAGAAATATAAATTCATTGAAATATTTTAAAAGGTTATTTTAATACAATTTACAGAAATATAAATTCATTTAAATATTTTAAAAGGTTATTTTAATATAATTTACAGAAATATAAATTCATTGAAATATTTTAAAAGGTTATTTTAATACAATTTACAGAAATATAAATTCATTGAAATATTTTAAAAGGTCATTTTAATACAATTTACAGAAATATAAATTCATTTAAATATTTTAAAAGGTTATTTTAATACAATTTACAGAAATATAAATTCATTTAAATATTTTAAAAGGTTATTTTAATACAATTTACAGAAATATAAATTCATTGAAATATTTTAAAAGGTTATTTTAATACAATTTACAGAAATATAAATTCATTGAAATATTTTAAAAGGTCATTTTAATACAATTTACAGAAATATAAATTCATTGAAATATTTTAAAAGGTTATTTTAATACAATTTACAGAAATATAAATTCATTGAAATATTTTAAAAGGTTATTTTAATACAATTTACAGAAATATAAATTCATTGAAATATTTTAAAAGGTTATTTTAATACAATTTACAGAAATATAAATTCATTGAAATATTTTAAAAGGTTATTTTAATACAATTTACAGAAATATAAATTCATTGAAATATTTTAAAAGGTTATTTTAATACAATTTACAGAAATATAAATTCATTGAAATATTTTAAAAGGTTATTTTAATACAATTTACAGAAATATAAATTCGTTGAAATATTTTAAAAGGTTATTTTAATACAATTTACAGAAATATAAATTGTATTGAAATATTTTAAAAGGTTATTTTAATACAATTTACAGATATATAAATTCATTGAAATATTTTAAAAGGTCATTTTAATACAATTTACAGAAATATAAATTGTATTGAAATATTTTAAAAGGTTATTTTAATACAATTTACAGAAATATAAATTGTATTGAAATATTTTAAAAGGTTATTTTAATACAATTTACAGAAATATAAATTCATTGAAATATTTTAAAAGGTTATTTTAATACAATTTACAGAAATATAAATTCATTGAAATATTTTAAAAGGTTATTTTAATACAATTTACAGAAATATAAATTCATTGAAATATTTTAAAAGGTTATTTTAATACAATTTACAGAAATATAAATTCATTGAAATATTTTAAAAGGTTATTTTAATGCAATTTACAGAAATATAAATTCATTGAAATATTTTAAAAGGTTATATTAATACAATTTACAGAAATATAAATTCATTGAAATATTTTAAAAAGGTTATTTTAATACAATTTACAGAAATATAAATTCTATGAAATATTTTAAAAGGTTATTTTAATACAATTTACAGAAATATAAATTCATTGAAATATTTTAAAAGGTTATTTTAATACAATTTACAGAAATATAAATTCATTGAAATATTTTAAAAGGTTATTTTAATACAATTTACAGAAATATAAATTGTATTGAAATATTTTAAAAGGTTATTTTAATACAATTTACAGAAATATAAATTCATTGAAATATTTTAAAAGGTTATTTTAATACAATTTACAGAAATATAAATTCATTGAAATATTTTAAAAGGTTATTTTAATACAATTTACAGAAATATAAATTCATTGAAATATTTTAAAAGGTTATTTTAATACAATTTACAGAAATATAAATTCTATGAAATATTTTAAAAGGTTATTTTAATACAATTTACAGAAATATAAATTCATTGAAATATTTTAAAAGGTTATTTTAATACAATTTACAGAAATATAAATTCATTGAAATATTTTAAAAGGTTATTTTAATACAATTTACAGAAATATAAATTCATTGAAATATTTTAAAAGGTTATTTTAATGCAATTTACAGAAATATAAATTCATTGAAATATTTTAAAAGGTTATTTTAATGCAATTTACAGAAATATAAATTCATTGAAATATTTTAAAAGGTCATTTTAATACAATTTTCAGAAATATAAATTGTATTGAAATATTTTAAAAGGTTATTTTCATACAATTTACAGAAATATAAATTCATTGAAATACAGTGTGTATAATTTTTAATAAAAAAACAGTGTGTTTTAATAAAATCGTGTCACCTGAGATCGATACTGGGTATAGAATTAAATTTGCTTATCTCCACTTATAATATAACGAGCACTTTCTGTCTGTCTGTCCGTCCATCCGTCCTGGAGAATTTTTGTAAACGAGAGAGGGGCGAGATAATTACTATTTAATTAATTTCAAAGTCAGAAACATAGTAAATACATTGGGCCACATATTAACGACTAAATAAACAATAAATAATTTTTGGCGTCAACGCCACGATTCGAACTCGCAACCTTGACACCAACAGCCAGACGCTCTACCAAATGAGCTAAAGGGACACAGTTGAAAATAGTCTCTTAATTTTCCTACTTGAACAAATCGCTTTTTTTTTCAGATCTCTCCTTTAGCAATGAATGATCGTATCATAATTGGTTCTTCTTTATACTTTGGGGTCTGCGTCCGCGCTCGATCTGTTCTTTGAAAATACATTGGGGTCTGCGTTCACTCTAGATTTTTTCAGGTGGGGGGGGGGGAATTCGTTAGGGTTAGGGTTTTCGCTAGTCTCTATAATAATAAGCAGGAATTCTGTCCATTTTGTAAATCTGTCATTCTGAGACGAAGCCGAGTGTCATTGTAACCTCAAAATAAAACATTGTTGCTTGTTTTAAACTTGAGTTGTGATCTTGTTTGAAAGGAAAATTCTTTTGTTACCACAGTGCTTGAGACCACATAATCGACACTGCGGCTACTGTCGAACTCAAGCATCGAGTTTGGACGAAGATGAGTGAACGATTATGGCCGGTGCAGTGAACGCACGCACAAAATCTTTTTTGTCTATTATAATTATTTCAATCTGCCATCATTCCTTAGTTACTTTTTATTTCCGAGCTGGAGATTGGTATAATTTTCAATAAAATCGTATCACCTGGGATTGATACTGGGTACGGAATTAAATTGTAGGTTTTGCTTCCTATCTCTATTATAATAATCAGCAGCAGGTACCTCAAATTGAGGTCGATTTAGCTGGAGAGAGATTGGAGAATGTTTCCAGGTTTAAATATCTTGGAAATGTCCCCAGATAGTTCTGGAAGCTGTGAATAGGCGATGATCTGCAGGATTAAAGTAACCCGGTTGGCCTACAACTCTGGTGTAGGTGTTATGTCAGAAGCAGATAAAAAAAAGTCAGATCAGAGGACGGTTTGATACGGCATGTATCCGATCTGTTCTTCTGTATTCATTCAAGACGGTGACTATGGATTCCAATTCTATGGCCCGTGTGAAACGAACTGACACATTTATACTAGTATAAAGTCATTTTCTCATTCCTTATCCAAAATAAATTTATTCCTTATCCAAAATAAATTTATTTCCAGGTTTAAATATCTTGGAAATGTCCCAAGATAGTTCTGGAAGCTGTGAATGGGCGATGATTTGCAGGATTAAAGTTACCTGCTCAATGGTGGAGGTGTTATGTCAAGCTAACATTTTTTTTTATTACTTGACCTCATGTTACAAATGCTATTTTTTAACATTTCAAGGCTAAAATTGTAAACATTACTATAATTTAAAAAACATTTTTCCAAAAAATCCTTCCATCCAGCAATACTTCTCACAGGCAACACCGGATGAATATTGCTAGTAATCCCTATTTATAAAGTTTGGCCATTTATTGCACTGACAGTGAGGTTAAAATGCGAAATTCCTATTCAAAATTGTTGGGTTGTCATCCTAAAAATAATACACAAGGAAGAGTTATCTCTCTTGCACTTCATGAGAGGGAGGGTTATCTGCCCTTGGAAAGTAGGTCGGCCATGGTAGTTTGAGATGTAAACTCAAGTACTTGACAGAGCACCGAACAATCTTTGTGCATCACGCGGCTTGGAAATCATCAGCGACCGGTAAAATTGTTAAATAAATCTGTTAACGGTTATACTTCGTTCATTGATCTGAAATTTTTTTGGATACCTATTCCTAAAAAGTACCAAAACAATTGGTTTAGAATTTAGAGTCGGGGATTAGTTTCGTATATAAAAAAACTCATTTAAGTTGTCCTCAAAACAGACACTACGGTTAATACGGGTTACAGTTACAGAACTACAATCCAACAAGCAATCGATGTTTTTTATGGATTTATTTTAGAGTTAAACAGACCCACGCCACAAATGCTTACCGATATTCTTCATAGACTTCTTGCTTCGGCAGACATATGTCGTTATCCTCTTCCAAATGACTTTTTATCCACGTATACGCCTGTGTCTGTTCCACACGACTTGACGCATGCAGCGATGAAGTTGGGCTGCTGGAAAAGATGTTGAAAAAATAAATAAACGGTAACAAGGGATCAAGCAACAATTTGTAAACTTCATAATTTGAATTTGTTGTAGCCTTCAAGGAAGCAATCCTGTGGCAACGTGTTGTATAGATGAGAAATTTGTGGAAAGAAACTCTGTTCCTGTAAATTTCGTTTGACGGAGAAAGAAAAGAAATTTCTTTACCAATGCAAAAAACTTTCCTTCTTCCTCCTTAACCCTTACCTTAACCCTAACCCTAACCTTAACCTTAACCTTAACCTTAACCTTAACCCTAACCGTAACCCTAACCCTAACCTTAACCCTAACCTTAACCTTAACACTAACCTTAACCTTAACCCTAACACTAACCTTAACCCTAACCTTAACCCTAACACTAACCTTAACACTAACCTTAACCCTAACACTAACCTTAACCCTAACCCTAACCTTAACCCTAACACTAACCCTAACCCTAACCTTAACCCTAACGCTAACCCTAACCCTAACCTTAACCCTAACGCTAACCCTAACGCTAACCCTAACCTTAACCCTAACACTAACCTTAACCCTAACGCTAACCTTAACCCTAACCTTAACCCTAACCCTAACGCTAACCCTAACACTAACCTTAACCCTAACACTAACCTTAACCCTAACGCTAACCTTAACCCTAACACTAACCTTAACCCTAACACTAACCTTAACCCTAACCCTAACCCTAACATCAAATAGAATTTCCATGAACAGAGTTTCATTTCATTGTGACGGCCGATAATATCGGACACAAATTAGCATTTATATTTTTTCTGGAAATCGTTGGCTCTGAGTAGGATGCCAGGATTCTGTAAGGATGTTTACAGGTAAGAACACATTGAATAGGATAATTGGCAGAAGAAAAACGAACACGTGTTACATTCCCTCCCCTCCTCTCAAGGGGAGCTCTAAATGTCTCACAAGTCACAACCAAATAAAATGCAGGGGTTGTTATCAATGCAATCACAAATCATAACAGCACAATTAAATCCTATTTATCATCAATTTGAAGAAAGGACCCTTTATTGAGATGTTGGTGTTGCCTTCTCTTCTGCCAGTCTAAGTGTCTCAAGTCACAATCAAATAAAATACAGGGGTTGTTATCAATGCAATCACAAATCTTAACAGCACAATTAAATCCTACCGCGTGTCATCCACTCGTCCCATGACCGAGGCATCTGCAATTAATGTTTCACAACAACATAAAAAAATGAAGAAATCATCGAATTTGAAGAGAGGACCCTTTATTTAGATGTTGGCATTGCCTTCTCTTCTGCCAGTGGCAGAGGAGGGCATTCCGAGCTACGAATATTTAGGGCCCCTTAGTTTAGCGCTGATCTTAAGTCATTCTCTACCCGTGCGGTTGGCTCGGAGACTTCAAACCGACTCCTACTTCTCTTATTCAAGAGTGAGTTTGCAGAAAGAATGTCGAATATTTATGTACTAATTTGGAAAGACAATGCCGACCCATTTATCGAGAAATCTATTATATAAAGGAGAGTTGTCTGTGTGTTATGTGTGTGTGTATGTCCAGAGAGAGGAATGGGATGAGCGGAGGAGAAAGATACAGTTGGGGAGAGAGAGGGGGGAAAGGGAGAAAGAGGGGGAGGGGGAAAGGGAGAAAGAGGGGAAAGGGAGAAAGAGGGGGAGGGGGAAGGGAGAAAGAGGGGGAGGGGAAAGGGAGAAAGAGGGGGAGGGGGAAAGGGAGAAAGAGGGGGAGGGGAAAGGGAGAAAGACAGAGAGAGGGATAGAGAGGGGTAAAGAGATAGTTTTTTAGAAATATGTTACACCTTTTCCCCAGGTAACGCCGGATAACCCTGCGAGTACAAAACAAAAATCAATGTAAGCTTTATGATGTTCTGTCAGTGGTCACTCAAACAAGCTGTGACAGCGTGCTGGGCTGGGCTGGGCTGGGACTCATTGTCTGAGCAAACAGTCGTCTGTCTATTGGTGAAATAATCGCATTTAATCAGGTCAATTAAACTAGGCGACATTATAAATAATTGGGATGAGAGATTAAATTTAACTAGGTAGGCTAAAAGAATCACTTAGTGGACTTATGTTGTTCAAAGGTAGGTGAGGTTAGGTTTAGGGTTTAGGGTTAGCGGTTAGGCTTAGGATTTAGGGTTAGAACTAATTAGAAGCCCCTTTAAATAACATTAAAAATAAATTTAAAATAAATTGTACCATAAGTACATTATCATATTTTATTTACCTCCTCTTCAGGAGGTTAGGCACAAGGTCAGTTTTATCTTACTCCCACAAGTAAGATGTGACCCAAGGTCGGGTCGGGAAAGTGGGGTTTGAAAAGCCAGCGCCCAAGAAAGTGAGCACTCTGGCCATTAAAAATTCCTCGGTAGGGGCGCCTCAGACAGTAAGCAATAAACTTACTCCTCCCCAAAGAGGGGAGGCAAAGCCTGGGAGGGTGGACCTCCTAGAACTGCACAGGACAGACCCATAGACCGGCGTAAATCAAGCCCCGAAGGCCAAGACAATACCAGTCTATGGAGTGCAGTATCCATCGGAACAGATACTACACTTTGATCTTGGCCAAAAGTTTAAGAAATAAATTATATTTCATAAGAAAAGGCAAACATGTCTTTTTTATTTAAGCCATCCTATTTCGGCTGGTAGAATTCAACCATCTTCCATCTCTGAAGTGAAGACCACATTCTTTTCTAACACCTCAGAGAAGTAATGAACAGACACTTACGGACGCTAACTCCAAGACTTCTGAACCAGTGATGCCAAAATAAGCGTTTTTTGGATCTAATTCACAGCGTGAGCAAAAAACTATTTGCACTACTGCTACGGCCGCGTCGTCTTACTCACTAACGTCGAACTTTCAACAACAACTATTTGTACTACTGCTACGGCCGCACCGGCATTCCTCACCAACGGCAGACTTACTCTTACTGCTACTACCGCTGTCATTAATAAGACGAAATACGTGATATAAACAATTTGATCTCTCCGATATTAATCACGGAAAATTCTTTCCCATTGTTTAAAAAATAAAGCTTTGAGTTGCAATTTTAATCCTGAGTTGTCTATTATTATCTGCTTGTCACCATGTGAATAAATCGTCGTGTTTGCGATTGTCATTGTGTTCAGTTTAATGTAATCTGTTATTCGCTAACGTGTAAATGCTACGTAGCAAGAATAATAGAATGTCAATCGCTTAATCTGTAACAGGTTTTTTTTAACATAGTACGCTAGTATTGTAGCAGCAATTTTAAGAAGTGAAGTAGATGAATGTATAACGGAAATAGCAGAACAGGAACGGTATATTACCTGAAGAAAAGTTTGATCGTTAAGGGGAATCGGCATAATTGTTTAAGGGTAGTGAACCTGGCAGGCGTATCGTGATCTGTAGTTGCTGGTTGAGGCTTAGAGTAGAAGTCTTAAATCATAGAACAGGTCAGAACGAATGTGACTTTTGTACCTGCACACACGTTATGTGGACCTCCAGGATCGTGTGCCGCCGTTCCAGGATCGTGTGGCGCCGTTCCAGGATGATAGTATCACAGGTCAACCTGTAGTAATATCTGCATTGTGTTAATCTCAAATACTTGACCTACGCAAGAGGTCACTGTAGCCTAGCATATATGCTGATTTTTTGCATTTCCTGAATGTAATCTAAAGTTTTAATATCAAAGGATACCTAACCTACTGCTGGGTTATTAGAAAGCAAAAGGGAGGTGACAGTGGTTAAGTGGATATCGACACGGACTGAAGACCTGGGTGTTCCAAGTTCGAATCCAGTCGGTTCCACAGTACCACTTTCACTTAGGGATGTTGGTAACCTTCTCGTGGTCCTTCCCGTAAGTACTCGATGTATTTCCAGAAAGATTCCTAACTAGAAAAACACCGGGGGGAAACTAATGCCAACACCAGAATCATCTGATTCACACACAAAAAAAAAGAAGATTCGAACTACTATTCTCATCTTGGGTGTTATTCTCATAACGTTTCGGCCGATGTAACATCCGATCTTATATTTCAGAATTTTTTTAGTTGACGATTAATAATTTGGATTATTTGGATTATTCGGAAGAAGAAGGAAGCAAAAGAACTTCATAAAAAAAATATAAAAATCAAAATACAGGGTGGCCATCAAAAAGTTCCACCCACCTAAAGAATCTTTAACAAATCTACAATCCTTTCTGCAATCCAAGCATATTTGGTATAAATAAACTTTAGTCTATGCTTGACTTGTCCATCAAGTTTCAGTCATGGATGTCCAACAGTCTTTTATTATTCAATGATATACAGAGACACTTTGGTGATTATCTTATAAGTAGGTGTGATCCTGAATGGGTTTCACAATCACCGGACCTTAACCTCCCAGATTTGTATCTGTTGGGTTGTCAAAAAAATAATGTCTATCAAAATAATATCAGCCCAAATCAGAGCAACGCCACGAGACGAGCGTGACAATTTTGCGCATCGTATTCACGTATGGTTATTATTGAACGATGATACAACAAAGACTGTTGGGTAGTCATGACTGAAACTTGGTGGACAAGTCATTTAGTCTATACTAAAGTTTATTTGTACAAAATATGGTTGGATTGCAGAAAGGCTTATGAATTTTATTAACGATTCTACCGGTGACATTTTGTTCGGGTCAACTCGTAGTAATAACTGCATTGTGTTAATGTCTATATTTGACCTACTTAAGAGGTTTCTATAGCCTAGCATATGCACTGATTCTTTGAGTTTCCTGACTGTAATCAAAAGTTATAACTGAAATGTGTTAATGTCTATATTTGACCTACTTAAGAGGTTTCTATAGCCTAGCATATGCACTGATTCTTTGAGTTTCCTGACTGTAATCAAAAGTTATAACTGAAATGTGTTAATGTCTATATTTGACCTACTTAAGAGGTTTCTATAGTCTAGCATATGCACTGATTCTTTGAGTTTCCTGACTGTAATCAAAAGTTATAACTGAAATGTGTTAATGTCTATATTTGACCTACTTAAGAGGTTTCTATAGTCTAGCATATGCACTGATTCTTTGAGTTTCCTGACTGTAATCAAAAGTTATAACTGAAATGTGTTAATGTCTATATTTGACCTACTTAAGAGGTTTCTATAGTCTAGCATATGCACTGATTCTTTGAGTTTCCTGACTGTAATCAAAAGTTATAACTGAAATGTGTTAATGTCTATATTTGACCTACTTAAGAGGTTTCTATAGTCTAGCATATGCACTGATTCTTTGAGTTTCCTGACTGTAATCAAAAGTTATAACTGAAATGTGTTAATGTCTATATTTGACCTACTTAAGAGGTTTCTATAGTCTAGCATATGCACTGATTCTTTGAGTTTCCTGACTGTAATCAAAAGTTATAACTGAAATGTGTTAATGTCTATATTTGACCTACTTAAGAGGTTTCTATAGCCTAGCATATGCACTGATTCTTTGAGTTTCCTGACTGTAATCAAAAGTTATAACTGAAATGTGTTAATGTCTATACATGGCCTACTTAAGAGGTTTCTATAGCCTAGCATATGCACTGATTCTTTGAGTTTCCTGACTGTAATCAAAAGTTATAACTGAAATGTGTTAATGTCTATACATGGCCTACTTAAGAGGTTTCTATAGCCTAGCATATGCACTGATTCTTTGAGTTTCCTGACTGTAATCAAAAGTTATAACTGAAATGTGTTAATGTCTATACATGGCCTACTTAAGAGGTTTCTATAGCCTAGCATATGCACTGATTCTTTGAGTTTCCTGACTGTAATCAAAAGTTATAACTGAAATGTGTTAATGTCTATATTTGACCTACTTAAGAGGTTTCTATAGTCTAGCATATGCACTGATTCTTTGAGTTTCCTGACTGTAATCAAAAGTTATAACTGAAATGTGTTAATGTCTATATTTGACCTACTTAAGAGGTTTCTATAGTCTAGCATATGCACTGATTCTTTGAGTTTCCTGACTGTAATCAAAAGTTATAACTGAAATGTGTTAATGTCTATATTTGACCTACTTAAGAGGTTTCTATAGTCTAGCATATGCACTGATTCTTTGAGTTTCCTGACTGTAATCAAAAGTTATAACTGAAATGTGTTAATGTCTATATTTGACCTACTTAAGAGGTTTCTATAGTCTAGCATATGCACTGATTCTTTGAGTTTCCTGACTGTAATCAAAAGTTATAACTGAAATGTGTTAATGTCTATATTTGACCTACTTAAGAGGTTTCTATAGTCTAGCATATGCACTGATTCTTTGAGTTTCCTGACTGTAATCAAAAGTTATAACTGAAATGTGTTAATGTCTATATTTGACCTACTTAAGAGGTTTCTATAGCCTAGCATATGCACTGATTCTTTGAGTTTCCTGACTGTAATCAAAAGTTATAACTGAAATGTGTTAATGTCTATACATGGCCTACTTAAGAGGTTTCTATAGCCTAGCATATGCACTGATTCTTTGAGTTTCCTGACTGTAATCAAAAGTTATAACTGAAATGTGTTAATGTCTATACATGGCCTACTTAAGAGGTTTCTATAGCCTAGCATATGCACTGATTCTTTGAGTTTCCTGACTGTAATCAAAAGTTATAACTGAAATGTGTTAATGTCTATACATGGCCTACTTAAGAGGTTTCTATAGCCTAGCATATGCACTGATTCTTTGAGTTTCCTGACTGTAATCAAAAGTTATAACTGAAATGTGTTAATGTCTATATTTGACCTACTTAAGAGGTTTCTATAGCCTAGCATATGCACTGATTCTTTGAGTTTCCTGACTGTAATCAAAAGTTATAACTGAAATGTGTTAATGTCTATATTTGACCTACTTAAGAGGTTTCTATAGCCTAGCATATGCACTGATTCTTTGAGTTTCCTGACTGTAATCAAAAGTTATAACTGAAATGTGTTAATGTCTATACATGGCCTACTTAAGAGGTTTCTATAGCCTAGCATATGCACTGATTCTTTGAGTTTCCTGACTGTAATCAAAAGTTATAACTGAAATGTGTTAATGTCTATATTTGACCTACTTAAGAGGTTTCTATAGCCTAGCATATGCACTGATTCTTTGAGTTTCCTGACTGTAATCAAAAGTTATAACTGCATTGTGTTAATGTCTATACATGGCCTACTTAAGAGGTTTCTATAGCCTAGCATATGCACTGATTCTTTGAGTTTCCTGACTGTAATCAAAAGTTATAACTGAAATGTGTTAATGTCTATATTTGACCTACTTAAGAGGTTTCTATAGCCTAGCATATGCACTGATTCTTTGAGTTTCCTGACTGTAATCAAAAGTTATAACTGAAATGTGTTAATGTCTATATTTGACCTACTTAAGAGGTTTCTATAGCCTAGCATATGCACCGATTCTTTGAGTTTCCTGACTGTAATCAAAAGTTATAACTGAAATGTGTTAATGTCTATATTTGACCTACTTAAGAGGTTTCTATAGCCTAGCATATGCACCGATTCTTTGAGTTTCCTGACTGTAATCAAAAGTTATAACTGAAATGTGTTAATGTCTATATTTGACCTACTTAAGAGGTTGCTATAGCCTAGCATATGCACTGATTCTTTGAGTTTCCTGACTGTAATCAAAAGTTATAACTGAAATGTGTTAATGTCTATATTTGACCTACTTAAGAGGTTTCTATAGCCTAGCATATGCACTGATTCTTTGAGTTTCCTGACTGTAATCAAAAGTTATAACTGAAATGTGTTAATGTCTATACATGGCCTACTTAAGAGGTTTCTATAGCCTAGCATATGCACTGATTCTTTGAGTTTCCTGACTGTAATCAAAAGTTATAACTGAAATGTGTTAATGTCTATATTTGACCTACTTAAGAGGTTTCTATAGCCTAGCATATGCACTGATTCTTTGAGTTTCCTGACTGTAATCAAAAGTTATAACTGAAATGTGTTAATGTCTATATTTGACCTACTTAAGAGGTTTCTATAGCCTAGCATATGCACTGATTCTTTGAGTTTCCTGACTGTAATCAAAAGTTATAACTGAAATGTGTTAATGTCTATATTTGACCTACTTAAGAGGTTTCTATAGCCTAGCATATGCACTGATTCTTTGAGTTTCCTGACTGTAATCAAAAGTTATAACTGAAATGTGTTAATGTCTATATTTGACCTACTTAAGAGGTTTCTATAGCCTAGCATATGCACTGATTCTTTGAGTTTCCTGACTGTAATCAAAAGTTATAACTGAAATGTGTTAATGTCTATATTTGACCTACTTAAGAGGTTTCTATAGCCTAGCATATGCACTGATTCTTTGAGTTTCCTGACTGTAATCAAAAGTTATAACTGAAATGTGTTAATGTCTATACATGGCCTACTTAAGAGGTTTCTATAGCCTAGCATATGCACGGATTCTTTGAGTTTCCTGACTGTAATCAAAAGTTATAACTGAAATGTGTTAATGTCTATATTTGACCTACTTAAGAGGTTTCTATAGCCTAGCATATGCACTGATTCTTTGAGTTTCCTGACTGTAATCAAAAGTTATAACTGAAATGTGTTAATGTCTATATTTGACCTACTTAAGAGGTTTCTATAGCCTAGCATATGCACTGATTCTTTGAGTTTCTTGACTGTAATCAAAAGTTATAACTGAAATGTGTTAATGTCTATATTTGACCTACTTAAGAGGTTTCTATAGCCTAACTGTTAACTTACTGTGCCAGAAAAATAAAATAAGAAAAGTTTTGACTGTAATTCAACCGAACCGAATTTCGTGCAACCCACTTTCTGCCTTTTTCCCCAAACGTTTTTACTGTCTTTCACATTCCAACCAAATTTCGTGCAACCCACTTTCTGCCTTTCTCTCTCCAATCCAAAATCGCTTCTCGCCTTCACAGCTGTCCTCTTGATTTATCTCACCTAATATCCACATATGCAAATCGCATAAACACCTGCACCTATGAAGAGAAGCCCTTTTTAGATTTGCATACGACATGCAAAGCACTTCCTTCTTTTTCCTGATGGTGAGTGCTCCTCTTTATTGTCACAGTAATAGTGTCATTGGTGGAAATGATGTTGGAACTTTGTTCTCCTGTCAGTCTGAAAATCCTGAAGACATTTCTAATCTGATCCTAGCATGACACGTTATAAAGAATATATATAATAAAGAAAAGACTATCCATTTACTAACTGTACTTACCTGGCGTTACCCGGGATTCATTAATGTCATTTTAGTTTAAATTTTAAAATTTCTAAAATAATGTTTGAGTTACAAAGAGATGGATAAAGAGAATCTCAAAATGCAAGGGCGATAACTCATTATGTTAGATGATGTAATATTGTCATTGGTGGAAATGATGTTGGAACTTTGTTCTCCTGTCAGTCTGAAAATCCTGAAGACATTTCTAATCTGATCCCACTATGACATGTTACGAACAATATAAGTATGCATACCGTATTGTAGGACAGTTTTATACAGAGACAAAGATAACTTTTAAAAATATATAATATACTTTTACTGACCTGCACCTAATATCCTCATATGCAAATCGCATGTACACCTGCACCTATGAAGCAAAGCCCTTTTTAAATTTGCATACGACATGCAAAGCACTTCCTTCTTTTTCCTGATGGTGCGTGCTCCTCTTTATTGTCACACTTGCATATGCACTGATTCTTTGAGTTTCCTGACTGTAATCAGAAGTTTCAACGGACACCTAACCTCCTTCTTGTATTGAATTAAAATGCAATAAAATAAATTCAAAGGAGGTAAGAAATCCAAACTCGGTCCGACGGTGACCTTATTAACTTTTAAATTCAATACAAGCAAATAACTAAAGTCTCGTTAAATAAAAATAAAACAAAGCAAAACAAAAATAGCAGCTAAAAATAGTTCTCAATGCTGAAACAGAGCAATAACATACTTTAAAAACCTGGTGCTACTAGAGTTTCGCCCCAAAGTGCTCTTCAGATTGCGAAAGACGGAGAACCCCATGTTTTTCAGCCTGAAGAACACTTTGGGGTGAAACTCTAGTAGCCTAAAAAAGTGTACGTACAGTGTGAGTTGGTCATCACTAGTGGCGCCGGTAGGAAGCTTGAGGTACAGCAGTAACTTCTCAACATCGGACAATTGATTTACATCTTGCTACAAAAAATAAAAGGAAAAAAATTATCATTTCAAAAGGTGTCTAATGAAGTTCTCTTTTTTTTATGGAAATCGCTCCAGGCAAGGCATGAAGCCACTTGATGTAATGAGCTAAAAAAACAAAAAAAAAAAACATTACTACTACTCAAGGTCCCAAACTAACCAACCATAAGTGTTAGATGGATAGATTCTGACCCGGAAAATAGCAATTCTTCACTCATGGAATGTGAGGACTAAAGGACAAAATAAGAGCAGCAAGAGTTACGAGGCTGCCGAAAGTAAACCCAAGGTCCACTGACCGCTCGTCTACAGGTGCAATTCGTCTGCGACCGCTCGTCTCCTTATAGAAATTCGTCTGCGACCGCTCGTCTCCTTATAGAAATTCGTCTGCGACCGCTCGTCTCCAGATAGAAATTCGTCTGCGACCGCTCGTCTCCAAATAGAAATTCGTCTGCGACCGCTCGTCTCCAGATAGAAATTCGTCTGCGACCGCTCGTCTCCAGATAGAAATTCGTCTGCGACCGCTCGTCTCCGGATAGAAATTCGTCTGCGACCGCTCGTCTCCAGATAGAATTTCGTCTGCGACCGCTCGTCTCCAGATAGAATTTCGTCTGCGACCGCTCGTCTCCAGATAGAATTTCGTCTGCGACCGCTCGTCTCCAGATAGAATTTCGTCTGCGACCGCTCGTCTCCAGATAAAAATTCGTCTGCGACCGCTCGTCTCCAGATAGAAATTCGTCTGCGACCGCTCGTCTCCAGATAGAAATTCGTCTGCGACCGCTCGTCTCCAGATAGAAATTCGTCTGCGACCGCTCGTCTCCAGATAGAAATTCGTCTGCGACCGCTCGTCTCCGGATAGAAATTCGTCTGCGACCGCTCGTCTCCGGATAGAAATTCGTCTGCGACCGCTCGTCTCCGGATAGAAATTCGTCTGCGACCGCTCGTCTCCAGATAGAAATTCGTCTGCGACCGCTCGTCTCCAGATAGAAATTCGTCTGCGACCGCTCGTCTCCAGATAGAAATTCGTCTGCGACCGCTCGTCTCCAGATAGAAATTCGTCTGCGACCGCTCGTCTCCAGATAGAAATTCGTCTGCGACCGCTCGTCTCCAGATAGAAATTCGTCTGCGACCGCTCGTCTCCAGATAGAAATTCGTCTGCGACCGCTCGTCTCCAGATAGAAATTCGTCTGCGACCGCTCGTCTCCAGATAGAAATTCGTCTGCGACCGCTCGTCTCCGGATAGAAATTCGTCTGCGACCGCTCGTCTCCGGATAGAAATTCGTCTGCGACCGCTCGTCTCCGGATAGAAATTCGTCTGCGACCGCTCGTCTCCGGATAGAAATTCGTCTGCGACCGCTCGTCTCCGGATAGAAATTCGTCTGCGACCGCTCGTCTCCGGATAGAAATTCGTCTGCGACCGCTCGTCTCCGGATAGAAATTCGTCTGCGACCGCTCGTCTCCGGATAGAAATTCGTCTGCGACCGCTCGTCTCCGGATAGAAATTCGTCTGCGACCGCTCGTCTCCAGATAGAAATTCGTCTGCGACCGCTCGTCTCCAGATAGAAATTCGTCTGCGACCGCTCGTCTCCAGATAGAAATTCGTCTGCGACCGCTCGTCTCCAGATAGAAATTCGTCTGCGACCGCTCGTCTCCAGATAGAAATTCGTCTGCGACCGCTCTTCTCCAGATAGAAATTCGTCTGCGACCGCTCGTCTCCAGATAGAAATTCGTCTGCGACCGCTCGTCTCCAGATAGAAATTCGTCTGCGACCGCTCGTCTCCAGATAGAAATTCGTCTGCGACCGCTCGTCTCCAGATAGAAATTCGTCTGCGACCGCTCGTCTCCAGATAGAAATTCGTCTGCGACCGCTCGTCTCCAGATAGAAATTCGTCTGCGACCGCTCGTCTCCGGATAGAAATTCGTCTGCGACCGCTCGTCTCCGGATAGAAATTCGTCTGCGACCGCTCGTCTCCGGATAGAAATTCGTCTGCGACCGCTCGTCTCCGGATAGAAATTCGTCTGCGACCGCTCGTCTCCGGATAGAAATTCGTCTGCGACCGCTCGTCTCCGGATAGAAATTCGTCTGCGACCGCTCGTCTCCAGATAGAAATTCGTCTGCGACCGCTCGTCTCCAGATAGAAATTCGTCTGCGACCGCTCGTCTCCAGATAGAAATTCGTCTGCGACCGCTCGTCTCCAGATAGAAATTCGTCTGCGACCGCTCGTCTCCAGATAGAAATTCGTCTGCGACCGCTCGTCTCCAGATAGAAATTCGTCTGCGACCGCTCGTCTCCAGATAGAAATTCGTCTGCGACCGCTCGTCTCTTTACTGTTTATTGATGTTAGGCGTGAATGCAGACTCCGCGTTATTATTGTAACAAGAAACTAATAGAAAATAAAATTTAATGTTGGAAATGTGTTTTATTTTGATACAGTGCTTCACTCACAGATAAACAGACAGATAGAGAGATAACATTTATATTATAGATTCTGGCGATTGTGCAGTATAGGTAAAAGAAAAAACAAATAGTTAACAAATACCTGCTACCAAACGCAAGAAAATTAACTTTTCTGCCTACCTGTATAATTTTCACATGTGTTTAGTAATTGTAAGATTTATTATCCATGATTTGTTATCGTCACTTTTACTTAGCCAAGCAAGCATGGTTTCCATCATGGCCGCCGATTTAGAGGGGCATTGGTCGCAAATTACCAGGCTTAAAAGATAATAATAAAAAAAACTTACCCTAATCCAATTGGCAACACCCCCGGACTTAGGCTTACGGTTCCACTACCCTCCCCCCTTTCCCTAAAAAGTAAAGTGGTCGATCATAGTCAAGGACGGCCCAAAGGTTCCTTTTTCATTAGCTACTAACCCAAGATGTAGGGGAGAGCGCCACTCTTTTCACAGAATTACTCCACTTACCCATGATCGTTTACCTAATAATAATGAGTGTTCAGCAAGGGGACATCAAGTACCATTTTTTGTTTTAGTCTTTGGTATGACTCGACCGAGGATTGAACTCTGGTCTCCATGACAATTAGCAAACACTCTTACCATTATGCTAAATGGGCCGATCAAATTTAAGCAAAATAAGATATAATCCCCAAAATAAAGGCAGATTAACACCAGCAGGTGCAGTGTAAACAAACAAAATGATGGCGCTAGACACAGAGCCATCTGCTGGCCACCTAATAAACTAGTCTGGTAGCAGCGGGGATTATCAAGTTCTCTCTTGTGATTTTATCCGGATTAAAAGAGATGAACAGAGCTATTTCATAACTGTGAAACACGATACCGCAGGACTGCTTCCCTGCTGACTACAACATAATCATCTTCAAGTTCAATGTCAACAAATATTTGTAGAGCCGTCTTCTTAGGTAATCAAATTCTGGCCAATATCTTTTGACCAAGTTTGGGATTTCAGGGTTTTTATTCTGGAGAGGAACATTTACTCAGAGAGAGAGAGAGAGAGAGAGAGAACTACTGCCTATTTATTACACTTGCAAAAAAAGAGGATAAATGTGTGACTCGACGAACAGACATACTTTAAAAATCTGGTGCTACTAGAGTTTCGCCCCAAAGGGCTCTTCAGGCTGCGAAAGATGGAAAACATCTTCTTTTAGCCTGAAGAACACTTTGGGGCGAAACCCTAGTAGCCTCGCGAATGAGGATCACATTTAAAAATTTCGTTTGGTGACGATTGGTCAAGCGATGTGGATGTTCGGTTGTACACAAAGAAATTCGACCAAAAACGTAACCTCCATGGCGGAGGTAACAATATGAGCGTTCCTCTCCTCTCCTCTGCCTACTCGCCTTTTTATTTTCCCCCTCCCCCTCCTCCCATAAGCGTAACAAATATACACATCACTAAAGAAGTAATGAGATTGGTATTATTGACAATCTTATTAACCTTCATCCTCGAGTGGCTTTTGACCTTGATAAGTGGTGACTCATTAGTATAAAAAAATCCTCTCATAATATTCTTCATCATTCAACTGACAATCCATCCATCTCATTAACCCTTATCCTCAAGTGACTTTTGGCCTTGATAACTGGTGACTCATTAGTATAAAAAAATCCTCTCATAATATTCTTCATCATTCAACTGACAATCCATCCATCTCATTAACCCTTATCTTCGAGGGGCTTTTGACCTTGATAAGTGGTGACTCATTAGTATAAAAAAATCCTCTCATAATATTCTTCATCATTCAACTGACAATCCATCCATCTCATTAACCCTTATCCTTGAGTGGCTTTTAGCCTTGATAAGTGGTGATTCATTAGTATAAAAAATCCTCTCATAATATTCTTGATCCTTCAACTGACAATCCATCCATCTCATTAACCTTTATCCTCGAGTGGCTTTTGACCTTGATAAGTGATGACTCATTAGTATTTGAAAAAAAAAAAAAAAAGAAAAAGTGCGGGATCATCAGTTGTCGGAAAATCAGAAAAAAATGTGTCTGCATCTACTTCAATCGGCTGCTCTCCGTTACACAAATAGTATGAATTGGCAAAGAGATCGCGTTTTATGGAGTCGAGCTGACATAAAATTTGGGAAATTAATAATTTCCAACGAAATAATAAACAGATAGGTGAGCGGTGGAGGGGTGGGTGGGTCAAATCTCAAAGTATGAAATCAGGTTGGGTTAGATACAAAAGGAGTTATGGGTGGAAATGACGATGACGTCACTTTTTGATCATCGACAAAGAAACAAAGGTTTCAAGTCAGTTCTGGATGGGAGTTTAATCAAGACAGACGTGAAATAATTATGATGTAAAACTTTGAAACTGTTAAAAATCGCCTTAAGGCGAAAATGCCCCCCCCCCCAAATGTCTGTTCGTCGAGTCACACATTTATCTTCTAGAAAGAAAAGTTATGTATTCAACCCTTTTGCGAAGAAAATAAGCAGACGACATGTCAACATTTCAACTGATTGAAATGCGAAAGTACTGCAAAAGAATTTTCACGACCTATCTTAAATAATCCGAAAAGGGTTGATATGCCGTAAAACAAAACAACCAAAGCAAACACCATGAATAAAATACTTGAACATATAAAGAACTTGAAGCATAAAAACTTTTACCAAAACGACTGGATACGGCATTAAATAATCTGAAAAAGGGTTGATACGTCGTAAAACCAAACAACCAAACCATCGTTTGAAATCTCATAATATTGTTCATTATCCAACTGACAATCTCATTAACTTTTATCCTCGAGTGGCTTTTGGCCTTCGTAAGTGGTGACTCGCCAGTAGAAAAACAAAAGAAATGACTGGAAAATCGATGTGCCGTTATTATTTTAATTATTTTAATTGTTTCATATTTCAACATTTCATACATCTTTAATACAAACTAACGTAATATTGTAAGTCATGGTGGTGATGGGAGGAGGAGGAAGCAGTGGTGATGGTGGGAGGAGGAGGAAGCAGTGGTGGTAGGAGGAGGAAGCAGTGGTGGTGGAAGGAGGAGGAGGAAGCAGTGGTGGTAGGAGGAGGAGGAAGAGGAAGCATTTATGGTGGTGGAAGGAGGAGGAGGAGGAGGAGGAGGAAGAAGCAGTGATGGTGGTGGGAGGAAGAAGAAGCAGTGATGGTGGTGGGAGGAAGAGGAAGCAGTGGTGGTGGTGGGAGGAAGAGGAATCAGTGATGGTGGTGGGAGGAAGAAGAAGCAGTGATGGTGGTGGGAGGAAGAAGAAGCAGTGGTGGTGGTGGGAGGAAGAAGAAGCAGTGATGGTGGTGGGAGGAAGAAGAAGCAGTGGTGGTGGTGGGAGGAAGAAGAAGCAGTGATGGTGGTGGGAGGAGGAGGAGAAGGAGGTGGTGGTGGGAGGAGGAGGAGGAGAAGGAGGCGATGGCGGAGTCAATCTCTTTCTAATCAAAAGAAAAAAAAATTGATTACACACGGATCAGATTTCTGGATCCAGCTTACACAATAAAAGTTCATCTTCAAGTGTTTTTTTTTGTTTTTTTTTTTGCATTTCACAGCTATTTTCACTTCCATTAGCCCTAACCCTATTTTCACTTCCATTAGTGAATCTGACGAGAGTCGACGCCCCCCCCCCCCCCCACTCCCCCTTCGTCCCCGAAGCAAAGAAAATCTCGGATCAGCTCAAGCTTAGATGACTAATAAAAATCGTTCACTTCATGGATCACTGAACTGTTTCAGGCTTAATTGGTTTTAGGATCTTCATTTACTATACATGAGTGTACACATTTTAAAATGTTACCACTGGTTTCATATGGTTTTACAAGCACTACCCTATCCCGCCACCTCACCATGCATCTTGTAAACTCTAGCTCAATTTACCAACATCTACAATAACATAAATTTGTCTTAAATCAGAGGGAGGGCAGTTAAGTTAATAACATTAAAATTATACATTCCCAAAACCAACTTAAAAAAATTAAAAATACTCGAAGCTATCTACATAAAAACACAACAACCTAAAATTAACAACATTACATATGAAACCAGTTGTAACATTTTAAAGTGCTTAACGTAATGTGATTTTGTTCTGTGATGCCATCCAGCGTTGCTGAATTTAAATCGTCAACGACTTCCTGGAACAATGCGAAAACGTTCTCTGCACGTTTCTCCGCTGTCTTTTAAAAAATTCTCTTCTTTCTCCAGCTTTTTTGTTCATTTGCTTTTCACACCTGAGGAGGATTCGATGAAGAATCGAAAACGTTCGTGAAACCTATGGAACATTTATTAATTTTTTTGATTTTTATACAAAAAAGACCATCAGAAAAATAAAAAAAGGTATAATTAAACCGACGAATTCTGTTATTTTTAACAATATTTGTATAAATGATAAAATGCTGCCTAAATAAACACAAATATATATATATATATATATATATATATAATAATGGTAATAATCCAGATGAAAAATATCCACAGGGTGGTAATCCAGAGAATTTTAACCGGGTTTATAAAAAGTGCTCAATATCAGAATAGAGCTTTATATATGATAATTTTATTTACACAGACATGTACAAAATCTGCGACACTGGCATGTCGATGTTATCGATCAACAGTTACTATAAACTGAGATCTCATCAGACAGAGTTAGAATCCGATCTTAACCTCAGATCATATTTGGAGAGAACCATATATATATAATAGAGAATGGTAGTTTGCGTGAAGCAGTGCTGGGAATAGTAGTATAGTAATATGTTAAGAAGGCTGAGGGCAATGCAGAGTGCCGGGTAGGTTGTAAGCTGGAAGGAATAAGAATAATAAATCGAAGTGGGACTTACTATTTTTCTTTACAATCTTATATAACAGCAAGTGTGGTGTCGGCTGTTTGTGTGTTGTCCGGATAATTATTAAGAATCATTTAATATTTCGGGAAAATCTTCCCTTTTTCAAAAATAATAATAAACACCAAAGGAAAATGCTGTCTGTGTAGAGAATTTACTATTTTTGTTTCCTTCAGCTTACAACTTACCGAGCACTCTACATTGCCCTCAGCCTTCTTAACATATTACTATTAAGCTTTATTTTTTATTTTTTATTTATTTATTTTTTAATGCAACTTTAATTCCTATATAATTTTATTGCTAGCTACCATATTGCAGAATGGTTCTTGGGTGTAGTGTTTAGATAGTATTAGTATTATTATTATTATTAGTATTATTATTTTTTTTTATTATTATTATTATTATTATTATTATTGTTATAATTAATGTTATTTGATATGCAAATTACCATATCATACGGTAGTCTTAAGGGTAATATATTATTATTATTATTATTATTATTATTTATTTATGTATATACTTACCTGGCACATGCTAGGAAGTAAGTGTAGTATCTGTTCCGATGGATACTGCACCCCTATAGACGGATGTCGTCTTGTCCTTCGGGACTTGATTCCACCTGTCTGTGGGTTTGTCCTGTGCAGTTCTAGGAGATCCACCCTCCAAGGCTTTGCCTCCCCTCTTTGGGGAGGAGTAAGTTTATTGCTTACTGCTTGAGGCGCCCCTACCGGGGAATGCCGACGGGGCTGCCCAGGCAATTTTTAAATGGCCAGAGTGCTCACCTCTCGAGCGCTGGCTTTTAACCCCACTTACTCGACCCAAGCTGTGGTCACATCTTACTTGTGGGAGTAAGATAAAACTGGCCTTGTGCCTAACTCCTGCAGAGGAGTAAATAAATATATATTAGTGAAATTTTAAGCTGAATTATTTCGACACTTGATTATTGGGGAAATGGTAGTTTAATCAGTACCATTGGAGAGCCATGAATATTATAACTGTCCTGTTTTTAAATCTCCAAAACAGTTACATGGTAAACAGCTGATGATCCCCGTGTTAATATTAGACGCTTAAGGTCTCCTGTTTTTGTTTCACTGTTAGATACTTAATCCCCGCCCCCTTTTTTTTTTCTTTTTAAATTTTATTTACTTATTTTTTTTCATTTTTTTTATTTATGAATTTTCCAACGAATGTTACGTCTGCAATATCTTGGATTTAGTTAGTTTCTCTGGGAATTTAAACTGCATTTTACTATTTTTTTTTTTTGTTAAAATGACTTAAAGCTTCTTTAGACTATATATATATATACACATTACTCTTTATTAAAAATGGAGGATGTTATTTTTTTTCTTTACTTTTCTGGATGTCCACCAGGGGAATTTTTTTTACACTTATTTTGTCCCAAAATGAATTTCTTTTTTTGTCCTATACTAATAAATCACCACTTATTAAGGCTAAAAACCACTCAAGGATAAGGGTTAATGAGATTGATAGTTGGATGATGAGCAATATCATAAGAGGATTGGTCGCTTAGAAAACTCGACAAGTATTTGTTAACATTGGAATTTTTTTTCTGGAAATCGCTCCAAACAAGGCATGAAGCCACTTGATGTAAGGAACTAAAAAAATACTACTTCAAGGTAAAAAAACTAGCCAACGATAAGTGTTAGATGGATAATAAAGACGTGGGTCACATAGTTTAGAAGTCAATTTCTAAAAGCCGTTCAACACATGCCAGCATGAAAAAGGGACGTCAAACTGAATATGACAGTGATGATAATGGATGGTCATTTTAGATGCGTATAACACCTGATAGAAGAATTTTTGTCAGTGTGTCATAGAATTTTCGTTGGTCGGTCAAGCTTAAGTTTGAAATAAAATTTTCGCTTTTTGTCAGGCTTCAGTTTGAAATAAAATTTTCGTTTTTGTCAGGCTTCAGTTTGAAATAAAATTTTCGTATTTGTCAAGCTTAAGTTTGAAATAAAATTTTCGTATTTGTCAAGCTTCAGTTTGAAATAAAATTTTCGTATTTGTCAAGCTTCAGTTTGAAATAAAATTTTCGTATTTGTCAAGCTTAAGTTTGAAATAAAATTTTCGTATTTGTCAAGCTTAAGTTTGAAATAAAATTTTCGTATTTGTCAAGCTTCAGTTTGAAATAAAATTTTCGTATTTGTCAAGCTTAAGTTTGAAATAAAATTTTCGTCTTTGCTAGGCTTAAGTTTGAAATAAAATTTTCATCTTTGTCAAGCTTCAGTTTGAAATAAAATTTTCATCTTTGTCAAGCTTAAGTTTGAAATAAAATTTTCATCTTTGTCAAGCTTCAGTTTGAAATAAAATTTTCGTCTTTGCTAGGCTTAAGTTTGAAATAAAATTTTCATCTTTGTCAAGCTTCAGTTTGAAATAAAATTTTCATCTTTGTCAAGCTTAAGTTTGAAATAAAATTTTCATCTTTGTCAAGCTTCAGTTTGAAATAAAATTTTCGTCTTTGCTAGGCTTAAGTTTGAAATAAAATTTTCATCTTTGTCAAGCTTAAGTTTGAAATAAAATTTTCGTTTTTGTCAAGCTTAAGTTTGAAATAAAATTTTCGTTTTTGTCAAGCTTAAGTTTGAAATAAAATTTTCATCTTTGCTAGGCTTCAGTTTGAAATAAAATTTTCGTTTTTGTCAAGCTTAAGTTTGAAATAAAATTTTCATCTTTGCTAGGCTTCAGTTTGAAATAAAATTTTCGTCTTTGCTAGGCTTAAGTTTGAAATAAAATTTTCATCTTTGTCAAGCTTCAGTTTGAAATAAAATTTTCATCTTTGTCAAGCTTCAGTTTGAAATAAAATTTTCGTCTTTACTAGGCTTCAGTTTGAAATAAAATTTTCGTTTTTGTCAAGCTTAAGTTTGAAATAAAATTTTCGTTTTTGTCAGGCTTAAGTTTGAAATAAAATTTTCGTTTTTGTCAAGGTTAAGTTTAAAATAAAATTTTCGTTTTTGTCAAGCTTCAGTTTGAAATAAAATTTTCGTCTTTGTCAAGCTTCAGTTTAAAATAAAATTTTCGTTTTTGTCAAGCTTAAGTTTGAAATAAAATTTTCGTCTTTGCTAGGCTTCAGTTTGAAATAGAATGTTTGCTAGGAGGTCATGCTTCAGTTTAGAATAGAAAAGTCACACTTCGGCTGTTAATACAATTCTCGCCCGGAGGTCAACTTCAGCTTGAAATACAATTTTCGCCAGGAGGTCACACTTCAGCTGTAAATGCAATTTTTACTGTTATACTGTTAGAGATTTAATGAACACGGCTTAAAACTACCCGCGCTTGCCTTCCTGTTCTTGTATTGTCTCTGATCAACTGGAAAATATCATTAACAAAAGCCGATGGCTTATTTCACTGTTTATTTATTTTTAAACAACGAAACTCGTGAATAATGATTCATTCTCAGATGAAAAAGGGGGGGGGGGGAATGGATTTCACCTTGAAAACGCTTTGGTTATTAGTGGAGACTAATTCGAATCAATTCTAAACCAATCAAAATTCACGAAGCGGAAATACTTACAACAGCAACGCGAGTATCTTCTACGCTATAAAATTATGTCAGCCAGATTAGGGAATTTAGACACAAAAAGTATCGCATTTGACACATCGCTGTTTGATTCTACCTAGTCACTTTGGCTCTTTTTTTCATCTACTATTTTATTTACATTACCAAAATATCTTTCGCTTCAGTTTGTTTGAAAAAATAATTAATTTGCCTAAGATTTTTTTTTTTTACTATGGTGACAATTTTAGATAATGACTCCAATAATGCAAGATAGATGAAAAATATTTTAACCCGCAAAGATTTATATTCCCTAAATTTTTATGTGAAAATTATTGTCTTTGATAGCTACCCTATGAAAATATGTCAGCCAGATTTGAGCATTTACGAGCCCTAAATTGATATTTGATTCTGCCTAGCCACGTTTTTTCCTTTCTAGCATGTTATTTACAATAACAAAATGTCTTTTGCTTTAGTTTGTTTGAAAAAACAAATTTGTTCATCTTGGAATATTTTTTACTATGGCAACAATTTTAGATACTGACTCAAATAATGCAAAGAAGAATGGCTCAAATAATGCAAAGAAGAAGGGCTCAAATAATGCAAAGAAGAAGGGCTCAAATAATGCAAAGAAGAAGGGCTCAAATAATGCAAAGAAGAAGGGCTCAAATAATGCAAAGAAGAAGGGCTCAAATAATGCAAAGAAGAAGGGCTCAAATAATGCAAAGAAGAAGGGCTCAAATAATGCAAAGAAGAAGGGCTCAAATAATGCAAAGAAGAAGGGCTCAAATAATGCAAAGAAGAAGGGCTCAAATAATGCAAAGAAGAAGGGCTCAAATAATGCAAAGAAGAAGGGCTCAAATAATGCAAAGAAGAAGGGCTCAAATAATGCAAAGAAGAAGGGCTCAAATAATGCAAGGAAGAAGGGCTCAAATAATGCAAGGAAGAAGGGCTCAAATAATGCAAGGAAGAATGGTTCAAATAATGCAAGGAAGAATGGCTCAAATAATGCAAGGAAGAATGGCTCAAATAATGCAAGGAAGAATGGCTCAAATAATGCAAGGAAGAATGGCTCAAATAATGCAAGGAAGAATGGCTCAAATAATGCAAGGAAGAATGGCTCAAATAATGCAAGGAAGAATGGCTCAAATAATGCAAGGAAGAATGGCTCAAATAATGCAAAGAAGAATGGCTCAAATAATGCAAAGAAGAATGGCTCAAATAATGCAAAGAAGAATGGCTCAAATAATGCAAGGAAGAAGGGCTCAAATAATGCAAAGAAGAAGGGCTCAAATAATGCAAAGAAGAAGGGCTCAAATAATGCAAAGAAGAAGGGCTCAAATTATGCAAAGAAGAATGGCTCAAATAATGCAAAGAAGAAGGGCTCAAATAATGCAAAGAAGAAGGGCTCATATAATGCAAAGAAGAAGGGCTCAAATAATGCAAAGAAGAAGGGCTCAAATAATGCAAAGAAGAAGGGCTCAAATAATGCAAAGAAGAAGGGCTCAAATAATGCAAAGAAGAAGGGCTCAAATAATGCAAAGAAGAAGGGCTGAAATAATGCAAAGAAGAAGGGCTCAAATAATGCAAAAAAGAAGGGCTCAAATAATGCAAAGTAGAAGGGCTCAAATAATGCAAAGAAGAAGGGCTCAAATAATGCAAAGTAGAAGGGCTCAAATAATTCAAGGAAGAAGGGCTCAAATAATGCAAGGAAGAAGGGCTCAAATAATGCAAGGAAGAAGGGCTCAAATAATGCAAGGAAGAAGGGCTCAAATAATGCAAGGAAGAAGGGCTCAAATAATGCAAGGAAGAAGGGCTCAAATAATGCAAGGAAGAAGGGCTCACAAAATGCAAGGAAGAATGGCTCAAATAATGCAAAGAAGAATGGCTCAAATAATGCAAAGAAGAATGGCTCAAATAATGCAAAGAAGAATGGCTCAAATAATGCAAAGAAGAATGGCAAGGTAAGAGAGAGATTGTAACCCCTGCTAGTCTATTATATAAAGGGCAATTGTCTGTGTGTGTGTATGCATGTATGTATATGCATATGTCCATCTAAAACTTGAAAAATATGCAACAGATGCCCATAAAGTTGATATTTTCTTAATCGCCCATCTGTCGGTTGTATAATATCAAAAAAAAAAAAAACATCAATTCCTTAATGTAGAACGGACACAAAATTTGTCATAGGGGTTGTCAAATTTCTTCATTTTTAGACAACAAACCTGCAGTTAAATTTCATAGTTTCTTGACTGCATACTTGACCACTGGCAAAAAAGCTATGGCACGCATGGTGGCTAAGTGGTTTATGACGCGGGGAGAGGACCTGTGCTGAGTTCGAATCTAATTCGTTCCACTGAAACACTTTCATACATTTTGCTGCATTTTAACGTGATGCATCGAGGTCAGTAAATGAGAAATCTTCCCAGACTGAGGCAACCTTTGCGTCTTGACGGATCTTTTTTTTTAAGTTTTAATTTAATTTTTTTTTTTTTAATACACATCTTTCCAACAAATATTATTTTTCTCATATTCCGAAAACGCTTTTACATTTATATTTAAAACGTATTCATTTAAGAACATAAGTTTGTTCTCCATGAAAAAAAAACAAGCTAAACTTTTACACATGCCTTTACAGACTTTGATCCGAATCAAATTACTTGCCTCCTTCGTTCGTAAAAAAAAAAATTAAAAAATTAAAAAAATAAATAAAATTAAAAAAAAAGAATAAATAAAAATTAAAAAAAATTTTTTTTTTTTAAATCAAAAAAAAAAAAAAATCAAAAAAAAAAAATCAAAAAAAAAAATGGGGGGGGGGGAAGGTTTAGAGCCCCGGGCAACGCTGAGTAACCTTGCTAGTCTTCTTCTATTATATAAAGGGAAGTTGTCTGCGTGTATGTGTGCGTGTATGTCCAGCTAAAACTCCCGAACTACAGTACAAACAGCCACAAAGTTGGTATTTTCTTGATCAGCGTTGCCCCGGTTGAATAATATCTAAAATTTAGAAAAAATATTAATTCTTTGACCTTAAACTGGCACAGATTTTTTTTTGGGGGGGGGGGGGCGGTTTTCCATGTATTTTTATGAACTTTTATGCATTTTTTATGTGAAATAACTAATTTATATACACAAATGAACTCAATTGTATATTTATGCGTAGGCATTTGTTAAACCCTTGCGAGAATGGCACATAATTTATACTAAACGTAATTTTTTAGATCATTTTTATTCTGTCCGTCTGCAGCAAACATATATACACGCACACTTGAAAGCAATTGTATATTTATCTGGAGTCGTTTGCTTACATTTTGATATGACAATGTAATTCATTCTTTGGAAAAAGACAACACAAAAAAAAAACGACAATTTAATTCAATCTCGGCTAAAAGAGAATAAAGAGTCTGGTAATATTTATTTTTTAACAAAAGTCTGCACGGGTCAGTAATCTGAATATGGCATATGGCAACATGTGGTATTTATCAAAAATGGTTGTAAAATCCATTCTCAGAGAAAAAGACAAAAAAACACGACAATTTAATTAAATGAAAAAAAAATTATAGATAAAAAAAAAAGAGTAATAAGTGTCTTCTTTGTTTAATGTGTCTCGTCCACGAAACTTTATTGTAAACCTGCAGTAGGAAAAGGAATTTGAAAATATCTCCGATTTTGTATTTTGGCCACCCAGAATCTTATTTCTCTTTGAAATGAAATAAGTGCATCATAAAAACAGGGAATCATGCTGAGACCAAAAAGTAATGTTCGTAGATGGGCTCTATGATAAACCCCTTGGAGTAGTCTGTCTGGCAGATACATCTAGTGGATATCTCCAGTCGTCAGCTTCTGGGTGGTCGAATGGTGACCACTGAGAAAGATAAGAATCTAAGATTTCCAGTCAAAATCTCTCTGATTGTAAGTTGGGCCACACAGAATCTTATTTCTCTTTGAAATGAAATAAGTGCATCATAAAAACAGGGAATCATGCTGAGACCCAAAAGTAATGTTCGTAGATGAGCTCCATGGTAAACTCCTTGGAGTAGACTGTCTAGTGGATATCTCTAGTGGTCAGCTTCTGGGTGGTCGAATGGTGACCACTGAGAAAGACTGGAATCCATAAAAATTTTCATAAAGATTAAAAAATAAAAATTTTAAAAATGAATAATCTAGAGATTCAATACTAAAATAAAATTAACTATTAAAAAATTAATTATAAACTAAAAAAAGATGTTTTAAAAAAAAAAAATTTTTTTTTTTTGGCTCGGGGGTAAGCCATTACGAAATGCAAAGATAACTAATATCGGGTTCCGATAAGTAATTGTTTACTTCTGAGATCAGCTTTGGTATATATGTAAACATGCATGACGCTGCATGCGTTGGTGGTGCATGCGAATAGCAGACGTTGCAGATGATAGAAGAATAAATTGAAAATATCTCTGATTGTGAGTTGGACCACACAGAATTTGTCTTTAGTTTGAAATAAAATATGTGCCTCATTAAAGAGGAAATCATGCTGAGACCGGAGAAACGTACTGTTACTAGATGGGCTCCAGATTAACCTCTTTGAGTGGACACTCTAGTTATTATCTCTAGTGGATATCTCAAATAGCCAGTCCTTGGGTGGTCGAATGGTGACCACTGAGAAAAATCAGAATCTAAGATTTCCGGTCAGGAGTGAAAATATTCCAGGAGAAGGGAAGGGGAGCAGTCAGAGTCAGCACTCTGGGCAGGAGGCAGGGAGTTAGAGTTGGACGTTTGAGGTGGCAGTTTGTTTTTCTTAGGGCTGGCAGTCAGTTGGGTCGGTGTGCCTCCTCAGGCAGAGTGGGCTCTTCGGGCTTGTAGCTAAAGGATTGTGTTGATTGGACTTATGTTTTTATTTGGCCGAGATAAAAGATCTCATTTTGCAAGTCTTCTACTCAACCTAAGAATAGGAGTACTATTTATGATCTCAAAAAAAACATCCGCTAATTATTTATAAACTGGACTCATGGTTTTATCTGGAATGAGAATTCTTTGTTGCAGCACTGACGGAGTCAAACAAAAACTTTGGACCGGCATAACGAGTGGGACGATCGCGGCCAGTACAGTGAGGTTCATACCAACACTAATCTTAATCTGGGGTGAAGCTCATTCCCCCTATGTTTGGGTTGATGGTAGAGAAAGCAAAAACATGCCTTTTATTCGTTGGGTTAAATAAAATTTGACTGAATCTTTTTCGTTCAATGTGTCTCTTCCAGATAAGATTCGAGATGCCATTATTTGAGGTCATCGTTGATCGAGACATTCCAAGTTTTTCTCAGCCTGCCTTTTCCTCGTTTACCCACAATTAGGATGTGTGCACATCTGTTTAATGTGTCTCTTCCAGATGTGGTTTGCACGTTGGCCATGGCGGCGCAAAGTGATTTTCTCCCACGGAACTATTATTTACATTGGTTTCGATGACTGAAGCTTTCTTGGAATGAGCTATGTAAACGTGACCGTGGAGCCCTGGAGATTACAAACTTAGATCCTCGTGACCGCCGAGCCTGGAGTGGAAGACTTCGATCAAGACTGACAGGCAGACCCCACCTTAATCAAAGGCCTGTTCAAAAATAAATCGGATGAAGATGATGTGCCATTATTTGAGGTCATCTTTGACCGAGACATTCCAAGTCTTTTTCAGCCTGCGTGTTTCCTCATTACCCCCCTCAATTAGGATGTGCGCACATCTGTTTATCCAACTAGAGCTTCGTTCAACATGTCCATACCAACATAAGTGGTTGCAATGCAGAGCTGACTCCAGTCTGGTAACCTTCAGCGTCAATAGCAGAGAATATAGGATACTGGCAGGTGTGAGAAGTTATTTAGTGAAGGGGTGGGATTTTGCTGATTGTCCGTTGAGGGGACACAAGTGTAGCAAGTTTGTCGGAGCACATTTCATTGAAGCACTTGTAAAACAAGCACAGGGATGCAACATTGCGGCGATGCGACAGAGGTTGGAGCTTGTTAGACAGTGTGAGACTTATTAGATTAGAGGCTCTTTTGAGAACCCTGTCTAAGAGGGAAAGACTAATGGTTGGTGCACCAGCCCAGATGCAACAACAATACTCCATGCATTGGCAAATGATGGCTTTTGTAGAGATATAGGATAGTGGCAGGTGTGAGAAGTTTTTTAACATGGTAGACGACGCCCTCTTTCCTTGCAGCAGCCTTGGTAATGTCTTCTACGTATTTGTGAATGTTAGGCCAAGGAGATTGAATGATTGACTCACAAGTAGGGTGCTATTTAGCCATGGCAATCGGTGGTTGAAGGGATTTCTTATAGTTGTTAAGGAAAGGAGCTTTGTCTTGGTACCATTAAATGTTACCATCCATTTTTGAAAAGGAGGTTTGTCTTAGTACCATTAAATGTTACCATCCATTTTTGAAAAGGAGGTTTGTCTTAGTACCATTAAATGTTACCATCCATTTTTGAAAAGGAGGCTTGTCTTAGTACCATTAAATGTTACCATCCATTTTTGAAAAGGTTTGTCTTAGTAATATTAAATGTTACCATCTATTTTTGAAAAGGAGGTTTGTCTCAGTACCATTAAATGTTACCATCCATTTTTGAAAAGGAGGTTTGTCTCAGTACCATTAAATGTTACCATCCATTTTTGAAAAGGAGGTTTGTCTCAGTACCATTAAATGTTACCATCCATTTTTGAAAAGGAGGTTTGTCTCAGTACCATTAAATGTTACCATCTATTTTTGAAAAGGAGGTTTGTCTTAGTACCATTAAATGTTACCATCCATTTTTGAAAAGGAGGTTTGTCTTAGTACTATTAAATGTTACCATCCATTTTTGAAAAGGAGGTTTGTCTTAGTACCATTAAATGTTACCATCTATTTTTGAAAAGGAGGTTTGTCTTAGTACCATTAAATGTTACCATCTATTTTTGAAAAGGAGGTTTGTCTTAGTACCATTAAATGTTACCATCTATTTTTGAAAAGGAGGTTTGTCTTAATACCATTAAATGTTACCATCCATTTTTGAAAAGGAGGTTTGTCTTAGTACCATTAAATGTTACCATCCATTAGTGTATTTACGTCGATGGGGGCACTAGAGTAGCAAGTTCATCGGAGCACATTCCATTTAAGTACTTGCGAAACAAGCACAGGGATACAACATTGCAGCGATGGGACAGGAGCTTGAGCTTGGTGGATAGTGAGGGACCTATTAGATTAGCGACTCATTTTTGGACCTTGTCTACGAGGAAGAGACTAGTGGATGATGCACCAGCCCAGATGTGGCAACAATACTTCATGCATGGGCGGATGGTGGCTTTGTAGAGATATAGGGTACCGTCAGATTTTAGAAGTTTTCTAACACGGTAGAGGGAGCCTACTTCCTTTGCAGCAGCCCTGGCAATGTCTTCTATGTATTTGTTCCAATTCACGTTACCTGTAAATGTTAGTCTGAGGAGTTAGAACGTTGGACTCTCAGGTAGGGTGTTATTTGCCATGGCAATCGGTGGTTGAAGAGGTATCTTGTAGTTATTGAAGGAAAGGAGCTTTGTCTTTGCAGCATTAAATGTTACCATCCATTTTTGACCCCTGGAGGTCACTTTCGTTTTGGATTCTTTTCTTCTTATTATTATTTGTTTAACATGTCTCTTCCATATCAGATGGTGGCGCACTAAGTGACTTTCTCCATTAAACTATTATTTACATTGGTTTCGATGTGCCATTATTTGAGGTCATCTTTGACCGATTCAAAGTCTTAGGGATTTACATCCGTTTTACATGCTGGCTTTAAGAAATTGACTTCCAAAGTAACCTATAGCTGACCAGGTCATTGCAACCTTTCCCAACTGGATTACTTAGACCTTTAATGGTTTTGACTTCTCCAAAAATTCAACAAATTTTACAATTTTGGCGCCAACCTTTTCCTGGATTTACCATTTTTTAAACATGCTGCTACAATTTTCACGACGCCTTTAATGGTGAAATTTTTCCTATACTTTTAACCTCTTCTCTTCGTATTGGACATTTTTATATTTGTATTTATCCTATATCTTTTCAAATTCTGACTTTTTGTAATTTCCATTACCAACTTATCTGTTTGTGTTCCTCTGATGATAAGATTTTCATTCTTTGAAAAGCCATGGCTTAAGGAATTAAAAAATAATTTTTTTATTTGAAACACCTTGTTTTAAGCAACTGATGACGTAATAGATAAAGGAAATTAAGATATTCATTTTAAAAATTCTGACTGACAGACAGAGAGACAGACACATCCAACCACAGAGAAAGTGGCCATTATATTATAAGTGGACTAGCGAAAATAGACTCCCTAACGGTCGTCTATTTTTGCTAGGCAGTCGCGTTCTTGGGTGGTGAGACAAAGAAAAAAAAAATTTGTCTCCGAATACTTTTTTTGTTTTAAAAGGAAAAATAAAAAAATAAAAAATTGGGGGGTGGGGGGTGGGGGATCTCTCCCCCCTCCCCCCCCCGAAAAAATCGAGAGCGAACGCAGACCCAATTGTATTTTGGAAGAACATATCGAGTGAGGACGCAGACCCCAAAATATAAAAAGAACCAATTATTATACGATCATTTATTGCTAAATGAGAGATGTGAAAAAAAAAAGCGATTTGTTCAAGAAAGAAAATTAAATTTAGATTTACACTATTTCTCAGTGGCGGTGTCGGTAGAGCGTTTGGCAGTTAGCGTCAAGGTTGTGAGTTCGAATCGCGACGTTGACGCCGAAAATTATTTATTGTTTATTTAGTCGTTAATATGTGGCCCAATGTATTTGTTTATGTTTCCGACTTTAAAATTAATTAAATAGTAATTATCTCCCCCCTCTCTCGTTTACAAAATTTCTCCAGGACAGACAGACAGAGAAAGTGTTCATTATATTATAGTGGACTAGCCAAAATAGACTCCCTAACGGTCGTCTATTTTTGCTAGGCTGCCGCGTTCTTGGGTGGTTAGACAAAAGAATGACAAAAATTTGTCTCCGAATAATTTTTTTGTTTTAAAAGGAAAAAAACATTTTTTTTTTCTTTTTTAGGCGGAAAATTTTTTTTTTTTTCGCGCCAAAAAAAAAAAAAGAAAAAAAAAATTGGGGGGGGGATTCCACCCCCCCCCCCCCTAAAATAATCGAGAGCGAACGCAGACCCCAATCAAGGTTGCGAGTTCGAATCGTAGTCTCGGCGGTTAAATTATTTATTGTTTATTTCTGAAATTACGTTTACAAAAATTCTCGACGACGGACAGACAGACAGACAGACATCCTGACAGAGAAAGTGCTCGTTATATTATAAGTGGACTAATCAAAGATTAAATAGCGATCAGGATTAAATATTGAAATCAATTGGGAATATAATTAGTTTTTTTTAGAACACAGACGAATATTTGCCTCATATGACTGACAAAATAGATTTAATTATGTAACTTGTAGTCAAAAAAAGCTATTTATCACAACAATAGGGGGAGAGGGCAGGCTTTATTTTATATATAAATAAAGTATTACTTACAATAATGTTGCTGATCTTGGCTCTGGCATTGGCACTGAAAGGAAAGAAAAAAATTTAAATATATATATATATGTAAATTACAGTATAGAAATTTAGGAAACCAAATTTTTTTTTCCCTCTTTTTTCTCCAAAATAAATTATTCATTTATCCTAGAGATTGAACAAGTCATTTAAAAGTTTAGACATTTTCTTTTCTTCTTCTTTTTTTTTTTGTAAAACATCTTTCCTGTCGAAGACATAAAAATCACTCTTCGGCAGTAGCAGTCCGTTGAGATGTTATTTACGGTTGGTTTAAATGTCATCTGCCACACGCGGCTACGTGATATGGGTTAATGAAATAAGATATTGGCATTTGGTAACATCGTTTTAAATTTGAATTACAGTATAGAAATGTAGAAAACCAAATAACAATGTGTTTTTTTTTTCTCCAAAATAAATTATTTATTTATTTATCTTAGGGATTGAACAAGCTTTCAACTTTTAAAAGTCATATTTACTTTAAAGACACAAAAAAAAAAAAAAAAAAAAAAAAAAAAGCAAATTTTTTACATTTAAAAATAATTTTTTTTTTAAATTTAAAAAAGGAGGCTATCGATTTTCTGATAAAAAGCGATAATCTTTCTATATTATCATCAAACCAGATGAAGTTGGGGCTTGAGGACCATCATATCACATTTGGTTTAACGCCAGTTTTACATGCTGGCATGTGTTGGACGGCTTTAAGAAATTTATTTCTTTTCTTTTACAAAACAGTCACCACTTATCAAGGCCCAAAGGCCACTCGAGGATAAGGGTTAATGAATGTCAGGTTGACGGTTAAACAACACCGTGATGGTTGGTAATGGTGGTAGAAGTTTGGCAGAATTTAATTATTTAAGAGGACGGCTTAAGAATTTGTTTACATTGGACTTGAAAACGACCATGTTGTAGTCAGCTGGGAAGCAGCCCTGTGATATTGTGTTCCACAGACTGGTAGTTGTAGGAAATAAACTTTGCTCATACAAATTTCGTTTAGTTTTAAACAGAGAGAGAGAGAAAGGGAAATTATTATAGACAAGTTTTTTCAAACTAACCTATCTCTGGTCAGGTCTTTATTTATACCACAGGTCAATTTCTATCACTTCCTCCCATATTTTCCTTGGCTTTCCCCTGTGAACTGAACCTACTACCTCAACTGCTCTACATCTAACCTAAGCACTCTTACCCATTCTTTCATCGTGGCCATGACGTTGACGTCTCCTCTTCTGCACACACATCCCTAACTGTCCAGATTTAATCTTCCCCTAAGGTCATCAGAACTAAGCCTGCCTTTAAGACTCACATTACACATTCATTGTATCATTCTCATATCATTTCTCTCCATGCAACACATGTCCTCAACTTTCCCTGGCCATGTTTCACTTCCATACATCATCACACTGCGTATACATGCCTGATAGACTCTTCACTCGGTTGACACTGGTAATGCTCCGTTGGTAGAAGTTCCCCGAACTTACTCCATCCACTCCTAATTCTTGCAAGCACACTAGCACCTGCTCCACCCTGTGCTCCAATGGTATCACCAAGGTAACAGAACTTCGACAACCTCAATAGCTTCACCATCCAGATATACTTGTCCACATTTGAGTTGTCATCCTTCTCCATTGTTTTCACATCTTGCACACAAATTGGTTATCCTCTCTCAACCTACCTGTAATTCTACTGAACTTCTTGTGTATCCAATGCTTACAGGTACCACAAAAGATTGAATTGCACTTGACACCCATTCAATATTCAGAAGTTATCTTTCTTGAATCATACTAACCAATGAGAGAATGCACTCTTCTACTTGCAGTTTCTCCCTTTCCATTGTAATGGTAGGATAGACAAGTAGTGTTGACATAGAAATTGGAAGAGGGGACAATTGTTAAAGCGAAAATGGGAAGATAGACAAATATTTTATATAATATTTATCACTTTCGCTTCCATCACTTTCTTCTATCTCTGACCGTTAATAAACAGAGGGAGAAAGATAATAAAGGAAAGAATAAAAAAAAGTTGAACGAAAGGGAATATCACCACATGTTGTAATATTGTTAAACCTGTAAAGACAGAAAGACAAAAAAGAGGAAAACAGAATGAGAAAAAGAAAAAAAAAACGAGGGAGAAGAGAGAAAAGGGAGAGAAAAAAGAAAGAAAAACAGAAGAAAGAGAAAGAAAAAAGAAAGAGAGACTGTGGCGGAATTGATGATCTTGAGCCAGAATCGAGCGGTGGAGATGGCCCGGACTTACTTCATCCCCGCAGTAAGAGGGTCCGCCTTTGCCTGGCTTGCAGATGGAAAGAGAAATAAGTTTTGGCTTACTAGTTTTCTAGTGAGGATTGAACTCACAACCTCGAAGTAACAAATCTACTGGTTGCTGTACAATAATACGTGGATTCGCCTTGACGACAAATAGTCAGCCAGCGGATTATGTTTTTTTTCTGATTGGTTAAGCGGAATTAACTGAAGGAAAATCTGCTAATAAAAAGAGAAGAAAATCAAGAGAAGGTGAAGTGAGTGTCGAGTGAGATTCTGCGGTGAACCAAATTTACACAGAGGGATTTTGTGCTTCTACAGGAATTGAACCGAACTGAGTTTTTTTTTTTTTGTTTGTTTAACGTTTGGAGTCTAGTCATAGACTTCTGAATTCCCATCTTTCAAAGGCAAACTTAGATCTGATTAAATCTGGATAGTATAGGGAGATGTGTGCAGTACAGGAGACTTTGTTGGTTTGGTCACATTGAAAAAAAATGGGTTAATAGATATAGAACAGTTGAGATTTTGTAATATGCAAAGCTGTAACATCAGCTGAACAGATACTACACTCTAAA
>OY744553.1:43469656-43477156 GCA_963556195.1 Sepiola atlantica | reverse complement strand
TCATGATGAAGATTGAACTCGTACTTTTGTCAGTCTGTCACGATGAAGATTGAACTCGTACTTTTGTCAGTCTGTCATGATGAAGATTGAACTCGTACTTTTGTCAGTCTGTCATGATGAAGATTGAACTCGTACTTTTGTCAGTCTGTCATGATGAAGATTGAACTCGTACTTTTGTCAGTCTGTCATGATGAAGATTGAACTCGTACTTTTGTCAGTCTGTCATGATGAAGATTGAACTCGTACTTTTGTCAGTCTGTCACGATGAAGATTGAACTCGTACTTTTGTCAGTCTGTCACGATGAAGATTGAACTCGTACTTTTGTCAGTCTGTCACGATGAAGATTGAACTCGTACTTTTGTCAGTCTGTCATGATGAAGATTGAACTCGTACTTTTGTCAGTCTGTCATGATGAAGATTGAACTCGTACTTTTGTCAGTCTGTCATGATGAAGATTGAACTCGTACTTTTGTCAGTCTGTCATGATGAAGATTGAACTCGTACTTTTGTCAGTCTGTCATGATGAAGATTGAACTCGTACTTTTGTCAGTCTGTCATGATGAAGATTGAACTCGTACTTTTGTCAGTCTGTCATGATGAAGATTGAACTCGTACTTTTGTCAGTCTGTCATGATGAAGATTGAACTCGTACTTTTGTCAGTCTGTCATGATGAAGATTGAACTCGTACTTTTGTCAGTCTGTCATGATGAAGATTGAACTCGTACTTTTGTCAGTCTGTCACGATGAAGATTGAACTCGTACTTTTGTCAGTCTGTCACGATGAAGATTGAACTCGTACTTTTGTCAGTCTGTCATGATGAAGATTGAACTCGTACTTTTGTCAGTCTGTCATGATGAAGATTGAACTCGTACTTTTGTCAGTCTGTCATGATGAAGATTGAACTCGTACTTTTGTCAGTCTGTCATGATGAAGATTGAACTCGTACTTTTGTCAGTCTGTCATGATGAAGATTGAACTCGTACTTTTGTCAGTCTGTCATGATGAAGATTGAACTCGTACTTTTGTCAGTCTGTCACGATGAAGATTGAACTCGTACTTTTGTCAGTCTGTCATGATGAAGATTGAACTCGTACTTTTGTCAGTCTGTCATGATGAAGATTGAACTCGTACTTTTGTCAGTCTGTCATGATGAAGATTGAACTCGTACTTTTGTCAGTCTGTCATGATGAAGATTGAACTCGTACTTTTGTCAGTCTGTCATGATGAAGATTGAACTCATACTTTTGTCAGTCTGTCATGATGAAGATTGAACTCGTACTTTTGTCAGTCTGTCACGATTAACTCTGAAATTGTATTTTTCGTCGGGCCGTCATGATTAGATTAAGTTTTAAATCGTGTTTTTTGTCAGCTATTTGGGTCTGATTTTTTTAAAATCCGACAAGATAACTTTAGATATGTGGCGCAACGGATAAACGTTTTGTGTAACAATAAGTTCTAAGTGATAATCTTCTAGAGGTTGAAGGTTCGATCCTCACTACAGGCGATACTAAGAATAGAATAAAAATTACTAAACGCTTATACCCGGTCATGACTGACGGAATAAGAACAATCTACCCCCCCGTGGATTAAATAAAGGGTTCAATTCAAAGTTCTGTATCGGTTACCGAGTTCGACAAACATTCTTGAATTCGAAAAGATGCGCCTGAACAAGGTCGGAAGTTACATCGACTGAAAGGTTGTGAAAATAACATCCAAGATGAAAATCGTCGTCCGAATAATCCAAAAGATAACATCTTGAAATTGTTCTAGAAAAAGAAACTCCCTCCATTTTTTAATTAATGGAGAATTTAACTGTTAATAATTTTTTCGCTATAAATACTCATATATATTTGTATATTTTCTCTTTTGAAAAAAAAATTTTAATTGTAAAAAGATTTGATGCTTTTGTCTCATTGGGGACGGATGAAATTTAATTTTTATTTTAGAAGAGTCAGTTGAAAGGGGAGATAATCAAACTGTTTTTGTTTTTTGTTGAAACCATAACCCATGAAGAAAATCTGATTCTTTTCAAAACGGAATTTTATTTTTTTTTTTAAAACAAAGAACGATCTATTTGTACATCAATAGCATAAAGAAATTTTTGGTGCTTCTGTATTATTGGGGACCGATGAAATTTTCATCGTTAATTTAGAAGAGTCAGTTGAAAGGGGAGATAATTCAAACTGTTTTTTTGTTGTAACCATTACTCATAATGAAAATCCAGAGAATTAGTAAGAAAATAAATTTAAAAAAAAAAGGGTACTTCTGCAGTTTACGGACCAGGCTGAAATAATAACGTTATAATTTAGAAACCCATTCTTAACATGGGAAGGTGGGGGTGGGGTTTGATTAACTATTCTGTACTTTCAGCAAACAATTTAATAAACAGAATAGTTAACCCCCACCCCACCCACTGACCATTCCATGTTAAGAATGGTTTTCTAAATTATAACGTTATTATATCAGCCCGGTCCGTAAACTGTAAACTGCATAAGTACCCATTTTTTTTTTTTAATTTATTTTCTTACTAATTCTCTGGATTTTCATTATGAGTAATGGTTACAACAAAAAAACAGTTTGAATTATCTCCCCTTTCAACTGACTCTTCTAAATTAACGCTGAAAATTTCATTGGTCCCCAATAATACAGAAGCACCAAAAATTTCTTTATGCTATTGATGTATGTTTTTTTTTTATATCTGTAATTTAGACAGTTTTTCTGTCCCCTATTGTGTCCCTTTATTTGTAAGATTTCATTGCTTTGTATTCTATTTGGAGTGAATTGTAATCATCATATCCTAAACCTCCCTCATCCTCATCCTAATTGCTGGATAACTGAAAGTGAACTACACTCTAGTCTTGATGCTATGTTTTAAATTCGAACTTGGTGTCTTCTATACCCTGTGCTGATGAAGACTTGATATCAATAAAAATCCATATCGTCTCAGAAACGATCGTACACGAAACTGTTGTTTATGTTGAATTCTTGGAACGTATGTAAATGAATATGCCATAAACTTGTTTACCTCGGATCTATAATATATATACATATATATATATATATATATATATAATTATTTTTATTTATACAGACATGTACAAAAAGCTGCTACACTGGCATGTCGATGTTATCGATCAATAGTTATTAGAAACTAAGATCTCCTCAGGTGGAAAAAAAAGGTCTGATCCTTCACTCAGATGTTCATATTAGGAAAGAATGAAAAGGAAACAGAAAAGCCAAATTCAAAACCGGGAGGTCACATGGTCAAATTTAAAATATATTATATATATATATATATATATATATATATATATATATATATATATATATACACACACAAATGTTTCTCGGTTAAGAATGATGAATTTCTTCACATTTGACAAATAAAAACATGAAAAGCATGTTATTATAATTCTATACCCTGTGCTGATGAAGACTCTTGATATCAATAAAAACCCATATCGTCTCAGAAACGATCGTACATGAAACTGTTATCTATGCTGAATTCTGACGTCTTTTGGAACGTATGTAAATGAATGTCGTAAATTGGTTTACCTAGAATCTATAATAAATAAATATATATATATATATATATATATGGGAAATGAAAAAGGAAAAAACAAGAGATATTTTTTTTATATTCATTTTTATATAATTCATCTTGATTGTAAGACTTCCTCAGGATGATAATTTGAAGAAAAATGTCATACAAGTACATCGAAATTTTGGGTTGACAGGATGGGTTTATAAGAAAAAGTAGTAGCCGTGGCGACTACTGACTTCTCTCAGCCTAGACTCTCCTCCAGCGCTCACAGTAGCCACGGTTACTACTTTTCCTTATCAACCCATCATGTCAACCCAATATTTCGATGTACTTGCATAACATTTTCCTTAAAATTATCATCCTGAGGAAGTCTTAAAATAAAGACGAAACGTTGATGAATATTTAAAAAAATATCTCTTGGGTTTTTCCTTTCCCATTACGTCGGATTACTCTCATCCTTTCTTTCTCTCTCTCTCTCTCTATATATATATATATTAGTGATGCCCAAATATTTCCTCTACAAAGAACACTTTAAAATGATATAGATTCCTTTCTGACATAAGTGTATACTTATCAATTTTTATAAACAAACCTATTTCTACATATAAGTACGACGGATGCCGACGAAACAACTCGCATAATAAAGCTTATATCAGACTTCATTTATGTGAAGAACTTTTACCAAAAGACAGACAGACACAGACCCCACCCAACCCTAATGCATTTTCCCCATTCATTTCTGGGGTAAGCCGATGCGGGTGGGGAAATGTTCCATTTGAAACAATCGTTTCACACACAGAAGCTCAAATACTTTCTACCCTCATAAATATCCGCTGCGAGTGACGTACCCGGCGGGTAAAGTATCGACCAACTCTCTTTTGCGCACTATTCACTCCTCGAACCGAGGTTTTCAATTTCTTTCATTTCTTTGTAGATGCCAATAGAATACAGGAAGTGTCAAAGACAAAAATTCTTGCTCATCAACGGATTTTGGCCGATTCTTTTCAAAACGGAATCTTTCTTTTTTTAAAACAAAGAACGATCTATTTGTATATTAAATATAAGTAAATCAACGTTTGTTTCACTAAGGTTTTTTTTCTTATATACTTTAATAACACAAAATACATGCAAAAATATACTTTAGTTCTGGGATTGAGTTATGTTTGAAAACAAAGACAAAGCTCCTTTCCTTTAACAATTACAAAAAAAAACAAAAACTTTCCAACGACCGATTACCATGGCAAATAGCACTCCAGTTAAGAGTTCATCATTCAAATTCCTCGGCCTAATATTCACAGGTAACATGAACTGAAACAAATACAAAGAAGACATTGCCAAGGCTGCTGCAAAGAAGGTGGGATCCCTCTATGGAAAACTACTCCCACCTGCCAGTATCCTAAATCTCTACAAACCACCATTCGCCCATGCATGGGGTATCGCCGCCACATCTGGGCTGCTGGTGCATCAACCACTAGTCTCTCTCTATGAGACAGGATCCCAAAAAGAGTCTCCAAGGTTCCGCACTGTCAACCAAACACCAACCCCTGTCCCATCGCTGCAATGTTGCATCCCTGTGCAACCCGACAAGCAGCAAAATCCCACCCCTTCACTGTAGAGGTCCCCAAATGCTGGACAACCTTCTACTCTAATAGTTTTTTCCCTTCGAACTGCTAGACTTTGGAATTCCCTCCCTGTTTCCTGCTTCCCTGATTATACTAACATGCAGAAATTTTACTGTATCATCTCGCTGTTCAAAGGGGTGGGATTTTGCTGCTTGTCGGGGATATTTACGTCAGAGGAGCACAAGTGCCATAAGTTCAGAGCAACTATTCATAAAACAAGCACATTGCATTCAAGTCCTTATAAAACAAGCATAGATATGCAACATTGTGGCAATGGCGCAGGTGTTGGCGCTTGATTGACAGTGCTGGACCTATTAGATTAGAGACTCTTTTTTGGACCCTGTTTAATAGAGAGACGAGTGGTAGATGCACCAGATTAATGTAGAAAGCACCATGGAATTTCTATGAGGTCCATCATCATCAGGGTTTTTTTTTTTTATCACTCCTGGAGGAGGAACCCCTCTCTGGTTTCCGTCCACCTTATTGGTGACTGTCATTCAGGGTTTATTGCCATAGTCGCCACACTTGACACTACGGGTTGGAGACGCTATTTGTCTATGAGGTTGGGCTAGTTATAATAATAATAATAATATAGAATAATGATACATCTATATAATACTAATACCATATAATAATACCATATAATAATACCATCTAATACCATATAATAACACCATATAATAATACCAATACCATATAATACCATATAATAATACCAATACCATATAATACCATATAATAATACCAATACCATATAATAATACTATTTCTATATAATAATACTAATACCATATAATAATACTATTTCTATATAATAATACTAATACCATATAATAATACTATTTCTATATAATAATACTAATACCATATAATAATACTATTTCTATATAATAATACTAATACCATATAATAATACTAATACCATATAATAATACTAATACCATATAATAATACCAATACCATATAATAATACCAATACCATATAATAATACTAATACCACTACTAATAATATAGAAGTAAGGAGACTTAGTATTTTTAATTATGCAAGATGAATGTCTTAACAGATACAAGGCCTGTCTAAAAAGTATCCGACCATTATTTTTTCCCGTGCGAAATAGAGACGATAGGGCGGCGCCACTCTACACAGTGAAGGAAGACACCTTCATGCGCATGTGTGAATTTTATCACCGCCTTCCTGTGCGTTAGTCACTGCCTGTCGGTCACTGAGTGAGGTGCTACACAACGTGTTCGGCGGATTACTGATTCTCTCAAGATGACTGAACGTGTTGAGCAACGGTTTGGTGATTCTCAAAGCAAAACAATCTGTACGATTCAGCTGTCGTTTGGAGACGATGCGATGGGTGTAACACAAATTAAGGAGTGGTTCAACCGATTCAAAAATGGCCACATATTAGCGGAGAGTGACCAGCATTCTGGCAGGCCCCAAACTGCTCGGGGTGCAGCTGTTGTTGAGAGGGTGCAAAATTTGGTGATGGAAGATCATTGTTCAACTGTGTGGGTGATCGCCCAAGAGGTCGGAGTTAGTAAAAATTCTGCACATTCAATTTTGCGTGATGATTTGAACATGCACAGATTGACTGCGAAATTTGTGCCCAAGTTGTTGTCGCAGGGACAAAATGAACTTCTGTTTTCACGTTTCACTTCTGGAAATCGGCAACACTGATCCGATTTTCTAAACACCATGATAACTGGAGATGAGTCATGGGTGTATGGATACGACCCAGAAACAAAAAGACAATTGTCGCAATGGAAGCATCCCGAGTCTCCGAGGCCAAAAAAAGCATGACAGGTGCGAAGCAAAAATCAAGGTGATGTTGATTGTCTTCTTTTATATTTGTGGAACTGTGCATCACGGATACGCACCGGAAGGACAAACAGTGACAAAAGAGTACTATCAAGATGTTCTCCGGCGTCTTCGTGACGCAGTTCGGCGCAAATGACCAGACATGTGGACGGCGAAAAACTGGCAACTGTATCACGATAACGCCCCCGCACATTCACCCTAATTGATCCAACATTTCTTGGCCAAACATGGAATTCCAGTCGTTTGCCAACCTCCCTACTCTCCAGACATGGCTTCTTGCGACTTCTGGTTGTTTCGCAAATTGAAGACGCCACTAAAAGTTTCCCGTTTTGAGACTAGAGAAGAGATAATGCGGAACGCAACGGCGGAGATGAACACCATTCCAAAAGATGACTTCCAGAGGTGTTTCCGGCAGTGGATGGATCGGTAGGCTAAGTGTGTGCAAGCACAAACGGCCTAGTTTGAAGGGGATTAGGGTCCCAACCCAGTCAGGTATTTGACCTTG
>OY744553.1:43382156-43464656 GCA_963556195.1 Sepiola atlantica | reverse complement strand
GCCTTTGAGTGCACCGATTCCAACGAACGCAGACATAAATAGAGACAAATAAAGTCTTGAAATGGAAGGTGGGTAAGTTGTATCCAAGATGGACGAAGAGGACGGATGATCAAGTCGGTTGGGCGTTTCATTTTACGGCATATCAACCCATTTCGGGTTATTTAATACCGAATCTAATTATTTTGGTAAAAGATTTTATGCTTCAAACCCTTAATTCTTCTTCGGCTATTTAGTCTTGTCTATAGCATAACCACGTTTGCACGCCAAAGTTAAGCGACGTTCAGCCGGGTCAGTACTAAAATGGGTGACCATTTGGGAATAACAGGTGCTGCATGTGCTCTCCGCTTATCTCGGCAGTGTTTCCAGTCGTCTTGGACTTCTTGTCACTGGAATCAAGCAGTGCCGATTCAGGAGGGTTGTGGTTGCTGATTGCGCAACCCTTGCTTCACAATTTCATGCACAGCCATCCTTACAGGAGGTGTCCATTGTCTCTCAAGACTGAATAGAGCCTTCTATGCTTTTTACTATTGCATTAAATGTAGTATATATAAACAACTGGTTTGATATATATATATATATATATATATATATATATATATATATAGCTTCTTTGTAATATAGTAGGAAAAATCCCAGCAGAGTGCTCGATTAATTAAGAATTAAAGTTAAAAATTAAGAGCATAATATTTATTTATTTTGGCACAGAAAAATTTGTACAACATTCGTACCGTCGGTTTCAAGCACGGAAAGTCTTAGCCATCCGGCTCTCTTCAGCTTCTGTTGTCTAAAGAACTTAAACACGATATTAATTAACGGTTTTCCCTTTAACCTCTTTTTTTCTCTCTCCCTTTCCTCCTTTTAGAACGCACATCTTCAAACCCAAAAACAGTAACGGCCAATAATACGAATTCATAAATTGGCTCACGGGAATTACATAGAAACTTTTTTATTTTTTATTTTTTATTCTTTAAATTTTATTTTTATTTTATTTTTATTCTCTTTAATTTTATATTCTTATATCTCTCCAAATCTCCTCCGGTTTTAAATCTCAACCGTTTCCTTACACTAAATTTAAATTTAAACATACACAACACACTGAGCAAATAACGCGTCCCAACGAAAGTGACACGTGACTTCACATTTCTGAAACAGATGACAACAAAAGCTGAAGAGAGCCGGATGGCTAAGATTTTCCGTGCTTGAAACCGACGGTACGAATGTTGTACTAATTTTTCTGTACCAAAATAAATAAATTATATATATATATATATATATATTTCAGATTCTAGATTTTAGATTTTTTGTTTTTGTTTTTTAGATTTTTTAATTTTTAATTTTTTAACGGCCTTAATTTTTGAAATGTTAAATTTCTTTCCTTCTTCTTCTCTTTCACTATCCCTCCACTTCATTCTCTCCAAATATGATCTGAGGTTAAGATCGGATTCTAACTCTGCCTGATGAGATCTCAGTTTATAGTAACTGTTGATCGATAACATCGACATGCCAGTGTCGCAGATTTTGTACATGTCTGTGTAAATAAAATTATCATATATAAAGCTCTATTTTGATATTGAGCACTTTTTATAAACCCGGTTAAAATTCTCTGGATTACCACCCTGTGGATGTTTTTACCTGGATTATTACCATTATTATATATATATATATATATATATATATATATATATATATATATATATATAAAAGAGGGTAGTGCAGTATTAGTGCAGTTCCAATGAAAGAAAAATTTATATTTAAAAGAGTAAGGCTACCAACATTTGTAAAATGTTTTTTTTAACATTTATTTATTATTTTGTTATTTTATCATTTTATATAACGTGTTTCAAGCGGTGGTCCGCTTTCATCAGATATGTAAATCCATATACATATATATATAAAATTACATAAATAATATTATAGCTTTACGTCAATCAACCAACGTTTCAATGTGTATTACCGCATCTTGTCAAAGGCAGAGTTAAAAAGATTTAAAAAGTAATTATAGGAGCAACAGGACTAATGAAAAAGAATTTAAAGAGCTATCTAGCGAGTATACCCGGTGAACCGAGTGCAAGAGAAATACAAACAATTGCACTTAAAGGGACGGTTAGAATCTTAAAAAACATCTCTAGGCTGGAGTGTCTTAAATAGTCGGTGAATGTCTGGCATCCGGTAGGATGCCCCATCTCCAGCAAAAACGGAAAGATAAGAAAATATATATATATATATATATATATATATATATATATATAAGTGCAGATTAGTCGTCCGAGGCTGTAGCAATGCGATGTGGTTGCCGTAAGATGGAAAAGTGAAACGAAATAAACGCAGGGAGAAAGTGAAACTCAAAACGATTTATTAATAATTTCACGAAAACTGATTAAATACCAAATAGTAAATACTGTCCGGTAAGTAACAGATCGGCAAAGGGTAATCTTAAATTTTCGAAAGAAAAACTTTCATTATCAGAAGACAACAATAAAAGACCGATGATCTGACACCGGTTTTTCCCGTTTTTCTTCGACCCATTCGGTCTTTTATTGTTGTCTTCTGATAATGAAAGTTTTTCTTTCGAAAATTTAAGATTACCCTTTGCCGATCTGTTACTTACCAGACAGTATTTACTATTTGGTATTTAATCAGTTTTCGTGAAATTATTAATAAATCGTTTTGAGTTTCACTTTCTCCCTGCGTTTATTTCTTTTCACTTTTCCATCTTACGGCAACCACATCGCATTGCTACAGCCTCGGACGACTAATCTGCATTTACATTTACCAGCAATGCTTCAAGCAAACTACAATCTCCTTTTATATATATATATATATGATAGAAATTCTAAGTTATTCTTGATACTTCAGAAAGAGACAGTCTTCATAATAAAAAAGGAAAATCCAAGAGAGGGGCAGCTGTTTCAATCTGCTAGTGACAGGGTTTCCTTCCAAACAACTTTTAAAGGTCTCTTTTTTTTTCTTCTCTCAAATAAGAAATTTTTCGGATGGAGGGGGGGGGGGAGGGCTCCAAAATACACAATTGTACAAAAAAAGAAAAAGAAAAAAGAAAAAGAAAAAAATAAAGAAAAAAAGAAAAAAAAAGAAAAAAGAGAAAAGAAAAAGAAAGAGAAAAGAAAAAGAAATTTTTTAAAAAGTAAAAAAAAAAAAAAGAAAAAAGAAAAAAAAAAAGAAAAAGAAAAAGAAAGAAAAAAAAGAAAAAAGAAAAAGAAAGAGAAAAGAAAGAAAGAAAAAGAAATTTTTAAAAAAGTAAAAAAAAAAAAAAAAAAGAAAAAAAATGTCTAAACCAAACAGGCCCTATTTCCTACATTTTAAGCCAAGGAATTTAGGGAGTTGGGAATATGTTGGAAAATAAGATTTCGGAAGAACTAGAGTTAATTTGCATTTCTGTTCCTTCACCCCCCCCATCCCCCCCCATCCCCCCCCCCCCACCGGTGAGTCCAATCTCACCACCTACTTCACCTTCCAGCCAGCATAACCAAGAAGGAGAAGCCATGGTGTACTTTACATAAATTCTTCCAGCATTCTTCTTCCTCCTCATTCAGCTGGGCTGGCAATAAATCTCTTTCCGACTCTCAAATCTCAGGGGGTGGGGGGTGGGGGTGGGGGGGGGGGAGTCTATTGAAAGGAGAAAAACAAAAACAAAAAAAAAACCCGGATATTTTTAAGATACGTCCATTCTCTCTTTATGCAATGTTAAAATGCTATGTCAAACTCATGGACCTGTCCAGTGTCCAACCCTAACCCGGAGCTCCTCTAAGATACCCCCCCCCCACACACTCTTATTATTTTTTTGCTCTGGCCTCTCTCAAATTGTACTTATCGTTAAGGACACCACCCACTACTCCAAAACTACATTCCTATTTATTTTTCTCCCACTTAGATCCCACTCCCATTTAGAGACTGAACTTTTTATTTTCGGTTCTGTACAAACCGGAAAACAGCAAGCAGTCTATTATTTAGAGAGGGTTGGGAGGGTTTTACTAAACGTTCTTTTTTTTTTGTTGACCCACTCCACTCCACTGCAAATGAATTCGTAAAAAGTTATATTTATAAATAAAATTTAAATTCTGTAAAACATTTTGGAAACAATTTTAAGTAGGATGAGAGCTAACTGAAGTAAAATGAAAAAAATTAAGACATTCTTCTTGCATAATTAGAAATAATAAGTCTCTCTACTTCTTTTATTATTATATGGAAGTATTATTATTGTTATTGTTATTATTATTATTATTGTTATTGTTATTGTTATTATTGTTATTGTTATTGTTATTGTTATTATTGTTGTTATTGTTATTGTTATTATTGTTATTGTTATTGTTATTATTGTTATTGTTATTGTTATTATTATTGTTATTATTGTTATTGTTATTGTTATTATTGTTATTGTTATTGTTATTATTGTTATTGTTATTGTTATTATTGTTATTGTTATTGTTATTATTATTATTGTTATTATTATTATTATTATTGTTATTGTTATTGTTATTATTGTTATTGTTATTGTTATTGTTATTATTGTTATTGTTATTGTTATTATTATTGTTATTGTTATTGTTATTATTGTTATTGTTATTGTTATTATTGTTATTGTTATTATTATTGTTATTATTATTATTGTTATTATTGTTATTATTGTTATTGTTATTGTTATTATTATTATTATTGGTATTATTATTATTATTATTGTTATTGTTATTATTATTATTATTGGTATTATTGTTATTATTATTATTATTATTATTATTGTTATTATTATTATTATTATTATATGGAAGTATTTATTATTATTATATAGGAATAAACAGACTTATTTTGCAATTTAATTTACATACGTGTTTGTGCTATGTACAGACGCACATATGTCAATTAGATGAGTCACTCTCTCTAAATGCTCACAGAGACATTATTGGATTTCTGAAGTAAAGAGACTTATTAATTTTTTGCCATCTAATTTACATATGTGTCTCTGGTGTGTGTGCAGCCAATGTAAATTAGATTGCCACGCTGGGGAAAAAAAGTTGCATTATCAAAAGTAAGCAAAAATTCTATCCATACATTAATATATTGATTTTATTTACGACTTGTCACAAAAACCGAAAGTAAAAAAATTGATATAAGTTCAAACTGTCTAGACGGAGAAAGTGCTTGCGGAGGTTGGGGTGATGTATCGCCATTATGTAGTAGGGTCGCTGCGTCTGTATCCATCCTACTGGCCTTGCTTGATTAACAGAAAAGGGTCACCAGGTTTCAGTTAAAAAGGGTCAAACTTTTTTTTTCTACAATTTAAATTAACTTTTATTCAACAGTTTTGTCAACACGAAATATGGTCCGGAAAGAGTTAGGAAAACAGGAATATGAGATGGATTGTTTCGGCCGGCATGGATGTACTATAGAAATGGAATTGCGTCAAATATTGTCTGGAAAATTATTCAATCATTCATTTCGTATGACTCGGATGATTCTATTGTTGTCAAGGTTTCTCCGATATATTTTTAATCGGAATTCTTTTCTAGAAAGACATCAGGTACTTACGGGAGAGACCACATGAAGGTTGCCAACATCCTAAGTGAAGGTATTTCTGTGGAACGAACTGGATTCGAACATGGCACACCCAGGTTGTCAGTCCGTGTTGTTAACCACTTAGCCATCATCAGCTTTGTTGTTATTTTCACAACGTTTCGGCCGATGTAAATTCCGACCTTCTTCAGGCGCATCTTTCGAAGTTAGGAATCTTAATTCTAATACGACTGTGATCATTTCTGTACATTGCTTGAACAGCCTTCACCAACCATTCGCTTGCCCCTAGTTTATATAGGCCCACCAGACAGCATCCCTTGGCACTCTGTCAAAAGCCTTCTCCAGATCCACAAAGTTAATCTTGCCAACAAATATCGTCCACACTCTGTATGTGACGGCCAAGATGAGACTAACCACAGTTCTGAAATCTGTCAAAATTCTTATCTGAAAATTATCGACAAAAAATGAACAAGTATGTCTGCGTCCCTTGAGATCTGAAATTAGCAAAGCTAATCAGATAGTTTCACTCTACGTTTCTTTGGTCGTGTCTGGGGGATTTATGTCTGTACATTCTTCCGTGTGAAAGGCTTTGTCTGTTTGTCAATTAGTTGGTCTGTCACTCTTAAGTATGAAATAGACTTTTCATCAGTCTGTCATGCTAAAGTATGAAATATCATTTTTGTCAGTCTGTCATGCTTAACTATGAAATATCAGTTTTTGTCATGCTTAATTATGAAATATCATTTTTGTCAGTCTGTCATGCTTAAGTATGAAATATCATTTTTGTCAGTCTGTCATGCTTAAGTATGAAATATCATTTTTGTCAGTCTGTCATGCTTAAGTATGAAATATCATTTTTGTCAGTCTGTCATGCTAAAGTATGAAATATCATTTTTGTCAGTCTGTCATGCTAAAGTATGAAATATCATTTTTGTCAGTCTGTCATGCTTAAGTATGAAATATCATTTTTGTCAGTCTGTCATGCTAAAGTATGAAATATCATTTTTGTCAGTCTGTCATGCTTAAGTATGAAATATCATTTTTGTCAGTCTGTCATGCTTAAGTATGAAATATCATTTTTGTCAGTCTGTCATGCTTAAGTATGAAATATCATTTTTGTCAGTCTGTCATGCTAAAGTATGAAATATCATTTTTGTCAGTCTGTCATGCTTAAGTACGAAATATCATTTTTGTCAGTCTGTCATGCTTAAGTATTAAATAGCCCCTTCCTTGGTTTATCAAGCTTAAGTTTTATCTCTTTTTACTTGCTACCCCACGAGGGCAAAGCTAAACACAAGGTTTGTTTTTGATATGACGTATATCCAGCTGTCTCTCCAGAAGGGAGACTTACTGGATCAGACAAATTACTGCAGTCAAGAAGGATTAATCTTTCTCTGATTGAGAACAGAACAGATACTACACTTTGAAAAATTCATTTGCCAGATAAGGATAATTAATTTTGTGCAAATTGGGAGCAAGGCCCTCAAAAGCGCGATGAGTTGGTCGTAGGAGGAGAGGGGTTCGTTGATCATCATCTGTTTCTTCTATTCTTAAATCGATACAGTTTATCGCACTCATCCGAGCATTTTTCCTTTCATTCTTTCATCATTTGTCCATCACTTTCACTTCACCATTCACCAGAATACCACATCACTTTCACTTCACCATTCACCAGAATACCACATCACTTTCACTTCACCATTCACCAGAATACCACATCACTTTCACTTCACCATTCACCAAAATACCACATCACTTTCACCAGAATACCACATCACTTTCACTTCACCATTCACCAGAATACCACATCACTTTCACTTCACCATTCACCAGAATACCACATCACTTTCACTTCACCATTCACCAGAATACCACATCACTTTCACTTCACCATTCACCAGAATACCACATCACTTTCACTTCACCATTCACCAGAATACCACATCACTTTCACTTCACCAGAATACAACATCACTTTCACTTCACCATTCACCAAAATACCACATCACTTCACCATTCACCATTCACCAGAATACCACATCACTTTCACTTCACCAGAATACCACATCACTTTCACTTCACCATTCACCAGAATACCACATCACTTCACCATTCACCAGAATACCACATCACTTTCACTTCACCATTCACCAGAATACCACATCACTTTCACTTCACCATTCACCAGAATACAACATCACTTTCACTTCACCATTCACCAGAATACCACATCACTTTCACTTCACCATTCATCAGAATACCACATCACTTTCACTTCACCAGAATACCACATCACTTTCACTTCACCATTCACCAAAATACCACATCACTTTCACTTTACCATTCACCAGAATACCACATCACTTTCACTTCACCATTCACCAGAATACCACATCACTTTCACTTCACCATTCACCAGAATACCACATCACTTTCACTTCACCATTCACCAAAATACCACATCACTTTCACTTTACTATTCACCAAAATATCACATCACTTTCACTTCACCATTCACCAAAATACCAGATTTACTCTATGAACTATCCTTCTTAAAATATTAAATATCAATTTATATCCTGGGAATGACATTAAACGGCATCCAGTGGTGAAGCCCCAATTTTGGAGCTTTGGGGAGTGTGGGACGACCCCTTAGTTACCATTGCTCCCAGGTCCATTCTGACCCACAGTGGTAGTACCTGCCAGGGTCCTATCTATGGGGTTGATATGCCATAAAACAAAACAACCAAACTAAACACGATGAATAAATATTTGAAGCCACAAAGAACTTGAAGCATAAAAACTTTTACCAAAATGACCAGATTCGGCATTAAATAACCCAAAAAGGGTTGATATGCCGTAAAACAACCAAACCAAACAACCAACCCATCTATGGGTTAAAAAAAAACTGTCTCAAGAATAACATAACTGATCAACGATATAGCTTTCATTCTGGATAAATAAATATATATATATATATATATATATATATAAAACTCAATGTCTGTATGTATGTATGTGTGCGATGTTTGTGCATTCCCTATAGAAAGAAAGGTTAGAGAATCTACATAAAATCTAAAAGTGTATTCTTATGTAAAATTTACCGTGGAAGACAATGGAAGTGTTTCTGAATCTCTACGTGCATTTCTAAGGGGGCTTCAAACTTTAAATATATCCTATTTTGATTAATTAAATCATGTTTAAAACTTTCTGGGGAAGACAATGGAAGTGGTCTTGAATCTTTACGTTACCCTTTATGTGCTGAATATGTACACAAACCTCTAAGTGACCCATTAGGACAAAACCTCTTAAAACTTCAAATATGTATCGTTGATGTTAATGATTATTTATATATAATTAATTTAAATTAAATTTAAATTAAATTAAATTAAATTTAATTTAATTTAAATATATAAAGAAGATTTTGTTCATTCTAGAAGCATTGTTTGAATTAAAAAATTATGAAAGCTTAGAAGCCGTTTACAATGCATTTTTCTTTTAATTACACTCATAGAAAAGCCAGGATATATAACTGTATGTTAGCTGTCTAAGTGTTAATGAAACGGGCTGTCCAGAAATGATCTTTTCAGAAATGAATAAAGACATGGTTACTGGAATCTAACCTTCTATTATCTAATATATAAAGTTAAGACGATTTTCCCCCTGTACCTCCTCGAAGAATAGAAAAATAACCACATGCATCACAGGCTACGAAACTCACCACTACATTACGCTTATTCACTCGAGCGTGTTTTAGTACAATTGTTATTATTTTTTTCCAGCTAACACTAAATATTACTTTTGGCCCACCATCTTCGACTCTCTTGAAACTATACTTCATATAGGTGGTAGCAAAAACTTTTCCCACTAACATTTAAGTACTGACACTCTTCTCATCGACACCGGGAACTAATAAACAACGTCTACTTTTCAAAAAAGTGTCCGTTATTATTTAATATTTGTCTGCTATTAATTTACTACATAATACAAAACATTAGGCACACATTTAATGGACACTCCCACTAATTCCACTGAATTTCGAGAATATCGGATTACGTTATTTCTCCCTATTATGTATACATTTATAGTCATTCCGGTTATTAGAGAATGCAATTAATGAACATAGTATTTCATCTTTCAACATGGCGGCTACAATTTCTTCAACGACTCGACTTCTGAATTAAGTAACTATACGTTAAGATACTCAACAGACGCCATACAGTTTACATTTTCTGATTCCAACACCTTTCATGAGCATAATATCCAAAAATTGGAAAAAAAACATTGATGTCTTGGTATAGAAATGACCCAAAACGCGTGACTGGTGGACCCTACATTCGGTCGCCTTAAGGCAGATCGTACGATAACACGCATGCCATTGTTAAACTTCTGCCTACAAGGAAGAGGGGAAGAGCTGACTATGGGCAGAATTTTTTTTTAAATCAACGTTATTATGTAGTCATTAAAAAAAATCAATGTAATATGTAGTGATTTAACTATTGTGAATATCATTCTGATGTGACCTATTTGCATTCGGTCGGTTGTTGACAAATTTTAATTCATTCTTTTCAATTTCTCCCGTGCAACACCAGGGCACGGGTACAGCTTATTTATATATAAAGAAGATTTTGTTCATTCTAGAAGCATCGTTTAAATTAAAAATTATGGAAGTTTAGAAGCCGTTTACAATGCAATTTTTTTTAAAAATTTTAATCTAAATTTTCAGTAGTGGAATCCCATATTCAGAGGGTTTTTTTCAGTCTTTATGATGTTATCACTGCAGCCATAGATTAAAATTTAAAAAAAAATGCATTGTGAACGGCTTCTAAGCTTCCATATTTTTTTAATATATATATATATATATATATATAAATTTGGAAAAGTTCATTTTTTTAAGCATCTTTAAAATTTAAAACTTAAAGAAAGAGGCAAAATGCCTTCGAAAAACCATGTGTTAGATGCAGATATTTTTTATTAAAATCAATTTTTTTTTTTTTTCATCTTGAACTTTTTATATTATATACTGACATAATGAGTGGTTTTACCATTAAATAACTCTAAATGGGTTGATGTGCCGGTTAAAAATAAATAAGTTAATAAATGTGAGCAAATGAAATAAGGATTAAGTTTGGGGGTGGATGGTGTCTTTCCAAAGTAAATACAACTTGGGGGAAGGCCGAGGACAAAAAATAAGAGTGGGGAGTGGGCATCTTGGAGGACCTCTATTACCAAACAGATACTACACTTTGAATTATTTATTTGCAAAAAATATAAAAATTACATTTTGAACAAATTAGGCACAAGGCCATCAAAAATGTGGGGAAGAATGGGGTTCGTTTGTCATCCTTGTCTAAACTAACAAAATTGACTATCCTACATTTAACTAGAATCATCTCAGTCACCACAATACCACATTTACTCTAGGGCTCATCCTACTTAAAATTGTTTCCAAAATGTTTTACAGAATTTAAATTTTATTTATAAATATAACTTTTTACGAATTCATTTGCAGTGGAGTGGAGTGGGTCAACAAAAAAAAAAGAACGTTTAGTAAAACCCTCCCAACCCTCTCTAAATAATAGACTGCCTGCTTTTTTTTATTATTTAAATTAATTTTTTTGTATTATTTAAAACTTAACTAAACGAAATTTTATTTATAATTTAAAACTTTGCCTGATTGATTTTTTTTGTTTGTTTTTAATTAAACTTTGCCTGATTGATTTTAAGCGACAATATATTTTAAAATAACGATAAAATTAATTTTTACTTCCGGTTGATTCGATTAGGAGTGAACTCTTCAAAATTACGACTTATTTTATGATTTCATTGAAAGAACATTTTAAAATAGAAACTGTTTAAATCCAGTGATTTTTCTGTATATTTTAACATTATCGAAGTTTTTCTTCATAAAGAAAATCAGAATTTTACATTAAAATCTTTCCTTTGTAAAACACATTTTTAACAAGTTAATTCAACAACTTAATAACTTCATTATTTTTAAAAGTTTGGTTTTGGTTCAAGGATTACGAAGCAACACCTATTAAAGCACATTTTTAACAAGTTAATTCAACAAGTAAATGTTACCAAAAGCAACATAAATTATTCTACCTACCTGTATAAGTTTATTTGTTTATTTTATTATTTATTTTTATTTAAAAAAATCATTTATCAAAATAAATAATAAAATAAACAAATAAACTTATACAGGTAGGTAGAAGAATAATTTATGTTGCCTTTGGTAACATTTATTTGTTGCTTATTTTTTTCTTTATATATAACTTTCTTTAATTTCAATTACTTAAATCGAGAGTAGACTTAGTAATGTTGGGAAAATTCATCAACATTAATTCTATTATGAAAAGTAACTAAATAAAAATAAACCGAAAAGAAAAATAGTATTTCTTTTAATAATAAAGGTAAAATATCTATTTTAAAATGATTGCGATTGTTTGGTTCATTTGAGCCACGCCTACTGGTGCCCGTGGTATTTTCGGCTCCCATGGCGGGTATAAAAAGTGCTGCCGCTTCACAATGTTTGTTTGTAAAACAATTCAACCTTGGATTAAAATGTGTAGCAGTTGAAAATAAAAATTAATTGAATGAACGAAAATATTAGAGACAATTAGATTCTTTAGCCGGATTTCAGATGCTTGTGTACGAATGGGGTCCCAATATTTTCGTCTGCAAACAGCAATTCGTAAAGAAATTACATCAGATACGCTTTACAGCAAATGAAATCCGACTAAATAATCTAATTGTCTCTAATATTTCCGTTCATTTAATTATTTTACTTTTAATGTTTTTTGTATTAAAAGCAGATATTTCTTTAACCGACACAATAGAGCAGGTCGATTTTATTTTATTTCTTTAACCGACACAACTGATGATGAAAACAAATTGTTTTTAAATATTTGCCCTTATTTATTTCATTACCTTTTCTTTCGCAAGGCCATAACAATTAGGTTTTAAAAAAAAAATGAACCGGCATAATAACGACCCCTTTACATTAGTAAATAATTATTGTGCCGGGCGTCACTGTATGTTTAACAATTTAGTTAAATATACATGAACTGGCAAAATAACGCAGGAATCGTTATGATTCATATCACAAAATTATCGAAACAGTGGCATAATTCAACTAAACGTTGAATAATAACTAATCATCACACAAGAGAATGAATAGCTTCCATAGTAAAAAAATTTTTTTCCAAAAAACCAAAAAACCGAACCGTAAACCGAGGTTTTAAGGGAAAAAAAACAAAACCAAAACCGAAACCAGGACAAGAATTTATCTGGTCTGGTGGAGTATCTAGCTAAGTGCTGTTACTTGAGGTAACATCACTTGTAGAAAGTGCACCATTCCTCGTATAAGCCAGTGTGTAGCCATTGCAATGGGGATTTTATTTGGGCTTCGAATCCTATGTTATTTTGAATATTTGGTCGGGTTTACTTGTAAGGCGAAGTATCCTCATGCCAGGTTGTTCTGACAAACCCTGGTACAGAAAGACCAAAGACACTCGAGGATGATGTCTAGTAGGTAATTCAAACTCCCCTATGCGTGTGTGTATTTAATGAAAAAAAAAATTATTTCTTAACCAATAAGGGTTGATATGCCACAAAAACGACAAAACCAAACCAACTAAACAATCCCTCCATATTCCAAAAGGGCTTGATTACCAAAAACAAAACGTTTACAAAAACATCTAGATGCACTTCTACATCGACACTAAATGCTAGGTTGTCCTGACAAACCCTTGTACAGAGAGACTGAAGAAACTCAAGGATGGTGTCTAGTAGGTAATTCAAATTCTCCTAGTTGAAGTATCCTCATGTAAGGTTGTCCTGACAAACCCTTGTACAAAGAGACCAAAGACACTCGAGGACGGTGTCTAATAGGTAATCTAAACTCCCCTATGCGTGTGTGTATTTAATGAAAGAAAAAAATTATTTCTTAACCAATAAAGGTTGATATGCCGTAAAACAAACGTATCAAGAAATCATTTACAATAGATACTGTACGGAGAGATCGAAAACATTCGAGGATGATGTCTGGTAGGCATCTAATTATTTTGTTTTTATTTTACTTCAGTAAGCTCTCAGAAATCAAGGAGCCTCTTTCTGGAGCTAACACTTGTTTTCTATATGAGATACATAGACATCCGAATGTTCAATCATAATTCTCCTCTACCTCTCAAACGTTGAGTTAGTAAAGCAGTGAAGAACATTAATTTTTCTCTCCCTTAAAAGACTCGAGAATGATGTCTCGCAGGCATTCTAATTCTAATTTTTTTTTGTTTTTCAATTTTCTTATCTTTTTGTTTTTGCTAGGGATGGGGCATCCTACCGGATGCCAGACATTCACCCGCTATTTCAGACATTCAAACCAAGAGATCTTTTTAAGATTCTAACCGTCCCTTTAAGTGCAATTGTGTGTATCTCTTGCACGGGTATATTCACCAAATAGTTTCTGAAATTCTTTTTCATAAGTCCGGTCGCTCCTATAATTACTTGAATGATGGAGATCTTCGTAAGATTCTAGTTTTAATTTCATTTTACTTCAGTGGAAGTTCTCAGAAATCAAGGGGGCCCCTTCCTGGGGCTAACACTAGATCTCTATCTGAGATACATAGATATCAGAGTGTTCCATTAAAGTTCTCCTTCATCTGTCAAACGTTGAGTTAGTAAAGAAGTTAATAATATTAATTTTCCTCTCTCCAATTGACCAGTTAACTATGGTATAGTATACATTTCTTGTGGTCTCTTGGTCTTACCGGATTCCAGGACAAGAATTCATCTAGTCTGGTGGAGTATCCAGCTAAGTGTTGTTACTTGAGATAACTTTACTTGGAGAAGGTGCACCATTCCTCGTATGAGCCAGTGTATATGTGTCAAGGAGATCTTATTTGTGCTTAGAATACTATGTTACTTTGAATATTTCATCAGGGTTTACTTGTAAGGGGGAAGTGTCCTCATGTCAGGTTTATCCTGACAAACCCTTGTACGGAGAGTCCGAAGACACTCGAGGATGGTGTGTAATAGGTAATTCAAACTTTTTCTCTTAACACATATTTCACAGTTTATGAATTTTCAAATAAAATCAAAGTAGAATAAATAGTTTGGGTGGTTGTGACCCAACGGGTCATGGGTACGTCTACTATTATATATAAGTGTGTGCATGTGTATGTGTATATATATATATATACATATATATGTATATATATATATATATATATATATAAACAGTAGTGGAGTTATATATTCTGATGAAAATGGTGCCAAGAAAAAAATAAAATCTGCAAGTCCCTAGGCTTGAATGAAGCGCAACTCTTTGAAATTTAATAACTGCAGCTGCAGTGATATTTTATGAAAATGTGCAGCCGTTATATGCAGGTATGCAATTGTAGCTTAGTGCAGCTTATATTATATATTCATGAACAGTATGTTGAACTTGAGGTGTGAAAACAAAGAATGCAGACAGGGAGTGGGATGGGGTGGGGTGGTGGGTTAAATACTGCATTCAAACGGTCGAGAGAGGTAGAGGCTTAAAAAGATGGAGGGGGAGGGAGGGGGGGTCATTGAAATAAGGTCAACTGGGTGTGGGGCTGAAAAAGGTGATGTTATGGAGTGTCAGACAGATTGCCGAGGCGTTAGAATGTTTTTACCGGCCGCAGGATTAAAAAGCACATTCTAAATAAATACATAAGTTGGGTCCATTTCTCACACTAACCGTAAAGTCAAAACGTCCAAGGTATTTAATCCCTTCCCACCGAAATAATATGTGGCGCAAGGCCGGAAGGTAAGGGGGAAGGGTCAAGCCAGCCGTCCTAAAGAAGGAGCACTTTGACCTATAAAAAATTGCCTGGGCAGCCCAGTCAGTATTCCCTGGTCAGCAAGCCTCAGGCAGTAAGCAATGAACTTACTCCACCCTAAAGAGGGGGAGGCAAGGCCTGGGAGGGTGGACCTCCTAGAACTACCCAGGACAGTATACCTCAGTCCAACAGGCCACCGAAATGGTCCAGTTCTTGCCGGACTGATTGTCGAGAACGAATCGACTGGTATTGACCAGTCCGAAGTCTCTAAGCAACTGATGTTACAGAAAGACCACACAGGCGGGTGTGAGCCAAACAAAACGCCCTTAATTCAACTTTACATAATAGATAGCAGCCGCATGGTAAACTAATTTGCATATTGGTTTTGAAAAAGGACATTTCCTTAATTAACTATTATTTGTTAATGTTTTTTTTGTTTTTTTAATTCAGTGGTTGCTTTGATTTTAATGTAACAAATAGTTCTGTTTCGCAATATTGTTTTATTTCCTGGACAAATATTTAGCATTTTGTGTCAAAGTGTCCATTTCTTTAGGGGGGCTGACTTGATTTTCAACAAGTTGTGATCTATTTCTAAATTGCAAGTGAAAAGACAAATTGATTTTTGCTTTCTTTTCTTTACGGTCACATTTAAAAGATAAATAAATTTGTATCGAAATTACCAAAATGTTAATGTTTATTTATCTATATGATCAAATGAGAAAGATTTTGTTTTGTGTTTACAACAAAGTTATGAATGAAATGTTTATTATATTAAATTTATGCTTAAAGTAAAGGGATAGCAAGTAGGCAAAGCCAGCTTATATATACATACATATATATATATACATATATACACATACACACATATATATACACATACACACACACATATATATACACACATATACACATATATATACACATACACATATACACACACATATATATACACACATATATATATATATATATACACGCACACTCCGTCAAAAACAGAAGCATCTCCGTCAAAAACAATTACTGCTAAACTAAAAACTGCCGCCACCGAACTAAAAAATAACCCCGACATATTAAACGCGCCGACAAATCCAATACCTTCCCGACAATGCAAAGTGTGGCAACAGAAGTCATTGTCAAAAAACTTTCAGCTTCAGCCGATCAACCGCCTTCATTAGCCATGTCTCACAGGCATACAGGAGGATCGACCGGACGACAGATTGCTAAATACGCTTCTCCGTCTTTATTCAAATCTCTCTACGCCCTATAAGGACCGCTGGAGGTATATAAGGGGGAAGGGTCAAGCCAGCCGTCCTAAAGAAGGAGCACTTTGACCTATAAAAAATTGCCTGGGTAACCTTGTCAGCATTCCTTGGTCAGGGCGCCTCAGGCAGTAAGCAATGAATTTACTCCACCCTAAAGAGGGGGAGGCAAGGCCTGGGAGGGTGGACCTTCTAGAACTATAAGGACCGCTGGAGGTATACAAAAGTAGATCTGGCAGCCTCAATTCGATGGTCAACCTCCGTCGCACCCTGTCTGGATGGAACAATGGTATACAAACGACACCACGTCATTCAGAGACCAAGGAAGAAGAACCTTTGTCTTTAACGTGCTAATGCGCATACCCACACAATATATCCGATATTAATCCGAAATTTTAATCATATATGATATAAATGGCAGTGAATGCTGTGCCCTCGTCCAGTCCTCTCTTGCCCGTCTGCAATGACAGATCCATGATCAGATGGATCTGCTCTGCAATGTGAAATCTGACCAAACCCAACACGTCAGAGGATTTGCTGAATCGATTACACTGGTATGGTCATGTGGAATGTTCATCCTCTTTGCCTCGCATATCGCAACAGTAGGAACTGATCTGTATTTCTTCTCTTCATTTAACGTCACTTTTCCCTTTTTTAGGGGTCAGACGTTTTCTGATATTACGCAAGCCCACTCTCCAGTTCTCATAGTTCAGCAGGTCAGCAGTTCCCAAATTCCACTCTGTGCAGTCTTGTCCAATCACTTGCTTCTAAGTTTTCCTTGGCCGGCCAACCTTCCTGCGATTTAGGACATCCATGCTTCTGCAACGGTTTATCCAAGAGGATGAACATTCCACATGACCATACCAGTGTAATCGATTCAGCAAATCCTCTGACGTGTTGGGTTTGGTCAGATTTCACATTGCAGAGCAGATCTATCTGATCATGGATCTGCAATGTGAAATCTGACCAAACCCAACACGTCAGGTCAGCGGATTGGCTGAAAGCATTACTCGCCCTAGCATGGAGGTTATCGTAAGGATGAATTGATTACGGTCACGTGGAACGTTCATCCTCCTGGATTAACCATTGCAGAAGCATGAATGTCCTAAATCGCAGGAAGGTTGGCCGGCCAAGGAAAACTTGGAAGCAAGTGATTGGACAAGACCGCACAGAGTGGAATTTGGAGATTGCTGACTCGCTGATCCGCTGAACTGGAGAGTGAGCTTGCGTAATATCAGAAAACGTCTGAACCCTGACCCCAAGGGAAAAGTTACATTAAATGAAGAGAAAGTTTATCTAATAATCCAATGTGAAATCTGACCAAACCCAACACATCAGGATGGATGTATTATATCGCAGGAAGGTTGGCCGGCCAAGGAAAACTTGGAAGCAGGTGATTGGACAAGACTTCACAGAGTGGAATTTAGAGACTGCTGACCTGCTGAAACTGTGAGAAGTGGAAAGTGAGCTGGCGTAATATCAGAAAACGTCTGACCCTTAAACAAGGGAAAAGTGACGTTAAATGAAGAGAAGAAAAAGGAGAAGAAGAAGAAGAAGGAAAAGAACCAGAAGAAGAAGGAAAAGAACCAGAAGAAGAAGGAAAAGAAGAAGAAACAGAAGAAGGAAAAGAAGAAGAAACAGAAGAAGAAGAAAAAGAAGAAAAAGAAGAATGTATAAGACACTACTTCAAAGAGTTTTTTTCAAAATTTCAGTGTTGTTCGACTATATTAATAAGGCCAAGTGAGATGGAAGCTTTAAAAAAAAAAAAAAAAAAATTAAAAAAATAAATTTAAAAAACAGAGTCATACCCATCCACTATGACTATAGTCATAATGGATGGTATATGACTTATTACCAAACGTTCTTACCAGCTATGTCACAATTTATGAATTTTCCAATGAAATCAAACTAGAATAGACAGTTTTTTCAATCTATTTTTATCACTGGCAAAAAAGAAAAAAAAAAAAAAAATCACTGAATAATCAATTGATAAACGAAGACAATAATTTCTAATCAATATGACGGACATCTGGTTCTTTTTTGGCACAGATCTTACTTGCTCGACTGTTTGTCAAGGTTTGGTTTGGTTGTTTTGTTTTACGGCATATCAACCCTTTTCAGGTTATTTAATGCCGAATCTGGTCATTTTGGTAAAAGTTTTAATGCTTGAAGTTCTTTATATCTTTAAATATTTATTCATATTGTTTGGTTTGGTTGTTTTGTTTTACGGCATATCAACCCTTTTCAGGTTATTTAATGCCGAATCTGGTCATTTTGGTAAAAGTTTTAATGCTTGAAGTTCTTTATATCTTTAAATATTTATTCATATTGTTTGGTTTGGTTGTTTTGTTTTACGGCATATCAACCCTTTTCAGGTTATTTAATGCCGAATCTGGTCATTTTGGTAAAAGTTTTAATGCTTGAAGTTCTTTATATCTTTAAATATTTATTCATATTGTTTGGTTTGGTTGTTTTGTTTTACGGCATATCAACCCTTTTCAGGTTATTTAATGCCGAATCTGGTCATTTTGGTAAAAGTTTTAATGCTTGAAGTTCTTTATATCTTTAAATATTTATTCATATTGTTTGGTTTTGTTGTTTTGTTTTATGGCATATCAACCCTTTTCAGTTTAGGGTTAGGGTTATATTTTCAAATATTTATTCATGGCGTTTGGTTTTGTTGTTTTGTTTTACTGCATATCAACCCTTTTCAGGTTATTTAATGCCGAATCTGGTCATTTTGGTAAAAGTTTTTATGCTTCATATTTTTTATATCTTTAAATATTTATTCATGGTGTTTAGTTTGGTTGTTTTGTTTTACGGCATATCAACCCTTTTCAGGTTATTTAATGCCGAATACGGTCATTTTGGTAAAAGTTTTTATGCTTCATATTTTTTATATCTTCCGGATGTCCGGATGATTAAAAAATCATTATTTAATATTTCGGGAAAAGAGACTTCCCTTTGTCAAAAATAATTAAACCAGAAGAAAAATTTATCCGACTGTGCAGAGAATCCTACAAAACAAAATGGCTGCCAGATGTAGAACCGCAAAATAATGATTTTTTAATCATCCGGACATCACACAAACAGCTAACACCACTCTTGCTGTTATGTAAGATTTGAAGAAAAAATAAATAATAAGTCATATTCCGTATTCGATTTATTATTTTTGTTCCTTCCAACTTACATCTTACCCGGAATTTGCATTGCCCACAGTCTTTTAAGGTAGTTTGGTAGTTTTGTTTTACGGCATATCAACCCTTTTTGGGTTATTTAATGCCGAATCTGGTCTTGTTTTCTTCTCTTTTTGTTTCTTTCCCCTTTTAATATCTGTTTCTATTTAACCCATAGTTGGGACCCTAACAGGTACTACCACTCCGGGTCAGGGTGGACCTGGGAGCAATGGTAATTAAGAGGAGGCTCCACATTCCCCAAAGTCCGTAAGCCGGATCTCACCATCGGATGTAGTTTAAGGTCATATCCAGGACCGGGAGTAGGGTAGGAAAAATAAAAATAAAAAAGGGGAGGGAGAAAGGGAGAGGGGCTGTTGTTTTTGTTTTTGGTTTTGTAGAACATAATTAAGTTTTACAAACAAAAAAAAAAAAAAAAAAAAAAAAAAAAAAAAAAAAAAACAAAAAACGTCAATGTAGGTGAATTTCGTCTCAGGGATCCACAGGGCAGCCTGATCTGGTATAACCAGCCACAGTCTTTTAAAAACATACTACTAATATATATATATATATCTGAGAGTGATTTCCAATTTTAAATAAAGATGTTAATTACTATTATTATTATAAAGTCTAATGCAGCATTTGAATATCGATAAAAAAAAGTATATAATTCGGAAAAATGTAAGAATGTGGAGATGAGGAGAATGGGGGTTGCCCGGATGACGCCGATGACGTTAATTTAAAAACTGGCCATTTTCTTAACGGAATTTCTAATTCATATTTACCGCCTTGTGGTTTCAGAATTTTTCTGTTGCAAAAAAAAAAAAATAAATAAATAAAAATAAAAATTCTTAAAGAATCTTAATTTTCAATAGGTTCGTTAAGACATGTCGTCATCGTCTTCTATGGACAGATTACAATTATTTGATACCACCAAAAAAAAAAAATAAATAAATAAAAAAATTTTTATTTATAAAGAAAATGAAAAATGTGCAAGCCACAAGGCCATACCTATAATAGGCCGAGAGACCTAAACATTTTGGAGGCAAGATTTCAAGTCAATCACCGATCGTCCGCTCGTTTTGCTAGTCAGTACTCGATTCCGACTCCGGTCGCAGTGTCAATTGTGTGATCTTAGTCAGTGTTGTAATAGGGATCACTCTCCAAGCAAAATTACAATTCCAGTTTAAAACAAGTAACAATGTTTTATTTGGAGAGACGTTACAATGATACTCGTTTTCTTCTACTTAACAACGCCTGCAAATCAAGACAGACATATCTTCTAATTGAACATAATCCATCAGCTTAGTTCCTAAGGGCCCATCTGTCTGAGAAGCACACAAAACCAACAGACCTTCATTTGCCCCTCTGCTGGAAAATATACAGATTTCACTTGGACAACTCAAGATTATCAGCTGTTAATCTATGAACATAAAACACTAAATGACCATGAGGTCCACCTTTTGATATGAACATTAATTTTGGAAAATCTCAAGTGGATCATAATCACAGCATGGAACCTTGTATTTGAAAGGACATTAGTTTTTCAATAACCACAATTCCAGTTTAAAACAAGTAACAATGTTTTATTTGGAGAGACGTTACAGCGATACTCGTTTTATTCTACTTAACAACAGGTATGCAAATCAAGACAAACATATCTTCCAACCGAACACTAACATTAGCTTCGAGCCCAAAGGACCCATTTGTCTGAGAAACATACAAAACCAACTGACCTTCCTCTACCCCTCTGCTGGAATATATAAAGATATCACTTGGACCACACCAGAGAGATCACTCAAGATTATCAGCTGTTAATCTATGAACATAAAACACTGACTGACCATGAGATCCACCATCTGATATAAACATTAATTTAGGAGATCATAATCAAACCTTGTATTTGAAAGGACATTAGTTTTTAAAGAACCACAACTCCAGTTTAAATTAATTAACAATGTTTTATTTGGAAAGACGTTACAACACTCGTTTGCTTTCACTGATCAATATATTTACTAATATTGGGAGTGAGTCAAGTATATTATTGAAAGCAAAGTGAAATGTTAGCCCATCATCCTTAGATGAAGTGATCTTCAGCATTCCTTTCTGCATACAACCAGCAAAACCAAATGCCTACTAAAAGGCTGAATCCTATTTGCTTGTGGTTTTGACCAGAGACCAGCTATGATTGGTCAACATATCTTCCAACCGAACACAATCCATTAACTCAAAGCCCAAGATATCATCTGTCTGAGAAGCACACAAACCCGACTGACCTTTCTCTCACCCTCTGCTGGAATATATATAAATATTGAAGCACTTAAGATTATCAGCTGTTTATCTATGGACATAAAACACTGACTGACAATGAGGTCCACCATGAACATTAATCTTGGAAAACCTTAAGTGGGTCATAATCACAGCATGGAACCTTGTACAGTAAAACTCCTAGGCTATGAACAAGTGAAAATCCGTGGAAATCCACGGATTTTCACTTGTAATTCTACGGAACTATACACAAAACGGAGACACAAATTCCTATGGACCAAGTGAGATATTTTTGAACCCTCTGCCTTTTATTTGAAACCCTGTAAAAAAATTTTTTTAAAAACTTTCTCCAAATCTACAAACTTTTGCTATTTTGCTATCTGCACCATAGCGTCCCCTTTTGTCTTTGGCAATGGCTACTCAATATTGCTACCTTTCGACCATTTATTTCTTTATCCCCAACCTTTTCTGTTATTTCTTCTTCAATTTTCAAAGTGAAATGGAACAGGTAATATTTATTTATTATAAATACCACATTACCGAATTTTATCCTCTGACGAGAAGAGTTTTATCTTTGAAAAACCATGGTTTAAGGATTAGTGTAACTCCTTGCATCTGAACTTTCGATGTAATAAAATTTGTATTAATTTTATGTAATTTTATGCAATTTTTTATCTTCATCTGGCCTTCTTTAAATTGATTGCTCTACTCAACGTATTAAGATCAAAGTGTAGTATCTGTTCCGATGGATACTGCACCCCATAAACTGGTATTGTCTTGGCCTTCGGGCCTTGATTTACGCCGATCTATGGGTCTGTCCTCTGCAGTTCTAGGAGGCCCACCCTCCCAGGCTTCGCCTCCCCTCTTTATGGAGGAGTAAGTTTATTGCTTACTGCCTGAGGCGCCCCTACAGGGGAATGCCGACGGGACTGCCCAGGCAATTTTTAATGGCCAGAGTGCTCACCTCTCGGGCGCTGGCTTTTCAAACCCCACTTTCCCGACCCGACCTTGGGTCACATCTTACTTGTGGGAGTAGGATAAAAACTGGCCTTGTGCCTAACTCTTGGAGAGGAATAAATCAATACTCAACGTATTGAGCTTTACTTTATCACGATAGATCACTTTACGATACTTCACTTATCGTTAATTCTATATATATATATATACAGGGTGGGCAAAAATAAGGGTCCTATTTTTAAAAATTCATAACTTTTTTATTTATTGATTTATTTTTTATTTTTTTTTAGAATAAGTAAAGGACCCCTTCCGAAGCAAGCATGAGCCGTATTAGCCCTAAGGAACGTACCCTCATTTAGAAAACATTATTTTTTCTTAAAAAACTCAAAACAGTGTAAAAAAACAATACTTTAGTTTTTGTAAGTTTTAAGAAGTGTTTTTCGGCTAAAATTTGTTTTGTTTATTTCAAAAAAATCTCGGAAGGGTCAGTCTACACACACATAAAGTTTGGTGAGTTTAACTTTTATTTTGTGGAAGTTATTCAAATTCAAGTTATTCAAATTTAAAGATAGGACCCTTATTTTGGCCCACCCTGTATATATATATATATATATATATATTCCTGCCTATACACTAATTTTATTCAAATTCTTGAACTGTTTAGGTCTTGATCTTAATGCTTATCACATAATCTACAAAGATCTATGATACAACTGGGGAGTGCCTAATATGGAGTACTGCTGACACATCTGGGTATGCACTGCTCTAAGCAGTGCCTCCCCATCATCATTATATCTATTTGTTGCCTTTACAGAGTAAAAAATCGACTTCTGAAATCTAGTTGGGATGCTCTACTCTGCTACCTACAGCCTCTTTCTCACAGAAGAGACGTTGCTAGTCTCTCTCTACTCTATCGTTGAGTTCATGGTAGGTGCTCGACAGGGCTCTAATCTCTGGTTCCTCCGTGCAAGACAATCAGAACAAGAACTCGTCTGTCTACCACAACTGAAAACAAAACCCCTTTCTTCCTCCACGTGCCTCGTGTCAGGCACAATTTTTACGAACAGACCTTCTTTTCCAGGGCTTCCTGTTTGTGGAACACATTACTGCAGGACTGCATCTCTGCAGGTTACAACATAGTCGTCTTCAAATACTTGTCATAAACTGTCCCCCATACGTAATCAAACTTAGTTCGTTTCATTAATGATTTTTAATACTCCCATAATATTCTTCATCTTTCAACTGGCAACCATTCCATCTCATTAACCCGTATCCTTGAGTGGCTTTTGGCCTTGATAACTGGTGACCCATTAGTATAAAAAATCCTCTCATAATATTCTTCATCATTCAACTGACAATCCATCCATCTCATTAACCCTTATCCTCGAGTGGATTTTGGCCTTGATAACTGGTGACCCATTAGTATAAAAAAATCTTCTCATAATATTCTTCATCATTCAACTGACAATCCATCCATCTTATTAACCATTATCCTCGAGTGGCTTTTAGCCTTGATAAGTGGTGACCCATTAGTATAAAAAATCCTCTCATAATATTCTTCATCATTCAACTGACAATCCATCCATCTCATTAACCCTTATCCTCGAGTGGCTTTTAGCCTTGATAAGTGGTGACTCATTAGTATAAAAAATCCTCTCATAATATTCTTCATCATTCAACTGACAATCCATCCATCTTATTAACCATTATCCTCGAGTGGCTTTTAGCCTTGATAAGTGGTAACTCATTAGTATAAAAAATCCTCTCATAATATTCTTCATCATTCAACTGACAATCCATCCATCTTATTAACCATTATCCTCGAGTGGCTTTTAGCCTTGATAAGTGGTGACTCATTAGTATAAAAAATCCTCTCATAATATTCTTCATCATTCAACTGACAATCCATCCATCTTATTAACCATTATCCTCGAGTGGCTTTTGGCCTTGATAACTGGTGACTCATTAGTAAAACAAAAAGAAGTTAATCAACGTTTTCCTGTTATTTTATTTTGAACTGCTATATTTCGCATGTATCTCACCCTGCTACCTCAACTGTTCTACATAGTCATACCATCAATGTGACCGTACCATCAAAGTCTCTTGTTCTGCAACCATGGCACGGTGGCTAGGCCGTTAACGACGCAGACTGAGGATCTAGGTGTGCCGGGTTCGAATCTGGTTCGTTCCACAGAAACACTTTCATCAAACCCCACACCTGACCTTGTGTTTAACCTCCTGGAGAAGAAGTAAATAAAATACTATCTACATTTTATCTTCCTCTGAGGTCATCAGATCTAAGCCAGTCTTTAAGATTCACATTACACATCCATTGTATCATTCTCATATCATTGCTACTAGTGTGATTGCAAGAGTTAGGAGCGAATGGAGTATGTTCAGGGAACTTCTGCCATTACTAACCAGCAGAGCGTTACCACTGTCGACCAAGGGAAGAGTCTATCAGGCATGTGTACGCAATGTGATGATGTATGGAAGTGAAACATGGTCAGTGAGGATTAAATACATGCGTTGGATGGAGAGAAATGATAGAATAATACGATGGGTGCATAATGTTAGTCTTAAAGACAGGCTTAGAACTGATGACCTCAGAGGAAGATTAAATCTAGACAGTATCGGGAGATGTGTGCAGAACAGGAGACTTTAATGGTATGGCCACATTGAAAGAATGGATGAGAGTTATTGGGTTAGTAGATGTAGAACAGTTGAGGTAGCAGGTTCAGTTCACGAGGGAAGGCCAAAAAAAACATGGGAGGAAGTGATAACAATGGACTGGAAGGAAAGAAGGATAAATAAAGACCTGGCTAGAGATAGGTTAGTTTGGAAGTCAATTTCTAAAAGCTGTCCAACACATGCCAGCATGAAAAAGGGATGTTAAATTGAATATGATGATGAAGATGATGACGATAAAAATGTATAACTAAATTATTTCTCTGTAACGAATTCCCCGGGGAATTAGAAAAAAAAATACTAATTCGAATAATTTGCTATTACAAAAGTTGGCTGATATGCTTTAGGTTACTATTGGTAGGAACTGAATTGAAAATAAAAAATTTGTTGTTGAAGGAATGCGTGAAAAAATAAACAATTTGTTGTTGAATGGAATGCATAAAACACAAACAATTTTGAAGAAATACTATCAGAATGACCCATCTGTAGAACACAATACGACGAGACTGCTTCGCTGTTGACTACAACAGGGTCGTCTTAAAGTCTAATGTTAACAAATACTTGTCGAGCCATCCTGTTAAGTAATCAGATTCTGCCCATTCCACCCATCGTTTCCAATCCTCTCATAGTATTCCATGATAAATGCCAGTATACTGAAATCATATGCCCTACAGTATAAATCTCTATGCATGAGTGGATGAAGTGTGTGAGGTGCACTGAAAAAAAATTCCTACCAGTAAAATACATAGCCCTGTTGTGCTCGCATACCCTTAATGACAATAAAAGTGTAAAAATTTGGGAATTTCCTTGCTTTTGTACATTTAGTGTATATGAATTTTCATCTTAACCCTATTAAGGGCATATGATTTCAGTATACTGCTATTTTTCATGGAATGTCACTACTTTTGTAAAGGCTATGCCTCAATACAATGGTCATTTTAAAGTTTTTTGGGAATTTTCTGGAAAACTAAGGTATATGGTAAACTGAAATTAAAATGCCATCAACTAGACCCTAGAACCTCTATCTCTGCCAAAAATCAGCTGAATCCATCAAATAGTTGATGAGATACAGGGTGGCACATATGTACGTACGTACACACAGATAATTCGTGAAGTCTCCCTTGATATATATATTTATATATACACACACACAAAAGTGTATGAATACTGGTCATTTTTAAGGTTTTTTGGAATTTTCTGGAAAACTAAGGTATATGGTAAACTGAAATTAAAATGCCATCAACTAGACCCTAGAACCTCTATCTCTGCAAAAAATCAGCTGAATCCATCAAATAGTTGATGAGATACAGGGTGGCACATACGTACGTACGTACACACAGATAACATGATTTCATGATTGAACTTTCTGGATCTCTGGGTTGCCTTGATTAATGATGCTGAAATTCTACACACTTATAGAACCTATCAAATAAAAATTTTGTGCAAAGTTTTAACTAATTTCGTTTATTGGTTTTTGAGTTATGATTGATCAAAGAAATGAGATTTCCAGCATAGGCCATTCGTGTAGTCTATTAAGGGATAGAGCGCTCTCGCGCCTCCCTTGATTGTTCATCCAACTGACTGACTATCACATTAACCCTGATCCTCGAGTGGCTTTTGGCCTTGGTAAGTGGTGACACATTAGTATAAAAAAAAAGTGATAGAAATGACTGACTAAATTCATTCTTGTTACTGCTGCAACGAGATTATTCCTGGGAGTTAGGGTCAGGTTTAGCGAGTTTAGGTTTAGGGAGTTAGCAAAAGAGCCCAAGTTACAAAAGTTGGCTGATAGAATTTAGGTTAAGATTGGAATTTGATTCAGAATGTGCTTTTGGACTTCAGGTGTTATTTTGGCAAATCATGAGTAGGAGTTGAAAAGATAAACATTTGTCATTTGTTGTTTGGAGAAGAATGCATGAAAACAAACAATTTGGAGAAATACGATCAGTGACTAAAAAGCATGTTAGCAAATATTGTCACCAAGTTGCAAGGACATTCTGTGTGCTTGCTTTCCTTGTGGGGTCCACCGGGGCATCCACGGTACGCACAAGTATTAGAGTAAAATAATGTCGACATATACCAACAATAAAAGTAAGCAATGAAAATTCTTTTTTGAGTAAATTTCTAAAAGTCGTTCTGCACATGCCAGTATGTAAAACAGTCCATCAGCTTAGGGTCCAGAGGTCCATCTGTCTCCAAGGACCACAGAAACCTAACTGACCCCCCTCCCTCTGCAGGAATATATATTAATATCACTTGATCCTAACCCGAAAGACCACTCGAAATGATCAGCTTACAATTATCAAGCTGTCTCTCATTCTTTCTTTTTTTTTTAATTTAGTTCACCCCAAATAAGGCAAGTTGTTGCTGTAGACGTAAGGGGCTAACGAGAATTAGAGTGAAAGTTTTGGGGGGCATCCTAAATTGGGAGCTGTGCAGCGAGATGCTTGTTCACATTAGTTTTAAATTTCTGCATGTCGGCACAGTCGGGGAAACAGGGAGCAGGGAGGAAGTCAAAAAGCCGGCAGCATGAAGGAGGAAGTTATTGGAGTAGAAGGCTCTCCGGCATCTGGGGGCCTCCACAGTGAATGGATGGGATTTAGCTGATTGTCGAGTTGGTCTAGTGAATTTATGTCGAGGGGGCAGCAGAGTAACCAGTTCATCGTAGAAAGTTAAAGTAACAAGTCCAGTTAAGAGGAATGCCGAGTGTATTTACGTCAAGGAGGCACTAGAGCAGTAAGTTCATCCGAGCACATTCCATTGAAGTACTTGTAAAACAACATTGAGGCGATGGGACAGTGGTGGATAGTGAGGGACAGATATAAGATACTGTTAGGTGTGAGAAGTTTTCTAGCTCGGTAGAGGGAGCCCACCTTCTTTGCAGCAGCTTTGGCAATGTCTTCTATGTATTTGAAGATAGACTGATCTTCTTTGATTAATAAACTTTCTTAAAAACTATCAGGTACTGGTGATATTAATAACATTCACATGTTTCGAATGACTATGGACATAATAAATGACCCCTCCTTGCCCATCTTGTTGGAATATATATATATATATATATATAGATATATATATATAGATATCAGTGTCATTTGTGGTAGACCTCACTTAAAAGGTTAATCTGCTTTATTACTGAACATAAAAACTTACTGATCAGGGGGCCCACCATCTGGTATGAACATTATTTTTCAAAGATCTTAAGTGGGTGATAATCACAGTATTGAAGCTTGGATTCAAGAAGACAGTACTATTTCAAAGACATCAGCCATTTCTTGGGTGGTCTCTCTTCCCTTAGCTAAATATTTCTCATATTGCAAGCTCCTCGTCTGAATGCATTTCAATTATACACCCCATTAAACATGCATTTAGCGTATACACACCCATTAAACATGCATTTCAACTATACACCCCAGTAAACATGCATTTCAACTATACACCCCAGTAAACATGCATTTAGCTTATACACACCCCAGTAAACATGCATTTCAACTATACCCCCCTATTAAACATGCATTTCGAGTATACCCACCCATTAAACACGCATTTCGAGTATACCCACCCATTAAACACGCATTTCGAGTATACCCCCCATTAAACACGCATTTCGAGTATACCCACCCATTAAACACGCATTTCGAGTATACCCACCCATTAAACACGCATTTCAATTATACACCCCATTAAACATGCCTACACCTCTATTAGCAATAACTTGTGCATTTTATTTGTATTGGGATTAATGTATTTATTTATATGCACATGTTTACAGTATTTTCTGATACAGCTGCCAGTCTGATCTTTTGATTTGACTTGGTTGTTTTTTTTTATGGCATATCAACTCTTTTTGTGTTATTTAATCCTAAAACACGATACATTTTGCGAACCAGACATGTTAAATATACGCTGCATGGATCGCATGCAGGCCCATGCAAACACACCTGCTACCCGCATAAAATATACCGTATTTTGTGATTTAATGGCCCAAATTACAGTTTTTATTTTTTTAAACTGTAGAACCGTGCGCCGTTCGCTGAAAAATTATGCGCTTTATTCTGAACGTTTCTTTACACTTAAAAAGGATATATCATATTTTATCGATTTCAAACTTCATTAGTTGCAGCTGCATACAAATCTTTGCCGTTTAATATTTCATTATTTTCTTTTGGTGAACTACTTTTTTTATTTTGCATTCGTGAATGCAGCTAAATTGTTCGTGTGCAAATTGCATGTTCCTAGGTTTAAGTAAGTAATTCACGATAGTTGGTTTGGTTTTATTTAACAGCATATCAACCATCTATGGGCTATTTAATGCCGAATAAAGTTGTCAAATATAATTCTATAGATAGGATAATTATCTATATTCTTAGAATGCATTGCTCTCAGAATACATTGCTCTTAGAATGCATTGCTCTTAGAATACATTGCTCTTAGAATGCATTGCTCTTAGAATGCATTGCTCTTAGAATGCATTGCTCTCAGAATACATTACTTGTAAAAGGAAATTTCACAGTGAGAGTAGGAACATTAATCTTAGAAAACATTACTCCTAGAAAAAAAATTACAGAGAGGGTAGGGGCATTACTCTCAGAAAACATTACTCTTTGGCATTTGTAGTCTTCTTTGTTCTCAACATAACTGACCCTCAGCAATCGTTTCCTATTATCTATTTGGAGAGAAAAATAAAAAGCAGAAATAAGGTTTTTATTGATTGAATAATACGGCTAGGGATGAACTTATAGATACTAAGGCATGACGTGACCAGCCAATTGATCGGATCGGGCCTCTTATACCTCCCGTTTAAGGACCGAAGAGATTATGGAACATAAAGAAAACCACTGTAATACCAATATTAGTAGGAGCACTAGGAACAGTTTTTCAAAAATCAGGAAAAAAAGACTAAGGACAAACTTGAATCAAAGGAAGGATTGACACCATGCAAAACACGGCACTGATGAAAACAGCTGAAATATTAAGGAAAATCCTTGAGTGCAGAAACCAAGCTATATAAAGGTAACGTTGACCAACCACAGGTAAACTGAAATAGAATAACGATGTGTAAACACAAGTAAAAATATCGAAAGGACATTTTACATGAATCTAGGAAGGATAATTATTTATATTCTTAGAATACATTGCATTACTTACAGAAAACATTACTCTTAGAAGGAAATTTTACAGAGAGGGGACCCTCATTACCCTGAAACAAAAACAAACATTACTCCCAGAATACATTGCTCTTAGAGTACATTACATGTCGAAGGAAATTTCACAGTGAGAGTGGGAACATTACTCTTTGAAAAACATTACTCCTTGGAATTGGTAATCTTTTTTGTTCTCAACACGATTTACCCTCAGCCACCGTCTTCTCGTATTTATTTGGGAGAAAAAAAAAAAAGGAGAAATAAGATTTTTATTTTTTGAAGAATCCGATTGACTAATAGGGTTAGGGATGGACTTATAGATACTAGGGTATGACGTGACCAGCCGATTGATCGGATCGGGCCTCTTTGACCTCCCGTCTAGCCCTAGTAAGGGTCGCAGTGGAATAATGGCTCAGCAACCAGGATCCCGCCCTAAGGCATCACGGGGCACAACCTACGGCCTACAGGTGACCCCGTTATCGTTTTTTGTTTCCCCCCCCCTCTGCATGGGGTTGCAGTTGGTGAATTCGTAGAAATAATGATAGAGTATTTATTTACCTCCTCTCCAGGAGGTTAGGCACAAGGCCAGTTTTATCTTACTCCCACAAGTAAGATGTGACCCAAGGTCTGGTCGGAAAAGTGGGGTTTGAAAAGCCAGCGCCCGAGAAAGTGAGCACTCTGGCCATTAAAAATTGCCTGGGCAACCCTGTCGGCATTCCCCGGTAGGGGCACCTCAGGCAGTAAGCAATAAACTTACTCCTCCCCAAAGAGGGGAGACAAAGCCTGGGAATGTGGACCTCCTAGAACTGTACAGGACCGACCCATAGACCGGTGTAAATCAAGCCCCGAAGGCCAAGACAATACCAGTTTATGGGGCGTAGTATCCATCGGAACAGATACTACACTTTGATCTTAGTCAAAAAGAGAGTAGACCTAGAGACACACTAGCATTTGTGCGCATATTGCATGTTCCTACGTTTAAGTAAGTAATTTATGATGGAAATTAAGTATCATCCTTCACCAGATTGTGAACTCTATTAAGGCAAGAACGAGTGCCCTGAGCGGCACCTCCCCAGATGTGGCAGCAGTACCTCCCCATCCTAGGACGTATTTGGCTCTTATACAGGTAAAGGATTGCATCAGGAATGAAGTACTTTATTTTAATGGAAATCGCTCCATACAAGGCATGAAGCCACTTGATGTAAGAAGCTAAAAAAAAAAAAACACTACTTCAAGGTCAAAAACTAGCTAACGAGTTTGATGGAACCCAGAAAACAGCAATTCTTCCCCCTTTGTCAGAAACATCGGTCAAAATTGTTTTATTTAAAAAAAAAAAAAACGGCGGGAATTTAGTTGCCAACCAAATAGAAATATAATAATTTTGTCTGAATATTTTTGTCCTTTACAAATATGAGAGACGTTTATGCCGTACCTTGTATATTTGTAGATGTTGTGATTGATTGACATATTTGAAGGTATTTTTATTGAATGGATTGCTAGTAAAAGTATCAGGGGTTTTTTTGTTGTTGTTTTTTTAATGAAAATCGCTCCAGACAAGGCATGAAGCCACTTTATGTAAGGAGCTAAAAAAAAAAAATAAATAAAAAAAATACTACTTCAAAGTCAAAAACTAGCCAACGATAAGTGTTGGATGGAGGATATATTCCGATCCAGAAAGCAGCAATTCTTCCCCCTTTGTCAGAAACATCGCTCATGGAATGTGCGGAGTAAATGACAAAATAAGGGAAGCGAGAGTTACGAGGCTACCGAAAGTTTTTTTTTTCTTAGCTCCATACATCAAGTGGCTTCATGATTTGTCTGGAGCGATTTCCATAAAAAAAAAAAAAAATTTTTAAATTACCAAAAAAAATAAATAAATAAAAATGCTTACAAAAGGTCAAGTCAGAAAGCTAGAGTCAATGTCGACGTAAGTTTTTCGCTATTTATTTTACAAAGAGTCGCCAACTTAATAGGTCCCTCACTATCCACCAAGATCCAGCCCCTGTCCCATCGCCGCAATGTTGCTTCCTTGTGCCTGTTTTTTCAAGTACTTCAATGGATTGTGCTCTGGTGAGCTTGCTGCTCTGGTGCCCCCCACGACGCAAATTCACTAGACCAACCCCGACAATCTGCCAAATCCCATCCATTCACCGTGGAGGTCCTCAGATGCCGAAGAGCTTTCTACTCCAAAAGCTTCTTTCCTGGTGCTGCTGGACTCTGGAACTCCCTCCCTGCTCCATGTTTTCCTGATGGTACTGACATGCAGAAATTTAAAACTAATGTAAACAGACATCTCGCTGCACAGCTCCTAATTTAGGTTGACCCTTCTCCTCCAAACTCTCACCCTTTTTTCTCAGTAGCCCCTTACGTCTACAGTGGCGCCCTGCCTTGTTTGGGGTGAATTATGTTAAAAAAAAAAAAATACAGTTTAAGTTTTATCATCCGTGTGTTATGCGTTAAGCTTTTCACATAGCAACAATTCTGAATGTGTTTAGCAACAATTCGATCATCTTTGTTTTGTTGTTTTAACTTTCCTAATATCAATCGAAAATCGACATCTTTGATTATTCAGCATCACTGGATAACAGGATTGACGAGGTAAGTCGATTTAAGCAATTGCATCATCTTGTAGTCTAATAAAGTTGTAATTTGTTTTCATGCGAATCTCAAATCGTGAGCTGGCGTTGTCTTTTTTGGGGGGGAGGGGGTTGTTCTTTTTTAACTTTTATTCACCCTAAACTTCCCTGAAGTTGGTTAAATTAATTTAGGGCAGTCTAATCATCTTGTAAGGGCATTTAAATTAGATTTGAAACCGGGAGTAAGTGTTAACAAGGTGTGTTTAAAATATATATTTTGTCGAATAATATATTAAAAAAATCCCAATAATTTTACGTACTTTTTAAAAATGGCTTCCACATTCTTAGATGCAAGAAACGACATCAGCCCTAGTTAGATGGGAACGGTGGAGGTCTTGGACTGCCAAAAGTGTTCAAGTTGGTAAAGGATAGGCATCCAGCCGTAAAATTGCCTTAAATACAGCAGGAAAAAAGAAAGGCAGTGCCAGTAGCACTAATGCTGCTGGTAATGTCTTGGGCTTCGTAGATCCCAGGATGTGTGGATCTTCAGGGCCTATGGATTCCATCAAGCCTTGCCAAGGAGTGGAGAGGAAGACTTAGATTTCGAGACTAGACAATCAGGCCCCACCCTCATCAGAGGATTAATTGTGGCCTGATTCAACAAATAAACCGGTTGATGATGATGATGATGATGATGATGAAGAGGTCCAATTTATGCTCAGAAAATTACTTTATCTGGGTTTTTTTTATGATAGCAGATGGGATTTATAATTTAGCGTACGTGTTAAGAATCTGTTCGTTAAACTACATTTTTATAACGCACATTTCCACCAAAAATCCCGAGCAGAACTAGAAACAGAATTAGATTAAACAGAGTCAGAGTCTCGTAACTTCCCCTCAGATCACGTCATCAAAGTTATTTTAACAAACACTTGCTCTATCCTCTCCAAATTGGGTGAACTTCAATCCATTATCGTAGATAAAAAAGTAGACCTGATAGTAATAACTGAAATTTGGTAGTTTTGTTTTACGGCATATCAACCCTTTTTGGGGTATTTAATGCCGAATCTGGTCTTGTTTTCTTCTCTTTTTTGTTTCTTTCCCATTTTAATATCTGTTTCTATTTAACCCATAGTTGGGACCCTAACAGGTACTACCACTCCGGGTCAGGGTGGACCTGGGAGCAATGGTAATTAAGAGGAGGCTCCACATTCCCCAAAGTCCGTAAGCCGGATCTCACCATCGGATGTAGTTTAAGGTCATATCCAGGACCGGGAGTAGGGTAGGAAAAATAAAAAAGGGGAGGGAGAAAGGGAGAGGGGCTGTTGTTTTTGTTTTTGGTTTTGTAGAACATAATTAAGTTTTACAAACAAAAAAAACAAAACAAAAAAAAAACAACAAAAAACGTCAATGTAGGTGAATTTCGTCTCAGGGAGCCACAGGGACTGAAATTTGATTCTCCTCAAAAGTTAAAGAAACAGAGATTCATTTTATTTCACTGTGACAGATCTCAAAGAAAAGGCGGTGGAGTTATGGTGTCCGCAAGATCCTCGCTCAAGCCATCCCAACTATTTTTTCCTTCCAGATGTTCACCTGTCAGATAAAGTTGATGCTGTTCTTTGCAATATAAACGTGGGCAGAGAAAATATTCCTGTACTTTCTAGAATATCGCAGTCCAAGTTCTACAGAAGCTGATGACCAAAGGCTCGCTAATGCTATGAAAGCTGTATCCAAATGCTAGAGTGACTGTCTCATACTGGGAGATTTTAATGCGCCAACTATTGACTGACAGTCAAATCTGTTCACTTCCGATGACGCATTTGACAACTTTCTTTTGGACACGATGGAGGAATATTTTCTTTACCAGCATGTTATGAAACCTACAAGAGCTAGAAGCGGCCAGAGATCATCAGTGATGCTTGACAATGATTTCACCCGTTACCCCATCAGATCCCTTTATTCTCTGCAAATTTTGCCTCCACTTGGTAAAAGTGATGATGCAATACTAATTTTCTTTTTTCATGCACACTTCGTTTGCACTCAGATCAACTGAGAAGAAAATTTGCCGCTATGAATCTTGGTGACAATATTTGCTCTCATGCTTTTAGTCGTTGATCGTATTTCTCCAAATTGTTTGTTTTCATGCATTCTTCTCCAAACAACAAATGACAACTGAGAAGAAAATTTGCTGCTATGAATCCTGATCTTATTAAAGCGGCCTCCGATGTGATAGATTGGTATAGCCTCACTGAGTACCAATCTGTTGAGACAATGTGGATAGAAAAAAAAGAAGTTCCTGTTGCGCCTTACGGATATGTCCGTACCTCTGAAGACGCCAAAACACAAACCATCGATTTCTAGGAAGATTCTTCGTAAATGAAAGCCGAGAAATGCTGCACTAGAGGCACTACCAAAAAACAATGTCTGAGATGGCTTTTGAGGTCTACAAAAAACAACCATTATTATGGTACTTAAAAAGTATTTTAAAAATAAACTATTCTGTTTTTTTTGTTTTTTTTATAGGATTTTGACAGTACAATTTACTTATTACAGGGCTGGATACGTATACAACTCGCCAAACCTGTACACTTTACCATTCTCCACAAAGAATAGATGGATTTTTGTTCAATGGTTTATTCCTCTAGATCCATTGTGTTCTTTCTATAATTATTAACAACCTAACCCTAACCTTATGAAGAATGTGTTGTCATTCACTATGGAGAGACTATATTTTGCACATCACATGTCGACCCATTGAATATGCCACGAATAAACCATCCCGGAAAGCCATCTCTTTAAAATAAAATTCTGGGTGGTCCAATATAAAAACAAAGATATTTTCAATTTCCTCTGTACTCGCCCCCTTTGTACTTTGGCCGAGCATCGAACACCTGCAACGTCACCATTCGACCACCTAAAGGCTGACTGCTGGAGATATCCACTAAAAACAGCTGCCAGTTAGTCTACTCAAAGGGGATTATCATTGAGACAATCTATGAACATTACTTTTTGGTCTCAGCATGATTCCCTGTTTTTATGCTGCACTTATTTCATTTCAAAGAGAAATAAGATTCTGTGTGGCCAAAATACAAAATCAGAGAGATTTTCAAATTCCTTTTCCTTTGACCGTGCACTTATCACCTGCACCGTCTGCCATTCGCATGCACCGAGTGCATGTTTACAACTATTTCACTGTATCACAGCTCTTCAGGCTGAGATTGAAACCCGGATGTCTTTTTGACAGTTCAAGCCTTTATCTACTGTACCATCGGCATAAGCGAGAAAAGAAAATCCCATTGTTTATATAAACAATATCAGCAGTCAAAAAGTGCTCAATTAGTTTTTATGACAAGCTTTTCATTATCGTTAATGACAGCTGGCGATTTCACCGAGTTGATATGTCTTCTTTGTAGAAAAGGTTTGACCCGACATTTCGCCATGTGAAGGTGCATTATCATGCTGAAATATGAGTTTCTTTATCAAACGTATTTGACTATCGAAAAATTTTGATTCCATATCATGTGAATAACTAAATCACAGATCAAAAATCGAAGAGATAAAAATGTTGATTCTTTTTATTTAAGAAAATAAAATAAAATAAATAATTTCCTATCAAAAAAATAAAAATTGTCACCCTATTCTTATATATATATATATATATATATTTTTGTGTTATAATGAAATAATTCCAGGAGGAGATCCGGGTATGAGAGCTCAATGTAATAAACAGAGCAAGAATAAAATGAAATATAGTAACACGAAATTACATAATCATCGATGCAATAATTTATTTCAACCCTGTGGTTTTTTCAAGCATCCGATCCAGACGATTACATTTTTCAGTTTCAAAAATGTAATCGTCTGGATAGGATGCTTGAAAAAACAACAGGGTTGAAATAAATTATTGCATTGATGATTATGTAATTTCGTGTTATTATACTTCATTTTATATATATATATATATATATATATATATATATATATATATATCATGCTAGCTGTATACTATGTGATATATATATATATATATAGAGAGAGAGAGATATAGATATATATATATAAAATTAAATAAACATTATTACAGTCTATGTCAAATAGCCAGCGTTTCGATGATCTTACATCTTATCACAGACTGAATACAATAAAAAAGTAAAAATGGGAAACTTGCATTAATATCGCCGCCAGAAAAAAAAATAAAAGGGCGTGAAGAAAAAGAGAAAAGAAGAAAAAGAGAAAAGAAAAAAAAGAGAAAAGAAAAAAAAAGAAAAGAAAAAAAGGAAAGAAGAAAAGAGAAAAGAAAAAAAGAAAAAGAGAAAAGAAAAAAAGAAAAAAGAAAAGAAAAAAAGAGAAAAGAAGAAAAGAGAAAAGAGAAAAGAAAAAAAGAAAAAAAGAAAAAAGAGAAAAGAAAAAAAAGAGAAAAGAAAAAGAGAAAAGAAAAAAAAGAGAAAAGAAGAAAAAGAGAAAAGAAAAAAAGAGAAAAGAAAAAAAAGAGAAAAGAAAAAAAGAGAAAAGAAAAAAAGAGAAAAGAAAAAAAAAGAAAAGAAGAGAAAAGAAAAAAAAGAGAAAAGACAGAATCAAATCCAGTCCAAGGTCGCATCAGCAGAAATCGGTCACTGGCCGTTAACCCTTCAAAATTGCATTAATGAATCCCTCTCTCCCTTTTAACGAACGCCCCTCTCTATATAACTATCATTCTGAAAATAAAGCCAGGCATGATGGAAAAGAGAAAGTTTAGAATTATAACTGCTCTACTTGATATTGAGCACTCTTGAAAATATTAGTTTTATGTTCACTTTAATAATATATTTTAACTTATTGTTGTGGGGTACAAATCACTCCTATTGAAGAACTAATGGAAGCAACCATCTATAATAAATACCATGGTTGCAAAGACTCAAACAGAGGACACTCCTATCATGTGAGTGTCCACGTGTGGTATCTGTTCCGATGGATACTACACCCTATAGACCGGTGTTGTCTTGGCCTTCAGGCATGATTCCGCCGGTCTATGGGTCTGTCCTGTGCAGTTCTAGGAGGTCCACCCTCCCAGGCTTTGCCTCTCCTCTTTGGGGAGGAGTAAGTTGATAGCTTACTGCCTGAGGCGCCCCTACCGGGGAATGCCGACGGGGCTGTCCAGGCAATTTTTAATGGCTAAAGCGCTCACGTTCTCGGGCGCTGGCTTTTCAAATCCCACTTTCCGACCTTGTGTCACATACTCCTATAGTGGGTAGGTGTTAAATATCGAGGACACTCCTATTATGTGAGAGTCCACGTGTGGTATCTGTTCCGATGGATACTACACCCTATAGACCGGTGTTGTCTTGGCCTTCGGGGCATGATTCCGCCGGTCTATGGGTCTGTCCTGTGCAGTTCTAGGAGGTCCACCCTCCCAGGCTTTGCCTCTCCTCTTTGGGGAGGAGTAAGTTGATAGCTTACTGCCTGAGGCGCCCCTACCGGGGAATGCCGACGGGGCTGTCCAGGCATATTTTAATGGCTAAAGCGCTCACGTTCTCGGGCGCTGGCTTTTCAAATCCCACTTTCCGACCTTGTGTCACATACTCCTATAGTGGGTAGATGTTAAATATTGAGGACATTCCTATTCATGTTTTACCGCATGGTAGGAATCCGGTCATCTCCTACCACATTTAGTGGCGTTACTGTATTGCTATGAATAAATACATTGTATATTTTAACCCGTCACAATTTGTGGTTGTTATCTTTGTGACCCCTAGCACGGGTCTACAATACTTATATATATATGATTATTTTTATTTACACAAACACGTACAAAATCTAGGACACTGGCATGTCGATGTTATCAATCAACAGCTATTATAAACAGATCTCATCAGGCAGAGTTAGAATCCGATCTTAACCTTAGATCATATTCGGAAAGAACCTTGTGTGTATATAAATATATATATATATATATATATATATATATATATATATATATATATATAACCTTAGATCATATTTGATATGATCTAAGGTTAAGATCGGATTCTAACTCTGCCTGATGAGATCTCAGTTTATAATAGCTGTTGATCGATAACATCGACATGCCAGTGTCGCAGATTTTGTACATGTCTGTGTAAATAAAAATAATCATATATAAAAGCTCTATTTGATATTGAGCACTTTTTATAAACCCGATTGAAATTCTTTGGATTACTACCCTGTGGATGTTTTACCTGGATTATTATTATTATTATATATATATATATATATATATATATATATATATATATATATATATATGCATACATACAGGGTGTTGTAACAAAATCTGACACGTGACAAAAAGAAAACGAAATGGACAATAAAAACAAAAATTGTATATGCAGAGACCCGGCAGTTTATTTAGCAACAGTTAGAATTACATACTACATTATTTCTCAATCGTGTGAGGAGGGCGGCCACAAGTCCGTCGACCAGTGGTTAGGAACATTGGCCTTGTGTGTATCATCAGAGTCCTGTCGGAAGACGTAAGGGCGTCCAGCAGCGATCTAGTCCATCCAGGACTTCACTTTTTGTCAAGTGTCGGATTTTGTTGCAACATCCTGTATATATACTAGCTGCTAAGTTAAAAACTTGGTAAAGGAGACTTGGAGGAAGTAAAGGTCTGGAAGTGAATGTTAGCAAGACCAAAGGGATGATCAGTGGTTGTAGTGTTGGAAAGTTTCCCAAAATAAGAAAGTTTCCCTGCTCTGTTTGTGGAAAGGGAGTTGGGTGCAACTGAAATTTTTGTGGTACCTGTAAATATTGAGTACATAGAGTATTTGTGTGCAAGAAGTGGAAGTAGAAGAGTGCATTCTCGCATTAGCTAGTATGATTCAAAGAAGATAACTCCTGATATTGAATGGGTGTCAAGTGCAATTCAATCTTTTGTGCACAAAAAGTGCAGTGGAATTACTGGTAGGTTGAGAGAGGATAACCAATTTGTGTGCAAGAAGTGGAAGTAGAAGAGTGCATTCTCTCATTAGCTAGTATGATTCAAAGATAACTACTGATGTTGAATGGGTGCCAAGTGCAATTCAATCTTTTGTGGTACTTTGGGTGCACAAGAAGTGCAGTGGAATTACTGGTAGGTTGAGAGAGGATAACCAATTTGTGTGCAAGAAGTGGAAGTAGAAGAGTGCATTCTCTCATTAGCTAGTATGATTCAAAGATAACTACTGATGTTGAATGGGTGCCAAGTGCAATTCAATCTTTTGTGGTACTTTGGGTGCACAAGAAGTGCAGTGGAATTACTAATAGGTTGAGAGAGGATAACCAATGTGTGTGCAAGAAGTGTAAGACAATGGAGATGGATGAGAACTAGAATGTGGATAGGATAAAGTATATGTTACGTCTTCATGTTTATACGTTTCGGTTCAATTACAACTCAGAAAAATGAAGGAAGTACGAAATAGAACCTTTAACAGATTTATTTAACAAACACACTGATTGAATTAGAATATAGAAAAACCGCTGAACGCGAGATGCTTGTTTGATTGTGAGACCGTTCTGTTTACTTTTCACTGTTTGGCAGACGACTTCTTTAATCCCAGGGACGATAACTCTTACTTTTTAATTCAAGGGAAATAACTCGATTTTGTTTTGTTAGGTTCCCCTAGCATTATATCTGGATGGCGAAGCTATTGTTCAGAAGAGATGCTTGTAAAAAAGTAGTCGGGTGCAATTCAATTTTTTATGATACTTGTATGCATTGGGTACACAAAAAGTGCCGTGGAATTACTGGTAGGTTGAGAGAGAGGATAACCAATTTGTGTGCAAGAAGTGTAAGACAATGGAGATGGATGAGAACTCAGATGTGGAGAAAGTGTATTTGGATGGCGAAGCTATTGAGGTTGTCAAGGTACTTCTGCCATTACTAACCAGCAGAGCGTTACCACTGTCAACCAAAGGAAGAGTCTATCAGACATGTGTACGCAGTGTGATGATGTATGGAAATGAAACCTGGCCAGTGAGGGTTGAGGACATGTGTTGCTTGGGAAGAATTTCTTTCTCTTTTAATAGATACAAACAAAATATTCCCTTTTTGTGACTAAAATAGGAATGAATCTACAGGTGCAAATGAATGCTTTATTTACAGATTTAGGAGAGGGAGAGGGAGGGAAAGAAAGTGAGAGAGAAAGAAGGAGAACGAGAAAGAAAGAGAGGGAGACAGAGAAAGAAAGGAGAGAGAGAAAGAGGAATTTCTGCCATTACTAACCAGCAGAGCGTTATCACTGTCGACCAAGGGAAGAGTCTATCAGACATGTGTACGCAGTGTGATGATGTATGAAAGTGAAACCTGACTCATGAGGGTTGAGGACATGCGTTGCACGGAGAGAAACAATATGAGAATGATACAATGGATGTGTAATATTAGTCTTAAAGACAGACTTAGATCTGATGACCTTAGAGGAAGATTGAATTTGGACAGTCTAGGGAGATGTGCGCAGAAGAGTAGACTTCAATGGTTAGGGTTAGGCTTGGCCACATTGAAAGAATGGATGAGAGTTCTTGGGTTAGGTAGCAGGTCCAGTTCACAGGGGAAGGCTAAGGAAAACATGGGAGAAAGTGATAAAAATGGGCCTGAGGGATATGGGTGCTCTTTTGGGGGGTAAATGGTAAAGTTTACAAAATAATAATAATGTGGCCCACATATTCACCGTGTTGCCCAGAATACGTATCCCATAATTAATAATAAGTTCATTAGTTTTGGAGTTCACCCCCCCCCCCCACACACACATACATATATCGCCAGAACCTCAATGAGGGAGTGTGAATTACCTACTAGACACCATCCTCGAGTGGCTTCGGTCTCTCTGTACAAGGGTTTGTCAGGACAACCTGACATGAGGATACTTCACCTTACAAGTAAAACCTGACCAAATATTCAAAATAACATAGTATTCGAAGCCCAAATAAGATCCCCTCGACACAGCCGTACGAGAAATAGTGCCCCTTCTAGTGATGTGACCTCAAGTAACAACACTTATTTAGCTGGATACTCCACCAGACCAGATGAATTCTTGTTTTGGAATCCTGTTAAGATCAAAAGACCACCAGAAAGATACATTACAACATAGTTAACTGGTCAATTGTGGAGAGGGAACATTAATGTTCTTCACTTCTTTACTAACTTGACGTTTGACAAATAAAGAACTTAAATAGAATGTTCGAATATCTATATATATATCATATAGATATCAAGTGCTCGCCACAGGAAGGGTTCCCTTGATTTCTGAGAACTTCGACTGAAGTAAAATGAAACCAAAAACATTGACATGTGTGTGCACCGGTCCAGTTGAGATTTCATTACATAATAGAACTCAAAATTTAATGTAGAGCAATTCTTTTCTCTATCAAATTTTTTATATCTCGCTTATTTTTAAAGTTTTTGATTTTGGTCGGGATAGGAGGTGCAGGTTTGAGAGGATTAACCCCCAAATTGTAAAGTTAACAACAAAAAAAAAAATAATGTGCCCATATAACTCATCGTGTTGCCTAGAATACGTATTCCATAATGATATTTTCCTTAGTTTAGGAGTGAATCCTATATATATATATATATATACAGGGTGGGCCAAAATAAGGGTCCTATCTTTAAATTTGAATAACTTGAATTTGAATAACTTCCACAAAATAAAAGTTAAACTCACCAAACTTTATGTGTGTGTAGACTGACCCTTCCGAGATTTTTTGAAATAAACAAAACAAATTTTAGCCGAAAAACACTTCTTAAAACTTACAAAAACTAAAGTATTGTTTTTTACACTGTTTTGAGTTTTTTAAGCAAAAATGTTTTCTAAATGAGGGTACGTTCCTTAGGGCTAATACGGCTCATGCTTGCTTCGGAAGGGGTCCTTTACTTATTCTAAAAAAAAAAAAAAAAAAAAAAAAAAAAAAAATCAATAAATAAAAAAGTTATGAATTTTTAAAAATAGGACCCTTATTTTTGCCCACCCTGTATATATATATATATATATAGGTACTTGGCATCGGTAGTTTCCGGATGTTTATGTAGATGGCCAGAAAAAGCCGAATGAAAAGTCGGTTGCCTGCGCCCCCCCCCCCCCCCCAAAAAAAAAAATTGGGCTGGATTTACAAATGGAAATAAATTATCTGCCGCTGTTCACTAAACTGCACAAGTGTCGATTTTTTGTTTTCTAATCTCTCCACCTGGGCAACGCCGAGTAAATTTAGCTAGTATTGCATATGAAATAAATTTTTACAAAATAAAATTTTAAGTCTAAAATAACTGTTCGAAAACAAAAATCCAATTTTTTCACAATAAAAATTAAAGTTAGTTCAAAATTTTTGGTAGGAAAAAAAATAATGGCATTGAGAATTTTCTAGATTTGGGATTTACAAAAAATAAGACATTTAAAAAAAAAATTCTTTTTTTAATAAATATTACAATATGGTCAACAAGATTCTCTACGATTTTTCTTGAAGAAAAATATAAATATATATTATATATATATATATAAATATAGATAAAATAAAAAGAAAAGTTATTTAAATCCAAGAAAAGGGGTTCTTTCATACAATAGTGGCGCTATCGAAAATACCATTTTTCTTTGAGGATCACAAATGATCCAATACTCGACTTTCGCGTATACACTTTTAATTCTAACCAGAAATTACTTTCTATTCGGCAATTTAAAGGCTTAAAATCATTTTCAAATATCAAAGTCTACGAAGTAAGCACCCGTCTCCAAATCGGGCTTCAAAACGTCTTTTTTTTTTCTGTAATTCTACAGAATTTGAACTGAACTTCTTTTTTCTTTTTTTTTTAACCCTAACTCAACTCAAAACTAACCTTGACCTAAGTTGTAGGTTTAGTTCAGCAAAAGTCAGTTTGGTTCGGTTCAAATTCTGTAGAAGCACCCTTTTCCTACGTATTTTGGGCCGTTAAAAACGAATATTATAGGAGCATGGGCAGTAAGACAAACTCCTATAATATTTTGTAACAAAAAAAACAAAAAAAACGGACGTCAAACGAAAGGAAAACAAATAAACAAAGCCCTTAAAATATTAGGGTTGGGGTTAGGGTAGGTTTCGAGACGAGAGTGGTTCAATAACATTGCAAAAAAAAAAAAAAAAAAAAAAAAAAAAGGGAAAAAAGGGATTTCACTTTCACAGCAATTTCTTCGTGTCCTTGCAATATTCGGACGCGATTTAGTAGTTTTTAAAATGCAAAAGTCAAGTATTACGGTTCCGTTGTGCTTTTCTTGGAGCAAAGAAAAAGAAACGGTATTTTTTCGACAACGCCTCAACTGTGAGACATCGAAGAATCGAGGAATCAGATCTGCAGAAAAGACACAGTAGTAAACACCGTTTTTCTTTTTTAAAACGACAAAGAAAAAAACATTGGTTAAAAATGAAGTCAATAAATGCCATTTTTGAATTTTGGTAATTCGGAATTCCTTAAAGAATAGAAAACCGAAAAGAAAAAAAAGATTAATTTATGGAATTGCTAGAAAGATTTAACTTAGTGTTGACATACGAGAAAGAGATAATTTTAATCCAGAGATAATCTCTGTGGATTATATCGTGTGTGTGTGTCAATGTTTGTTCTTAAATGTTATGCAGAAATGGATTTTTATTAGCCTTGAAAATACAAGATCTGAAAAAAATGTGACCCGTTGGATCATACATTTAGCTCGGGTTACATTGTTTGAATCAAGAAAAGGTGAGTTTGCAAAGCCAGTTAAATAATAATAATAAAAAAGAGTCTTTCTGCTCGTCATATCTCTCCAGCTACGTGTTAAATAATATTATTTGTGATATTTTCTTTTGTTTATAATAGACTATGCCGATCTTGAGTTTTATTATGAGAGAGAGAGAGATGGGTATGAACAGAGTTAGGGAGAGATAGAGATAGGAAAAGAGAGTGATAGGAAAAGAGAGGGGGAGGCATAGAGAGAGAGGGAGGGAGGGATAGAGAGAGAGAGGGGGATAGAGAGAGAGGGGGAGGGATAGTAAGGGGGAGGGGGATAGAGAGGGGGAGGGATAGAGAGAGAGATAGAGAGAGGGGGATAGAGAGAGTGGGGGGATAGAGAGAGAGGAGGGATAGAGAGAGAGGGGGGATAGAGAGAGGGGGATAGAGAAAGAGGGGGGATAGAGAGAGAGGGGGGATATAGAGAGAGGGGGATATAGAGAGAGGGGGGATAGAGAGAGAGGGGGATAGAGAGAGAGGGGGGATAGAGAGAGAGGGGGGATAGAGAGAGAGGGGGGGATAGAGAGAGAGGGGGGGATAGAGAGAGAGAGGGGGAATAGAGAGAGAGAGGGGGAATAGAGAGAGAGAGGGGGAATAGAGAGAGAGAGGAGGGGGTAGAAAGAGAGAGGAGGGGGATAGAAAGAGAGAGGAGGGGGATAGAAAGAGAGAGGGGGATATAGAGAGAGAGCTTTTATATTATTTATGGAAGTCACTCCAGACAAGGCATGAAACCACTTGATGAAAGTAGAAGCTAAATCTAATTATAAAAAGGTAGAAGGTAGAATCACTTCAAGACAAACAAAGTTTGAAAGAAACCCCACCACCAGCGTTCAATCCCTTGGACTCCAAACAAGCAAGTCACAAAGTAAGCCCTTCAAGATTCCAATAGGGAAGGAAAGAGTTACATCACTTGGACCACACTGAAAGACCACTCAAGATTATCAGCTGTTAATCTAGAGACATAAAAAAAACATACTGGCCAGGGTGCCCCGTATTTGGAGGGACATTACTATTTCAAAGACTCAAGTGGCTCACAATCACAGAATGGAACCTTATATCCGAGCGGACATTACTATTTCAAAGACTCAAGTGGCTCACAATCGCAGAATGGAACCTTATATCCGAGGGGACATTACTATTTCCAAGACTCAAGTGGCTCACAATCACAGAATGGAACCTTATATCCGAGGGGACATTACTATTTCAAAGACTCAAGTGGCTCACAATCACAGAATGGAACCTTATATCCGAGGGGACATTACTATTTCCAAGACTCAAGTGGCTCACAATCACAGAATGGAACCTTATATCCGAGGGGACATTACTATTTCCAAGACTCAAGTGGCTCACAATCACAGAATGGAACCTTATATCCGAGCGGACATTACTATTTCAAAGACTCAAGTGGCTCACAATCACAGAATGGAACCTTATATCCGAGGGGACATTACTATTTCCAAGACTCAAGTGGCTCACAATCACAGAATGGAACCTTATATCCAAGAGGACATTACTATTTCCAAGACTCAAGTGGCTCACAATCACAAAATGGAACCTTATATCCGAGCGGACATTACTATTTCTAAGACTCAAGTGGCTCACAATCACAGAATGGAACCTTATATCCAAGCGGACATTACTATTTCAAAGGTCACCCAAGAAATAGGCTGGTCTCTCTCTTCTCTTCACTAAATATTTCTCGCACTGCAGGCCCGTCATTGTGTCATGCATCTGTACACCCCATTAAAAATGCACATGCAACATTGCACATGTTTGCACCGTGTCCTGCCATGGCGACCGATAAACAGAGGATAGATTCAGGACAGATCAAACAGGCTCTGTTGACAGCATACGCAACAAATGCGTTCAATGCATCTGATCAACTTATAACACGATTACTTTGCCAGGAGGAGAGAGTGGACTAGTTCCTGGATGACTTGCATTGCCTGGCTCAACTGGTTGGGGTATCGTTGCCTGAATGGTGGATGCTGTGCCCATTTTTGTCGGGCCTGCCACAACATCTTAGATGGCTTCCTTGGCCCTCGTCCAGGATGGTCACCACGAGTGTAGCACAGCTTCTAACCTCCTAGGCTCGGGCTGTAATGACCGATGGCAGGGGGAGCACAATGAAATTGGTCGCTACATCTGTTTAATAAACGTGTGCAGCCACTGAAGTTTCTCACACAGAAGAAAGGTTATTTATTTCTAAAAAAATCTTTTATGGAAGTTGCTTAAGACAGGGCATGAAGCCACTTGATGTAAAGAGCTAAAAAGAACGAAAGATGATTATCGCAAAGACAGGAGTTGCCCATTGACCAAGTCTACAGGTAGGCGGGAAACAGTCAGCAGGAAGAGAGTTCCACAAGTCTGCAGGTCTTAGAAAGAAGCTACTGGAATAGGAAGCTGTATTAGAACAAGGAATCTGAACAGCGAATTGGTGAAGACCACCAGACCAATGAATCAAACGAGCTGGAACAAAGGAAGCAGGGAATAAATCAGACAATTCTGAAGAACACATACTCAGATCTTAACCATATGGTCAGACACTGCATGCAGGGATGCTCAGAGAAGACGGATAGCCAAGCACGAAGGTCCCGCCGCTGTATACAATGCTTTCGATGCAACAAAATCAGGCACAAGAAAATGATTAAAGGGAAGACAACATTAGTACCGGTCTTCTTCCCGTGAAAACAAATCCGTAAAAAGTAGACATAAAAAGTATTCTGACGTTAGTTCAAAGCAAATTATTTTTTTTGTTTCAAAACAATTTCTAATGTTTGTTTTTTTGCCAATAAAAACGATACGTATATGTATCGGAGTTACTTACTCTCTCATGCACAAACTCGTATAGATTCTGACCCAGAAAACAGCAATTCTTCCCACTTTGTCAGAAGCATTGCTCATGAAAGGTGAGGACTAAAGGACAAAATAAGGGAAGCGAGATGTCCCGAGTAGTGTTGCGACGATTAATCGGAATCGGAACTTTTTAGGGTATCGAAATCGGAAAAATTTATGCCTAATTTCTGATGTCAAAAACGATTCTTTTTATGTTTTTTTTTTTGTTTGTTTTTGGTTAAAACATAATTTTCCATTTCTGGTACAAATTATGAAATGATAAATATTTATTGATTTTAAACTACCAGTAAAACTGAAATCTGTAGATCATTATAACGAATTTAGGTAAAAATGGCGCCGGAAAAAAGAGAAATAAATCTATAAATCTTTAGTTGCCTCATTATTTTCAATCATTTACGGAAAAAAAAACATCTATAGATCACCCCCCACCCCCACCCACCCACAGGTGTATTTTTACGTTTGCGAAAATATATGAACATATTACATGGGTTTTTACAGTAATCCGAAAATTATAATTAAAAAAAAACAATAATTCTATAGCTAAATATTTAGAGATTTAATCGGAATCGGTAATTGTATCAGAATCGGGGATGTATAACAGAATCGGTAATTGTATCAGAATCGGGTATGTATAACAGAATCGGGGATGTATAACAGAATCGGTAATTGTATCAGAATCGGGGATGTATAACAGAATCGGTAATTGTATCAGAATCGGGGAATAATTTGAATCGTCTCATCATTAGTCTCGAGACCAGACACTTAAGCGTGCCTTGTCAACGTATATCGATGACATTTTCGTCAATGAAAACCTGGCTTCTTTTCGGGGAAGACAATGGAAGTGTCCCCGAATCTCTAAGTGAAACCCTTAGGAAGGCTATTAAGGCATAACTGTCTTAAAACTTCAAATATATCCTATTTTGATAACATTTATATCACCTGTATGAAATTTCTCTGGGGAAGACAATGGAAGTGGTCTCGATTCTATGGGTTTCTCTGTAAAAATCTGGAATTACTGAAAGAAGGAGCTTAGATCCTAAGCTTACAGGTCTGGGGAGAGAATAGCATCCTCTGACGCAAACAGGGAAGTGAAGTTCCGAACCTTTCTCACTTTGTTACCTGTCAACATGTTTTCTCCCTGTGTGGGAAACTTGTGGGTCACTTCTCTGGATGTGGTTGGCGACCACGTTTATAAGACAACATCGAGCACAGTGCCCAAAAGATGTGCCGATGAGGTCAAGGGTGCGTCTCTCTGCATCTTATGCGAATACCAATTGGCCAGAGTGTGTGAAATGGATCCTGTGAGGAAAGAGATGCATGAATGGCAAAGAGGTGATGGTCTGGGTATCCCATTGGAGAGACTAATACATGGATGGTGCCGGTTTAGGTAGATGCAAGTTCCGTGGCCACGGGAGTGACACGAGGGGTAAACGGAAGCATTTCAGTCTCCGAGACCCGGTTAATAACATGATGAATGGCAGACTCTAGTATATTTGTTCTATGTTTGAGGATCTCAGCAGAAATGTTATCTTCGCCTGCAGATTTGTTATTTTTTAGACTTTTCATAACAGTAACAGCCTCTTAGAGTACTTAGATAAGTATGTATCAGTTCGAACAAAGATGGTATAACAATATTGTGGAGTCTGTCTTCCATAGATTGGAAATATTTTTAAGCATGACAGGGATATACAACAGATCAAGAATACAACTGAAATTTTCCGCTAATAATAATAATTATCATAATAATAATAATTATCATAATAATAATAATAATTATCATAATAATAATTATCATGATAATGTTAATTATCATTATCATGATAAAATAATAATGATCACTCACACTCACTCACTATCCAGGTTTATCATCTATGTTCCTTGACAAGAAGTTCGACATTGTCTGGTTGTCCTTATGGTAAGTCTCCAGTGATCACAATTGTGGGGATTGCCTGTGTCCATTTGCCGCTGTTTACAGTCTTCCCTGATGGTTTCTTTCCATGTCTTCCTAGGACGTCCACCTTTCTTTTTGCTGTCCAGCCTAAGGTCTCCGCAAGTGCTGATATACCCCTTGCTTCTTTCAACCAGCGAAGACGGTTTGCCCTTATTAGGACATCAAGTTTTGGAATGGCCAATTTCTCAAGTAGAGTGTCTGACCGAATGTTCTGGATCTGGTCTGACTTTACACTCCATATCCACCTAATCATTGCCCTGTCATTTCTCGGGAGTCGAGCAAGTGAGGCATGGGTAAGGGCCCAACACTCACTGCCATACAACATCACGCTTCTTACGCAGCTATCATAGACTTTACCCATAGTAATTTCTCTGAAGTGAGGCCTGGGTGATAATAATAATAATAATAATAATAATATTATTCCATGAAAAATTCCAGTATACTGAAATCATATGCCCTTAATAGGGTTAAGATGAAAATTCATATACACTAAATGTACAAAAGCAAGGAAATTCCCAAATTTTTACACTTTTATTCTCATTAAGGGTATGCGAGCACAACAGGGTTATGTATTTTACTGGTAGGAATTTTTCTTCAGCACACCTCACACACTTCATCCACTCATGCATAGAGATTTATACTGTAGTGATGTAATAATGAAATGGTTTGGTTGATATATAGTCATACTCTTAATGACAATAAAAGTGTAAAAATTTGGGAATTTCCTTGCTTTTGTACATTTAGTGTATATGGATTTTAATCTTAACCCTATTAAGGGCATATGATTTCAGTATACTGGCATTTTTCATGAAATGTCACTACTTTTGTAAAGGCTATGCCTCAATACAATGCCTTCTCATAAGGTGTTTTGGAATTTTCTGGAAAATTAAGGTATATGGTAAACTGAAATTAAAATGCCATCAACTAGACCCTAGAACCTCTATCTCTGGCAAAAATCAGCTGAATCCATCAAATAGTTGATGAGATACAGGGTGGCACATACGTACACACAGATAACATGATTTCATGATTGAACTTTCTGGATCTCTAGGTTGCCTTGACTAATGATGCTGAAATTCTACACACTTATAGAACCTATCAAATAAAAATTTTGTGCAAAGTTTTAATTAATTTGGTTAATTGGTTTTTGAGTTATGATTGATCAAAGAAATGAGATTTCCAGCATAGGCCATTCATAAAGTCTATTAAGGGATAGAGCGCTCTCGCACCTCCCTTGATTAATATTTATGAACAGGACTCAATAACTGAACTATTGATTGACTGCTTCCACATGTGCATAACTGAGGCACGCATTTAAGGTTTAAAGAGTTTGTAGAGGAGTATTACCTTTCGGAGATGGTCTCATGAATGTTATCTTCGTCCGCAGCTTTTTAGACTTTGTATAACCGCAACAACCTCTGAGAGTACTTAGATAAGTAACTTTCAGTTCAAACAAAGATGGCATATTAATATCGTGGAGTCTGCCTTTGTGCCGGATGTCCATAGAATGGAAATATTTTTAAGCACAACAGGAAAAAACCATGAAGAAAACAGTCAGCAGGAAGAGAGTTCCACAAGCATTGCAGTTCTTGGAAAGAAGCTACTGGAATAGGAAGCTGTATTACAATGAGGTATCAAAACAGCGAATTTTATGGAGACTACTAGACCAACGAGTCAAACGAGCTGAAACAAAGGAAGCAGGGAATAGATCACATAATTCTGAAGAACACATGCCATAATAGTATTTATAGAAAAGACTGAGACTAACAACATCATGTCTGTGTTAGAGATGGTGCAGAGAAGAAAGGGGCAATCAAATTACAGCTACGAAAAGTTGTATATACTCCTTATGTGTCAAGTGTGCTAATGTATGTCTCCGAAACCTGGGCTGTCTCTGCCGGCACACTAAAGAAACTGCACCGTAACGACAAGGCAATAGTCAGATGGTTCTGTTTGGTGGGGCTTGAATAAAGCATAGCTTTTGGGTCTCTACACGCGCAGGTCAACTTGAAAAACCTTGCGGACATCATGCAGAAGAGCAGACTGCATTGGTTGGGGCACGTTGAGCGCAGAAATGGTTGGATTGCTAAAGTTTGACAGTTAAATGTGCCAGCAAAGAAGTCTACCTCTGGCAGACCCAGGTTGTCTTGGGAGGATGTGGTCAAACGTGATAGGAGAGTCTTCGGTATGGATTCCGTCAGCCCTTACCAAAGACAAGGATGGTGGGGGAGACGTAGATCGAAACTAGACAATCAGACCCCACCCTTAAGTGTGACCCGATTCAACAAATTAACTGATTTATGATGATGATGTTTCTGCACCTGATCAAGAACCCTCAAATGGGATAGAGATTCACCACTCACCAGCCCAAATATGACAACAGTACTCCATACAAGGTTTGATTAATTGTTCTAATTAGCTGTAATTTGCAATTAATTAACCAAGTAACCCATCTTTTACTAAGTTTCTGCCTATCACTCTCACCCTCTCCGACTGTATATTGTTTGACCAACCCACCCACCCACACTCTTATTTTATACAGTGTCTATCCCCCTCCACCCCACTCTCTCTCTGCCTCTCTCTCTCTCTCTCTCTGCCTCTCTCTCTCTCTCTGCCTTTCTCTCTGTGTTTATTAACAGTTAAAACTAACTATAAAACTCAAGGGAATGTTATCGCAAGTATTACTACTCTTACCCATAGCTGGAGAGAGAAAGAAAGGGAGATATAAAGAACAGTAAAACTTGTCCTTCCTTATGGAAATCGCTCCGGACAAGGCATGAAGCCACTTGATGTAAGGAGGTAAAAAGAAAAGAAAAAAAAAAAAACTACTTCAAGGTCAAAAACTAGCCAATGATAAGTGTTAGATGGAAAACATCAATTCTTCCCCCTTTGTCAGAAACATCGTTCATGGAATGTGAGGACTAAAGGACAAAATAAGGGAAGCGAGAGTTACGAGGCTGACGAAAGTAAACCCAAGTTAGTCACGTTCTACTCTCGTCACTAATGTTGGATTTTTGTTTTTGATTTTTTTAATAAAAAAGGTTGATCAGGACTAAATATTAAAATCGAAGAAAGTGATCAAATATAAATTTTTTTGTTCTAACAAGATAGACTAACATGTGGCAGAAACCATTAGCTGGACAGATTTATGCATCTGCCTTTTTCTTATCGAAGCTATCGAGCACCCATGGAGTGGAGGAAACTGATTTTACTTTATTTAATAGATATGTAAGTGAAAATCAATTTCTCAAACACAAATTGCTCAATATTCTTTCATATAGAGCTTTATAACAATAATAAAACAAAATAAATTTAAAAAAATAAGAGTAATCACACACATATATCGTCTCTCTATATAAAACTCAATGTCTGTGTGTATGTGTGAGATGTTTGTATGTTCCCTATAGAAAGAAAGGTTAAAGTCCACATAAAATTTTAAAGTGTACTCTTATGTAAATATTTCGGGGAAGACAATGGAAGTGTCCCCGAATCTCTAAGTGCAGCCCTTGGGAAGGCTATTGAGGCATAAACGTCTTAAAACTTCAAATATATCCTATTTTGATAAAATTTATATCACATGTATGAAATTTCTCCGGGGAAGACAATGGAAGTGGTCTCGAATCTCTACATCACCCCCCTATGTGCCGAATATATACATGCCCCCACCTGTTAAGTGATCCACTTAAAACTTACACATATTTGATTTTAATGGGAATTAAACCCTATGTATAAGGCACTAATTCAGAGTTTTCCAAAATTTCAGCATCTTTCGACGATATAAGGGTTTTCTTGTCATCGCACACACTAATTTATTTATGTATATATTTTATGATTATGTATGTTCCTTTCAGTAGTAGAACACTTTGACGACGGCTGCCTTTAAATAATCTCTCGCTGATTTACCGGGTTGTTGATGACGGCCGTGTAGGCTAAGACGTCGGAATTTGAGTTTGAAGCATAACTCGTGTTCCGGGGTTCGAGTCCGGCAACCGGTATGAATAATCTTCTCTACACTGACGATTCCCGAATGGATGAAACGTGTATGTATGTAGATAAAAAAAATATATTTATAATTATATATATATATATATATATATATATATAGTAATCCAGGCAATGTAAACATCCACAGGGTAGGAATCCAAAGAATTTCAACCGGGGTTATAAAAAGTGCTCAATATCAAATAGAGCTTTTATATATATGATTATTTTTATTTATACAAACATGTACAAAATCTTCGACACTGGCATGTCGATGTTGATCGATAACATCAACATGCCAATGTCGCAGATTTTGTACATGTCTGTATAAATAAACATAATCATATATATATATATATATATATATTTATTAATATTAAATAAAGTGTTACAACAACATCCGGACCATTGTAACACTTTATTTAATATTAATAAATATCATGCTCTTATTAATTATTTAGTTAATTTTACTTTTGCATTAATAATTGAGCACTCTGCTGGGAAACTCTCCCAATTAAGAAATACGGTATATATATATATATATATAGTTTAATTTTATTACCTGTAATGGTATAACTGCGGTAATGGTCCTCTAAGGAGAAGAATTATCTTTGAAAACTCATGAGCTAAAGACTTTAAGATACTTTGCTTGAACCTTGAATTCTAATAAAATTTGATTGACACCTTATTTTATTACTTCATTCTATATTATAATATTAATGCTCTATCCAGTATATTGAGCTGCAGTTTTTATCCGGGTGTTTCACTAATTATAAGATATTAATTGACGCTTATATCTTTTGTTGGATTGCTTCATATATATATATATATATATATAAAAATAAGCAAACCTTTTTCCTTTTGTTTTTTTGATCAAATGTCCTTGTTATGGGTGTATCCGCGGCGATGTCGTTGGAGGTTATGAATTCAAATTCTTGCAGAACGAAGAAAGCCTTGGCCTGCTCGAAGTTTAAGAAAATTGGTCGTTCATTCTAAAGCATTGGTGGGTCAGTATTATATTTAAATGTTGAATTAAATTAAAGATAATTGAATTATCGTTTAATAATAATCTATCGTGATAATATAAAGCTCAATATATTGAATAGAGCAATCAATTGTGGAGATGAAAAATGAGAATAAAAAATTGTAAAGATACAATATTTATTAGAACATCAAAAGTTCAGAGCAAGGAGTTTCATATCCTTAATCCATGGAACTCTTTGCTTTTGAACTTCTGATGTTTTAATAAATATTGTATCTATACAATTTTTTATTATAATCTTTCATCATATATATATACATATATATATATATATATATATATATATATATATATATATATATATATATATATATGTTCTGTCATACAAAAGTTAGCGAGTAAAAAAAAAAAACTGCTGGTGGACCTATTTATTTCAAGTATTTAAGGGAATTGAGAAAGCAAATAGCAAGTCAGGCAACCACCCTCGTCTTCAATCTATTTTCATAATCAGACGTTTCCTTTTTTTCTTTCTGCTTTGTATACCGATTTATACGTTTTTTCTTTCCCCTTTTTTAAACTTTCCAGTTTGAGACGTTTTCATTCTTATTTTTAGTTTTAATTCACCCTGATTGGACATTATATTATATGAATATGAATATTAGTGCGAACACTGGCAAAGGATATTTTTTTCCCGTCATTTTTTACGACGGTTGTATACTTATAATATATATATATATATATATATATATATATATATATATATATATGTTTCACATGATTTAATTCTAGAAATTTTTTAAAATTTTAGGCTTAAGCTTAAGAGGTCTTAAGATGAAATTGAAATTCAAGGAGTTTTACTTAATTAGTGTCTAATGAGTGTGGATCAAATTCAATGCAAATCTGAAATATTTTAATTGTCAAATAAGAGGTTGTGCCTATATCATGCCCCCCCCCACCTCCCAAAAACTCTTAAAAATATGTCAAAGAAACTGACATTTGGGGAATATTTATTAACAGATGTCTAATACCTATTGTTAAAATTTCACCAAAAATTGGAGGTGGCTAAATTAAACTAAATATAACCCATATTACCCACCCTTATGCTTAGCAGCTGTATTCCAAAATTTATAATGATTGGCTAATTAGTTTGGGAGTGAATCCTGTGCATACAAATATATAAACATATCTAACTTTATATAGGAGAAAGATTTCGAATCTCATTTCAATTCTTCGTTTTGGTCTGAAGAGGTTGACTCTTTATAAAGAGTACAACCGAAACATGTATGCACATATGTAGCCAACAATGTTTGTATAAATAAAAATATATATATGTGTGTGTTTCACAGATATACTTATACGATATTATTTATTTCAGTATTTATTTCAATAGTGCTCAATTGGTGGACGTCGTAGTATAAAAATATACATATGGCAAGTGAGCTACACAGGTGCGTTTTTATTTCATTGCATCGAAGGAAATCGTCAGGCTAATAATTTTTAAAACATAACCAAATTAAAAATTAACTTTCAAGTTTAGAATAATCAAATAAAGAATTTAATTTTTTTTTTTTTTAAAGTGTAAAAAAATTATTGAATTTCCTTTGTTATGACTCATTAAAAATAGTGGAAATTGATTTTTAAACAATTATCATAAAAACAATTAAATTTATTAAACAAATAAAAAATGATTTAACATTTACATACATATGTAAAAAAAAGATATACATATCTTTAAACAAAAATGTTAAACATCTGTTTATATTTTTGGTAATTAATTGGATTTTTTTTTTGGTGGGGGGGGGGATTGGTCACAAAATCGGGGCATATTTTGCGGATCATAATTTTAAGTACACAAAAGAGAATCGCATAGAATTTAAACGATTACGTTCGTTTGTTTTTTTTAGATAATTTTATTAAAATTATCGAAATAGAAATTGTCATGTTGACCCCTAGGGGGGTGCAGGAAAGGGTATCAGGTCAAATCGTTGCGGGTCATTTGGAAGAAATGGTCCCTCATTTTGTGACCAACCGTATTTTCTATTACGACGAGGAAGGGGGACGGGCACTTGCTATTTTTTGACATTTCGTTTTGTTTGGATTTTTTTAGTCTAATTAAAAAGGGGCATTTTCAAATAAAGGTTTTTTTATTTAGATAGCATTTGAAAAGGGCGGGGGTGGGGGGGTAATATTATTAAATAGTAATTAATTAAAATTAAAAGCAATAAATTAAAACGAATTTTGACATTCGTATTCACAGTTCTGCCCTATCTACTTGCCTCCCCACGGGGGCAAAGTTTGGCATAAGGTAGTTTTGTATTGGATTAGATTTCTTTTTTTTTTTTTTTTAATAATGTTACTATTTATTTGCCTCCCCACGAGGGCAGAGTTTGACACAAGGTCGGTTTTTAATATGAGAAAAAAAAACGGCTCTCAAAAATGAGAGAGGGGGGGGGACATTCTGGATTCGGACAAAACAAAAAAAAACAACCTGTCTCAATCTGGAAGGATTTCTCTTTCACTGACCGTACGAAGGGAAAAAGATGAAGTTCCATATCAGAACAGATACTACACTTTTATCCTAGCCAAAAGAAATACTATTTTTAAACAAAATATTTTTTTTTTTTAAAGGCTTATGTTATTTTATTTATATAACATTTAAATGGGATTGTTTTTAAATTAGCGTTTCTTCCCCTCTGTTTTGTAAACAGAATGCGATCAAAAATCGTGTATAGGTAGGCAATAAAAATGGTTTTATGTTGTTTAATAATATATATATATATATATATATATATATATATATATATATATATATAGATTTAGATTTTTCACTTATAAAATAGATCATTCAGTGAAGACCGGGGTTGTTCCAATAAAAACAAGCTCGATGATACTCGATTACAGAGTACAGAGCATTTATATTGGTGTGTGTGTTTCGAAGGGTAAGAAATCAGCCATTGAAATAAGGCTCTTCGAACCCGGACGAACATTTATGTTGATTTTTCTTTGTGAGAAGTTGGATTTAGAATTCCCATACTATCATTGGATTGAAATGGTAACTTGTGAGCGGTATCTTGAATGATTTAGTTCTTTGGTTTTTTTTTTTGGGGGGGGGGGTTATTCATCATTGTGCCGGCCGACGTGAAAGTGTATTATCGCACATTGTTCCGGTTTTTGGGTTTTTTTTTAATGTATTTGGGACCGATTATTTGCTTTGTTGGCTTGGTGGAAGAAATAATGCACGAGCTAATTTTCTAAGACTTTTTCTAGGACTTTCTTTTTTTATCGTTGTTCTTCCATGTTTTTTAATTTTAACTTTTATTTTTTTTCCTCTTCTCTTCTTAAGTGACCTCAACTATTGCAACGCCACATTGTGTATTGCCGGCAGTTGAAACCCGTATTCCAGACATTTAATTTCCATCATGATCTGCCAAGCAAATAGCTGCTTGGTAGTGAAACACGTGTAGGAAAAAAACATTTAATTTGAATAAATAATATTTGTAAGAAAAAATATCTTTAATGGTGATCATTGGTGTCCTTAAAGGAATGCTTTGGTAACCCTTCATAAAATCACACATATATATATATATATATATATATATATATATATATATATATATATATATATATATATATTAAATAAGGAACCATTTCGAGTTAAAAATCTATTTAGTATTACGCATGTAAAACACGTTTGAAATATGTAAATATGCTAGAATAATCGAGATTTTTACAAAATGGAGTTTTACTAGAACCGGAAGTAGTGCATTATTGCTTATGGAGTCATACTTTTTTTATATATATCACCAGCTAAGTTTATTTGTGTTTCAACTTATTTTAAAGCGTTTTTTTTTTTTTTTTTGTAAAAAACAGTGTTCACTGTTCAGTTAGAACGAAAAATAAGATGGCGTCGATAAGCAATGCACGAGGACCCCTGATAATCGCTCAAAAATCGAAAATTAAACAAAATACTATTAGAACATTACATTTTCGCACGATCGGTGACATTTATTGGATGGGTTTCTCAAGTATTTTGTTTAATTTTCGAGCGATTATCAGGGTCTTTGGTAATATTCATTTGTTGCTTTTTTTTTCACCCCTTTTTTGTTTTGTTCGCTCTTGTAATAAATGCCCGATTTAATTATTTATAAATGATATTTTCAAATTAACCCATAAAATCATATTTGACTCAGTAGTCGGAGCGCGTACCGATGTGTCCACCACGCATTGCCACAGAAATGGGAGAGTAAATAAACGTCTAAATGGCAAATTCAGCGGCCATCTAGCAAGTCGTCAAGAGAACTCAATAGGTGGAGCCTAGAGTATTACGCTATAAATGAGGGCTTGTTAACTTACTTAAAGTGCTCAATCCAACGATGTGTGTATATATATATATATATATATATATATATATATATATATATATTTCGGCGATTCAAATCATATTTCAAATAAATAGCAGCATACACCAAAGCATTATGAGTGTTTACAGCTGTTTCAATGCAGCGTTTATTTTAAATCATACAATGAATCTATATCTAATATATATATATATATATATATATACACACACACACCCCGATCAAATTCTAAATATTTAATCAGATATACCACAAAAATGTCTATAATTTTATTTCCATATAAAATTATACCCCTTTCCCCCACGCTTCCAAGAGAAAAATAAAGATAATTACATTTTTTCCGTACAATTGCACGTCGACATCCTAGAAATACCTGGAAAACTTTAAAATAAATAAAATAGTTTAAACTAAATATAACATAAAATGAACACCCACTTCTTGACCTCATAGCGTAGGAAAGAACGGGTAACAATTTTTTTTCCAGTAGAAAAAAAAAATGGCAGGACTCTTTAAAAATTCCTTTCACTAACCCTAAGTCCGTAGTGGCAATGCAACAAGAAAAAATGTGGTGGCAATAGACACCGTTTTCGAAATACAAAAAAAAAATGGTTACCCGTTCTGTCCTACGCTATCCAGTCAAGAACTAAGTGATCATTTTACGTTATATTTATAGAATAACGTGAACACCTATATTAAAATCTGAAATATTTTATTTTTTATTTTTCCATGTATATCCAGAGTGTTGATGAATAATCGCTCCAAAATATAGAATCTCATTTTTATTTTGCTGTTGACAGCGTGGGGGCAAAATGTAAAATGTTTAAATAATAAATCAATTACAATAAAAAAAAGTATGAATTTTAAAAAAAAAGAAGATATTTGTAGATTAACACCCTCATGAGATTCTACTTTTTTTTTTCAGGCGATTACGTGTGAACACTGAAAAACTCGTCGGAAAGAAAAAAACAAACAAAACAAAACCAATTGTTTCAAAATTTAGAATGGGAGATCAGTTTCGTATATAAATTTAATTTAAATGCCTCACCCCACACACAAACATTTCCGGGTCATTCTATCTTTTTAGGCATTAACCAATTGTTTTACTACTAACCCTAAGTCCGAGTGGCACACAATCGCCTAATATGTACCCCCTCCTCCCAACAAAAACGCACAGAATTTATGTCTCATAACATAAAAAAAATTGGTTATCTGTCCTAAAACCCTAGAATAACCTGGAAATGTTTTTTTATTTTCCGCGTGGGGTGCAAATAATTAAATTTTACCTAAATAAAATTTAAAAAAAAACAATTAAAATAAAGGTACTTCTTCAGATTAGGACCCGAGCTAACTTTGACCCCAACTCTGACCCTAACGACGGGGGTCAATGTTAGCTCGGGTCCTAATCTGAAGAAGCACCAAAATAAAAAAAGAAGGGTCATTTTTTTTTTTTTTTTAAATAGTTTACTTACCTTATAGATGACTCTAGGTTTTCTTCGATCGAAGCAAGGCGCTCCTTGCTGTCCTCTGGGGTGGCTCTAGAGATCCGGGGGTAACCCTCCTCCCCAGAGCTGGGGTGCGGAGTAGCCGTTGCTGTAGTTGTCACTGCCGTCGCTTCGCCGGCAGCCGCCGTCGCCGAGGAGGAGGAGGAGCAGGCTCCCCTCGACCCTGCCAAACCTCGGAATCTTCTCGTGGATGAGGGGTCGGCCCTCGGCGACGAGGGGAGCAGAAGGTTGCCCCCCGCGAGGGGGCAGGCAGTGGACGGCGATTTCGTGGTCCGCAGGGACGACGAAGAGGTGAATGAGCAAGAAGACGACAGTAGATACGAGGAGGTCGATAACAGGGGAGAAGACGATGAAGATGAGGATGCGGGCGAAGACAGACTCAAGCCCGGCGAGGACTTTAGGAAACTAGTATTGTTAGTAATATTAGTAGAGTTGTTACTACTCTTATTGTTAGTATTAATATTATTATTATTATTATTAGATGTTGTTATTGCGGGGGTCCCTGTCGAGGTGACAGCTGCATTACAGACATGGTCGCGTACCCCCTTACCTCCATAGGAAGCTGACATATGACTAGACACCAAGTTAGATGTCGATTTTAATAAGTTATTATTAATAATATTATTATTAGATGAAAGAGAAATTGTGTTATTATTATTAATATTATTAATATTATTACTATCCTTATTTATTTTAACAGTAGAGGATGATGATGATGGTGATGAGGATGATGATGATGCTGATGCGAATAACACTGATGAAGAAGAAGCTGATGATGATGATGATGATGATGATACGCTTATTGTGTTGTTGTTGTTGTTGTTGCTAGACGTTGTTATTGGTAATATGTTACTATTATCATTCTGTTGTTGTTGTTGTTGTTGCTGTTGTTGTAACAATAATAAAAGTCGGTGCCCTCCAGTCGTCGTGGCGGCGGTGGCGGCATGGGGGTTCATCAACAGGGGGTCGCCACCGTGGGGGTGGCTCCCTGTCGTCGTTTGGGGCTTGGGGTTATAATCGATGCTAGAGGTAGGGATGATGACACTGTGACTTGTCGACGTTGCTGGTGGCCCAACCGTTTGGGTATGGCCAGAATTTGGTAAAGAAACCGTCGCAAAAAAGGACGAAGAGGGTAGCGAAATAGGGATAATATTATTATTATTATTATTGTTGTTGTTGGAGCCATTGTTTGTCGTTGCAGTAGTATATATATTATTCCCACTATTACTACTACTGCTACCACTAGTGACTCTATTACTACTAATAGTAGAAAAAGAGTATATAGAGGTAAAAACTGTATCTCCGAGAATACTAGGAGTACTGGTGCTGGTATTTTTGGGGTTATTTGGGGGTAGATCTTGGCTGTTTTGTTGTAGCAGGTGATGGCGGTGATGATGATGGCTGTTGTTGTGGTGGTGGTGATGATGATGATGGGGTTGCAGTAGATTGTTGTTGTTGTTAGTAGTGTTTCCTCCTTCGGCTCCCACCGCGATTGACGTACCTCCATCGTTGTTGTGGCGTTGTTGCGACCAGTTGTCGCCGGTGGAGGCCTCAAACACAACTATGTTGCCGATGTGGGGGAGAGCCTGGGTCATAGTAGGCGTGCAGGAGGCTACGACAATGACGGGGACCACAACAAAGGCGACGAGGCCGATGCAGCAACACACATGGACATGGTGATGACAGTGACATCTCCAAATGTGAAACCGTTACGGGCAGAGGTGCATCACGTGACGAGAAAGGAGGAGGGGGATGGAAAAAATAAAATGGCCACCTTCGCCTGGAAAGGTGATTTTATGTATATTTATAGAGGGAGGAGAGGGAGAGACTGGTGGTAGTAGCAAGTATATATAGAGAGAGGGGGGGTAGAATAAAAGGGAAAGGAAGAGGAGAAAACGAGAGGCGCAACAGATGGAAACAGGGAGGAGAAAAGAAAGAGAGGATATGTGTGAGTGAGAGAAAGTACGAGGAGAGGAATACAATAATATATAGAGAGAGAGAGAAGGAGGGGGAAGAGAGAAAGAGAATGACAGAGTAAGAAATACGACTAAATGTTAATGTGGTGGTGATAATAGTAAGTAAAGAGAGAGGGGGAGGAGGAGGAGAAGCAAGCGTGAGACGCACTAGATAAAAGCAGTGAGGGGGAAAAAAGAAAAAGGGAGAATGTATGTGAGTGAGTGAGTGGAAGTATGAGGAGAGGAAAACAATAACATTTATATAGAGAGAAAAACGAAATAGAAAAAAGAAAGGAAAAAATATTGTCAAAGAAATAAGTGTTGGTAGCAATTGGAGAGAGAAAGAAGAAGAGAGAAAGAGATAGAGAGAGAGAGAGAGAGAGAAATAAAAGGAGGAGGGGGAAGAGGACAAAAAACCCAAGAGCAGCTGTTTCGCGTATCACGGCTCTTCAGTGTGGCTAGAATAGTGGCTTATCTTTTTTTAAGCTCTATCTGAAAGGACGTTTAGCTTTGTGTGCTTGCAAGGTCTGCTGTCTTCATTCGGTTCGATTCCAATTTTCAGAAGTCGATTCTCATATTATTTTCACATGTATACCCTATTCAATTAGCAGGGAGACCCGACGTTGCTCGGGATTGAATAGGGATATGTACTTTTTCACGATGCTTATAACACCATATTATTTTCTTACTACCCCCCCCCCCATCCCCCCGTTTCGCCCCCTAAAATAGTCGGAAGACGATTTTTTTTTTTTAAATGGAAATCGCTCCAGACAGGGCATGAAGCCACTTGATGTAAGGAGCTAAAAGAAATACCATTTCAAGGTTAAAAATTTTTTTCAAAATAGCCAACGATAAGCGTTATATTGATGGATTCCGACCCAGAAAACAGCAATTCTTCCCCCTTTGTCAGCCTTTGTCAGAAACATCGTTCATGGACAAAAGGACAAAATAAGAGAAGTGGATGTTACGAGGCTGACGAAAGCAAACCCAAAGTCCCCTTTCCACTTTCCAAATGTTGGAAAATTAGGGCCTTATACACATGGTTTAAATTTCATTAAATTCGGATATACGTATTTGAAGTTTTAAGGGAGTTCTGCCCCCGTGGCTCCCTTAGAGGTGCGTGCACATAGATATTCGGCATATACAGAGTAACGTAGAGATTTGAGACCACTTCCATTGTCTTCCCCGGAGAATTTTATACATACGATGAACATTTCATAAAAATAGGATATATTTGAAGTTTTAAAAAGAGGTTCGGGACCCCATAGCTCACTTAGGTTAGGGAGGGCACTTAGAGATTCGAGACCACTTCCATTGTCTTCCGCAGGAAATTTTATACAGATGAGTTAAATTTCCTAAAAATAGGATATATTTGACATTTTAAGGGGACTATTCCCTCATAGCCCCTTAGAGGTGCACTTAGAGATTCGGGAACACTTCCATTGTCTTCCCCGGTAAATTTTACATAAGAATACACTTTTAGATTTTATGTAGATTCTCTAACCTTTCTTTCTATAGGGAACAGAACACACAAACATGACACACACATATACACAAACATTGAGTTTTATATAGAGGTGTGTGTGTGTGTGTGTGTGTGTGTGTGTGTGTGTGTGTGTGTGTGTGTGTGTGTGTGTGTGTGTGTGTTGAAAAAGAGAGAGAGAGAGATCGCGTATAAATAAGACTGAGAGTCAACGAGGGGGTGGAGTGGTGGTAACAAATAGAGAGGGGGGAATAAACGTAGAAGGAGGAGGAAGGAGATAAGGAGGGTAAACAAGTGAAAGGCGTAATAGACGAAAGTAGAGAGGAAGAAAAAGAAAAACACATAGATATGAGTGAGTGAATACATGATTGCGTGAGAGAGTGACTGGGTGAGAGTGTGAGGAGAAGAATACAATGACAGAGAAAGAGAGGAGGAGGAAAGAACAACAAAGATTTATAGAAAAATACGAGTCAAAGAGAGAGAGAGAGAGGGGGAATGGGAGAAGCGAGGGGGAGGGGGAGGGTAAACAAGCGAGAGACGCAACAGATGAAAAGGAAAGACAAAGAGAGAATTGTGTGCGTGAGTGAAAGTATGAGGAGAGGAATGCAATAGAATAACAGAGAGAAAGCGAGAGGGGGAGAGAGAGGCAAACATAGGCTAGGAATTATAGACGGAGTGGTGGTAGCAAGAGAAGAAGAAGAAGAAGAAGAAGAAGAAGAAGAAGAAGAAGAAGAAGAAGAAGAAGGTGCAAGGCGCAACAGATGAAAGTAGAGAAAAAAAGAGGTAGAGAGAGAGAGAGAGAGAGAGGCAAATAATAAAGAGTAGTAAAATAGACCGAGTGGTGGGTAGAGAGAGAACATAAAAGAAGGAGGAGAGTGTGAGGCGTAACAAACGAAAGAAGAGAGGGGAAGGGGAGAATGATACGAAGAGGATATACGTGAGTGAAAGTATAAGGAGAAGAATAACTAAATGGCAGAAAGAGAGAGTGGGAGGGGAAAAGAGGGGGAGGGAGAGTCACCAAAAATAGACTAGAAGTTAAAGACGGAGTAGAGAGAGGAGGGGGGGGGACTAAAATTAAAAAACAGGTTCGAGTCGCAGAGAGTAGAAGAGAGAGAGAGAGAGAGAGAGAGAGAGAGAGAGAGAGAGAGAGAGAGAGAGGGGGGAGTAAACAGACAGTTGATATTCTTTAATACAACAGAGGCACGTGTGAAAATTATGCCTTTTCGGGGTTTAGAAGCACAAATGAATCGTAATACTTGATTTTACACTTTAATTCAAGACAAATTATTTTCTATTCCTATTAGTCAGTTTAAAGGCTCTAAAATTCTTTCGAAGTTTCAAGATCAACCGTTTTATAATCTTATAGATTAAAATGGCTGAAAAGTGACAAATTTACTATTGTGACCTATCAAAATTTGAAAGTAATTTTTAAGCCTTTAAACTGACGGAAAAGAAAATAGTTTCTGGCTTGAATTAAAGTCAAAAGACTCAACAAGTCAAGTATTTTGGTTCATTTGTGCAAAGAAGCAAAGAAAAACAAAACAGTAATTTATAAATGCGCCCCTGTTGTATTAAAGAACCAAAGATTGAGATGTGTAATAGGGTGACCTATCCAAAATGCCACTCATAAAATCGTTGATAAAATTCACAATCTTTACTGCAATCCAACCATATTTGGTACAAAGAAACTTCAGTCTATGCTTGACTTGTCCACCGAGTTTAGTCATGAATGCCCAACAGTCTTTTTTTATATAACCGTTCAATTGCTGTGCGAAATTGTCAATAACTCTGACACACGCCTCTCTTGGCATTGTCCTACTCTTCAGTTCAAGAATAGTTTGGATATTGATTTGATAGACATTATCTTTGAGATAATCCCACAGATATAAAAATCTGGGAGGTTAAGTTCCAGTGAGTGTAAAGCCCATTCAGGACCACACCTTAAACTAATCACTAATGTTGGGGCGATTAAGCAAAATCGGAAATGGGAATTGAAAAAATCAGAACTTTTGGGGATATCGGTATTGGAATCGGAAAAATCAGAACTTTTGGGGGTACAAGTATTGGAATCGAAAAAATTGGAACTTTTGGGGGTATCGGTATTGGAATAAAAAAAAAATCAGAACTTTTGGGGATATCGGTATTGGAATCGGAAAAATCAGAACTTTTGGAAATATCGGTATTGGAATCGGAAAAATCAGAACTTTTGGAGATATCGGTATTGGAATCGGAAAAATCAGAACTTTTGGAGATATCGGTATTGGAATCGGAAAAATCAGAACTTTTGGGGTTAATGGTATTGGAATTGGAAAAATCAGAACTTTTGGAGATATCGGTATTGGAATCGGAAAAATCAGAAGTTTTGGAGATATCTGTATTGGAATCGGAAAAATCAGAACTTTTGGGGGTATCGGTATTGGAATCGGAAAAATCAGAAATTTTGGAGATATCGGTATTGGAATCGGAAAAATCAGAACTTTTGGAGATATCGGTATTGGAATCAGAAAAATCAGAACTTTTGGGGATATCGGTTTTGGAATCGGAAAAATCAGAACTTTTGGAAATATCGGTATTGGAATCGGAAAAATCAGAACTTTTGGAGATATCGGTATTGGAATCGGAAAAATCAGAACTTTTGGAGATATCGGTATTGGAATCGGAAAAATCAGAAGTTTTGGAGATATCGGTATTGGAATCGGAAAAATCAGAACTTTTGGGGATATCGGTATTGGAATCGGAAAAATCAGAAGTTTTGGAGATATCGGTATTGGAATCGGAAAAATCAGAACTTTTGGAGATATCGGTATTGGAATCGGAAAAATCAGAACTTTTGGGGGTATCGGTATTGGAATCGGAAAAATCAGAACTTTTGGGTGTATCGGTATTGGAATCGAAAAAATTGGAACTTTTGGGTGTATCGGTATTGGAATCGGAAAAATTGGAACTTTTGGGCCTATCGGAATCGGAAAAATTTTAGCATAATTTTCGATTCCCAAAATAATAAATGTAAAAACCAGTAAAAGTAATTTGTGACTCCTACAAACGTCTACTATGGGATTTCACTGTCAATGTAGTAACGCTCCCATGGCATTTTATTTGTTGACGAGGTGCTTCTCTTTTAACTTTTTGCAAGTGGTCCCAATCAACAATTATTTTATTTTTGACAATCCACCATATTTGTTTTTCCCAACCAGGTGGTCCGACTCCAACCAACGATTATATTATTTTTGACAATCAATCATGTTATGTGGTTTTCTTCCAGAAAGGTGGCTTGACTTAAACCTACGATTATTTTTAGCAATCAATCATGTTATGTCGTTTTTTCCCAGCCAGGTGCATGTACATGCAAAGTGCACCTACTTCTATCAAATGACCTATTCCATACACCCGGCCTGGATATTTAACATGAGGATTTTGCCACTTTTAAAGCAACATCCATTTTGCAATGGATACTCTTGCATAAAAAACTTTTACAAAAATGAATGCATTTGGCATTAAATAAGCTGAAAAGGGTTGATATGCCATAAACCAAAATAACTAAACCAAACACATCTTGGCTAGGAGCAAAGTGTAGTATCTGTTCTGATACTATACTTAATCTTTTCTGTCCTCAGTCAGTGAACGATTTTTCATGGTCAGAGATAATATTTTATTTTGTTCCAACGAAGGTTGGCTCCCTCTACCGTGCTAGTGGACTCCTTACACCTGACATTATCCTGTATCTCTACAAAGCCACTATTCGCCCATGCATGGAGTATTTTTGCCACATCTGGGCTGGTGCATCATCTACTAGTCTCTCCCTCCTTGACAAAGTCCAAAAAAGAGTAGTCAACCTAATAGGTCCCTCACTGTCAGCTAAGCTCCAACCCCTGTCCCATCGCCGCAATGTGGCATCCTTGTGTTTGTTTTACAAATACTTCAATGGATTATGCTCCGATGAGTTGGCTACTCTGGTGCCCCCTCGACGTAAATTCACTAGACTAACTCAACATTCTACTAAATCTCATTCATTCACTGTGGAGGTCCCCAGATGCCGGAGAGCATTCTACTCAAATAGCTTCTTTCCTCGTGCTGCTGGCCTCTGGAACTCCCTCCCTGCCCCCTGTTTCCCCGACAGTACTGACATGCAGAAATTTAATACTAATGTAAACAGACATCTCGCTGCTCAGATCCCAATTTAAGCTGAACCACCAATCCTTCTCCCCTTTTCCTTTTTCTCAGTAGCCCCTTACGTTTACAGTGGCGTCCTGCCTTGTTTGGGGTGAATCATGTAAAAAAAAAAAAAAAAAAAAAAAAAAAAAAAAATCAAGAGTGTTTCTTTTTTGGGGAATGGGTTTTCTCTACATTAAAAACCGACCTTGTGGGGAGACAAGTGAATAGGATGAGTATTTATAATTTGTATAATTTCGGGGGGGGGGGGAGTTTCTGTTTTTTACTTTGTAACGTTTTTGATTGCAGAAAAAAACCGTGTCATTCTTTATCGATGTCCCTGCTCTGCATTTCGTATTAGTGCATCTCCATGCACATTTGTCCGTTTCTTGGCCTTTTGGCTAAGATCAAAGTGTAGTATCTGTTCCGATGGATACTGCACGCCTGTCCTGTGCAGTTCTAGGAGGTGCACCCTCCCAGGCTTTGCCTCCCCTCTTTGGGGAGGAGTAAGTTTATTGCTTACTGTCTGAGGCGCCCCTACCGGGGAATGCCGACGGGGCTGCCCAGGCAATTTTTAAATGGCCAGAGTGCTCACCTTTCGAGCGCTGGCTTTTCAAACCCCACTTTCTCGACCCGATCTTGGGTCACATCTTACTTGTGGGAGTAAGATAAAACTGGCCTTGTGCCTAACTCCTGGGGAGGAGTAAATAAAACCTGCACATATACTCGCATTTTCTGCAATTTCATTTCTTGCAGTGGGGGAGGGTAAAGAAATCTTTCTTGACAGAAAGCGATGACTACTTCGGGAGATTAGATTAGTTGAGATAGAGCGTTGAAATTCATTTTCGCATTTTCAATTTTTCTTGATTATCTAAATTACGAGATTTATTGAAAACTTGTCGTCTGCTGACATCTGACAGCTGATTGGCTAATCACTTTGACATCTTTCGGCGGCTTACATAACCTGCTCGAAAGCTTCCGGCGCAAAGTTGCCGGAAATTAGGACCAATTCTGTATAAGTACTTATAAATATGTTTTTGTCTTTTAAGGGAAGTGGGGTCTGATCAACTCTGCTGGGAAGCCATGAAATTAAATACTGTCTTGTTTTTAAATTCCCGAAACAGTTTTTCATGGTAAACAACTGATGATCCCTTAAATAATGTTAGAAGCAAACTAATATAATAACTGAAAAAGTTAAATTGACTTACATAAGTGATTTTGCACTGAACGACTTCGGGCTTAAGGTTTTTTTGTTTTTTTGGTTTTTTTTTAATATAGTTTTAATGGTTGAGAAACTTCCAAGACTATATATATATATGAAACAGAAAAAAATAAATCTGTATAGAACAACATGATACGACTTTTTTTGATAAGTTCGGTTCTGTTGTTGGTATTGGTTTGGACGAGTCTTTCAAGAATCAGGTACTTACAGGATGGACTGCGTGAAGGTTGCCAACATCCATAGATCAACGAGTCAAATGAGCTGGAACAAAGGAAGCAGGGAATAAATCAGACAATTCTGAAGACCACATGCCATAATAGTATTTATAGAAGAGACTAGCAACATCATGTCTGAGAGAAAGGGTGAAAAAAAAATAATGGGTGGGGCCAACCAAATTACAGATACGCTTTTTAATCTTATCGGTAACATTTGGATTATTCGGACTACTATTCTCGTCTATGTTGTTATTTTTATAACATAATAAATTCCCCCCTCCAAAAAAAAAAAGAAAGAAGAAAAAGGTTAAAACTAATGCTGTACATATTTCTTATACTCGTCCTGGGACGAGTATTTTGCTAGCTACAGAAACTGAAACGGTTCCCATTAACAAATCAGGTGAGATATGGTTTAATAATATAAATAAAACAAATATACAGGAATAATATAACAAGCACATTCTCTGTCTGTCTGTCTGTCTGTCTGTCTGTCTGTCTGTCTGTCTGTCTGTCTGTCCGTACGGCAGTCGGAATTTTTGTAAACGTAAGAAATACACTGGGGAAATCTTAACTACTTTATTTTAGAGTAAATAATAAATAAAAAAACATCAAAACAATTTGACGCCGAAACCGCTAACTTTACGTCTCCGGTCTTTCTTCCTATCTCCTGAGCTAACTCGGAAATATTATGAAAAGTCATTCAAATTAACTTATTCAAAAATAATGTCTTTTGCTTATTGACGTTAATTTTAAAATATAATTCTTGCTTTAACTACGCACCTACGTATTGGCGCTAAAAAACAAATTAATATGATATAAAAAGAAATGTAAATTACATTTATAATAAAACTTCATGAAAAAACTATCCATGTTTTTTTTTGGTTTTTTTTTCGTTACAAAAAAGTCGGGAACGAGGCTAACAATGTAACCGTCGACCTTCTTCAGATGCATCTTTTAAAAAACAACTTTTTGGGGATTTTGAACCCGCACTCTTTTAATGTGTGGAGTAGTAATCCTGAAAAAGAAGTTCAAAGATTACATCGACTTGTGAGAATAGCATTCAAAATTTGTAAAACTTTTTTGTGAGAATAGCATTCAAAATTTGTATAACTAATTTTTTGTGAGAATAGCATTCAAAATTTGTATAACTATTTTTTTGTGAGAATAGCATTCAAAATTTGTATAACTATTTTTTTGTGAGAATAGCATTCAAAATTTGTATAACTAATTTTTGTGAGAATAGCATTAAAAATTTGTATAACTATTTTTTTTGTGAGAATAGCATTCAAAATTTGTATAACTAATTTTTGTGAGAATAGCATTCAAAATTTGTATAACTATTTTTTGTGAAAATAGCATTCAAAATGTTTATAACTATTTATTTGTGAGAATAGCATTCAAAATTTGTATAACTATTTTTTGTGAAATGTATGTTATTCTTAGTTATTTAAGAAAGAAAAAGTCTTTCTTATGGAATTTGTATAACTATTTTTTGTGAGAATAGCATTAAAAATTTGTATAATTATTTTTTTGTGAGAATAGCATTCAAAATTTGTATAACTATTTTTTTTTGTGAGAATAGCATTCAAAATTTGTATAACTATTTTTTTTGTGAGAATAGCATTCAAAATTTGTATAACTATTTTTTGTGAGAATAGCATTCAATATTTGTATAACTAATTTTTTTGTGAGAATAGCATTCAAAATTTGTATAACTATTTTTTGTGAGAATAGCATTCAAAATTTGTATAACTATTTTTTGTGAGAATAGCATTCAATATTTGTATAACTACTTTTTGTGAGAATAGCATTAAAAATTTGTATAACTATTTTTTGTGAGAATAGCATTCAATATTTGTATAACTATTTTTTGTGAGAATAGCATTAAAAATTTGTATAACTATTTTTTGTGAGAATAGCATTCAAAATTTGTATAACTACTTTTTGTGAGAATAGCATTAAAAATTTGTATAATTATTTTTTTGTGAGAATAGCATTCAAAATTTGTATAACTATTTTTTGTGAGAATAGCATTCAAAATTTGCATAACTATTTTTTTTTGTGAGAATAGCATTCAAAATTTGTATAACTATTTTTTTGTGAGAATAGCATTCAAAATTTGTATAACTATTTTTTTGTGAGAATAGCATTCAAAATTTGTATAACTATTTTTTTGTGAGAATAGCATTCAAAATTTGTATAACTATTTTTTTTGTGAGAATAGCATTCAAAATTTGTATAACTATTTTTTGTGAGAATAGCATTCAATATTTGTATAACTAATTTTTTTGTGAGAATAGCATTCAAAATTTGTATAACTATTTTTTTTATGAGAATAGCATTCAAAATTTGTATAACTATTTTTTGTGAGAATAGCATTCAAAATTTGTATAACTATTTTTTGTGAAAACTATCCATGTTTTTTGGGTTTTTTTCGTTACAAAAAAGTCGGGAACGAGGCTAACAATGTAACCGTTGACCTTCTTCAGATGCAGCTTTTAAAAAACAACTTTTGGGGGGATTTTGAACTTTTAATGTGTGGGGTAGTAATCCTGAAAAAGAAGTTCAAAGATTACATCGACGTGAGAATAGCATTCAAAATTTGTATAACTATTTTTTTGTGAGAATAGCATTCAAAATTTGTATAATTATTTTTTGTGAAAATAGCATTCAAAATTTGTATAACTATTGTTTTGTGAGAATAGCATTCAAAAATTGTATAACCAGTTTTTTGTGAGAATAGCATTCAAAATTTTTCACATTTGAAAATATAATTTCCCCAGCCCCACTACCACCACCATCATTGTTTTAAAACTCTGGGGTACCTATATTGAATTTTTAACCGCACCCTTTAATCCATCGGGTAGATTATTCTTGTTTCTATCAGCCATGATTGGGTAAAAATAAAACGTAAAGTTGTACTTTGCTGATTCTTCAGAATCAGCAAAGTACAACTTTTTGATCGGCTTAATTCTGTTGTTATCATTGGTTTCTCCGATTCTTTCTAGGATGGACCACGTGAAGGTTGCTAAAATCTACGAGCGAAAGTGGTGCCCATGGAAACTGTTGAGTTATCTCCCTTTGTATTATGATACGTGCTTAGAGTGATCTCCCTTGTTGTTGTTTGTGGTGGTTATTGACAGGGAAAACAAAGATGGCGATTTAGACAAACAGCCGTGTGTCTATGATTGGATTTATGTGCTAAGTAAACTAGGCGCTCTTGTATAAGCAGTAACCGATCTGAGGGAGATAACTCCATTTTTCTTAGCCGCCGCTATTCCGAATGCGCTTATATTTTGGCAAGGGAGATAACTTTGTTTATCGCAGCATGAAAGAAAATAACTTTTCTTTTTATGTTTATATAAAGTGTATACAATTTGTGGCATGTAAATGAAAGTGCTTAAAAGTTATTTTGAACGGGTTAGGGTTAGGGTTTAGGGTTTAGGGTTTAGGGTTTAGGGTTAGGGTTAGGGTTTAGGGTTAGGGTTTAGGGTTTTTAACGCATTTCAAAACCGTAACATGTTTTTTATTAATAAACAAAGTTATCTCCCTTGCCAAAGTATAAGTTGTTGTTGGTGGTGGTTATTGACTGGGAAAACAAAGATGGTGGTTTAGACAAACAGACGTGTGTCTATGATTGGATTTATGTGCTAAGTAAACTAACCACCGCCACCTCCCCATTAAAAAAATGTACTAGCCCATCTCTCGATCTGTATATTCGTATGCGGCTACCCCTAATTACTAAATCCTCTATGTGGGCAATGTAAGACACAAGGTCGGTTTTTAATGTGGGGAAAATATACTAAAGGTACTTATATACCAACGTGAAGGTCACCAACACTAACAAGTGAGAGTGGTTCCCATGGAAACTGCTGAGTTATCTCCCTTTGTATTGGGATATAATAGTTATGTTCCTTTGTGATACGTTCTTAAAGTGATCTCTCTTGTTGTTTATAGACCACGTGATGGTTCCAACATCCATAGCGAAAATAATGCTATAGAACAAATAGGATTTGAACTTTGCACGCCCAGATCATCAACCCAGGTGAGTATCTATTTCACAACTGCCACTTACCATCACCTGTAACAAACAGCTTATTCTCATAATGAGTAATGTGTCAGGAGATATCCAAAAGAAACAAACAGCTTTTTTATGGAAATCGCTCCAGACAAGGCATGAAGCCACTTGATGGAAGGAGCTAAAAAAATACTACTCTAAGGTAAAAAATATCCAACAATAAGTGCTAGATTGGTAGATTCCGACCCAGAAAACAGCAATTCTTCCTCCTTTGTCAGAAACATCGTTCATGGAATGTGAGGACTGAAGGATAAAATAAAGGAAGCGATAGTTACGAGGCTGCCAAAAGTTAACCCAAGTTAGTCACTTTCTACTCTCCTAGAAATGTATGTTATTCTTAGTTATTTAAGAAAAAAAAGTCTTTCTTATGGAAGTCGTTCCAGACAAGGCATGAAGCCACTTGATGTAAGGAGCTAAAAGGGACGAAAGATGATTAAGTTGCATAATAACAAAAAGGGAGAGGAAGCAGGCGATTAGCAACAAACCATTCCTTTCTCAAAGACAGAAGGTAAAGCCTGGGAGAATGGACTTCCTAAGACTGAACAGAACCATACCTCAGCCCGACAGCAACAAAGCCACTGTCGAACTGATTGTCAAGGACGTATCCCCGACTTGTACGAACACGGACTGATTGTCGAGGTGGTAGTGGGAGGGAAAGAAGAAAGGGAGGGAAAGGGTAGTAGTGGGAGGGAAAGAAGAAAGGGAGGAAAAAGGGTGGTAGTGGGAGGGAAAGAAGAAAGAAAGGAAGAAAGGGCGGTAGTGGGAGGGAAAGAAGAAAGAAAGGGTGGTAGTGGGAGGGAAAGAAGAAAGAAAGGAAGAAAGGGTGGTAGTGGGAGGGGAAGAAGAAGAAAAAGATGGTAGTGGGAGGGAAAGAAAAAAGAAAGGAAGAAAAGGTGGTAGTGGGAAGGAAAGAAGAAATGGGAGAAAAAAAGGGTGATAGTGGGAAGGAAAGAAGAAAGGGAGGAAAAAAGGGGGTAGTGGGAGGGAAAGAAGAAAGGAAGGAAAAGGGTGGTAGTGGGAGGGAAAGAAGAAAGGGAGGAAAAAGGGTGGTAGTGGGAGGGAAAGAAGAAAGGGGGGGAAAGGGTGGTAGTGGGAGGGAAAGAAGAAAGGGAGGAAAAAAGGTGGTAGTGGGAGGGAAAGAAGAAAGGAAGGAAGAAAGGGTGGTAGTGGGAAGGAAAGAAGAAAGGGAAGAAAAAAGGTGGTAGTGGGAAGGAAAGAAGCAAGAAATGGGCATGAACCAACGGTCCAACACCTGAAGTCAAGGAGAAGCTTCCTCAGCCAGATCGAACTCCAAACAACATCTTGGGAAGAGACCAGACGACAGCTGTTGACCAGACGGCTAGAGAATGCCCTCCTCTTCAACTAACATGGGAATCTCCCCTCTCTGAAGCCCTCCCTCCCGTGGAAACTACTCAACAGCCTGAAAGCAGGAATAGGAATAGGTTGCTGTAGATGGGGTTACAAAACTTACCCAACCATCTGTGAATGTGGAGACGAGGACCATATGATGAAACGCTGTCTTGTCTGCCCTTTACTGCCCAACAGAGTACAACAACAATGCAAAGGACTGCGTAAAAAGGTGGGAAACTTCCGTATGACCACATGACACTTCAAAGACACGCAAAGATATTATGGTACCTTACCTATAATGGACTTTGGACTCTTCCATTCACAATAAATACTGGAAGTATCTGCTTCTCAGTGTTGAATAAACCCCAGTCCAACATTTCGATGGCCGTTTATCTGTCAGGCTGGGGCATTAGTCCTTGGTAGTCCTAGGAGGTCCACCTTCCCAGGCCTTGCCTCCATTCTTTGGGGTGGAGTAAGTTTATTGCTTACTGCCTGGGGCGTTCTGACCGGGGAATGCCGACGGGGCTGCCCAGGCAATTTTTTAGAGGCCAGAGTGCTCCTTCTTTAGGGGTGCTGGCTTGACCTTCACCCACCTTCCAACCTTGTGCAACATATTCCTGTGGTGGGGAGGAATTAAATACATGAGTCAACCCCAGTCTTCGGACTGGGTAACACCTGTCAAGGATTCATTCTCGACAGTCGGTCCGGTAAAGACTGGGCGATTTTGGTGGCCTTTTATCTGTCAGGCTAAGAGGTTGAGTCCTGGGTAGTCCTAGGAGGTCGACCCTCCCAGGCCTTGCCTCCCCTCTTTGAGGTAGAGTAAATTTATTGCTTACTGCCAGAGGTGCCCTGACTGGGGAATATCGACGGGGCTGCCAAGGCATTTTTTTATAAGCCAGAGTGCTCCTCCCACCTTCCGACCTTGTGCCCCATATTCCTGTAGTGGGAAAGAATTAAATACCTGAGTCAAGACTGACGTACCACCATTCTTGTTTCTCTGTTGTATTGTATTTTCTCCAATATACTTGTTTTATCTAAACCCCGAGTTCGTGTTTTCATTCTGGCCCCTTTACAGGGCGACAACAAAAAAGGAAGTAGTAAAAATTTCAACCGTTTCTTCATTGTTGTTTTTTTCCCCATTTATATTCCAACCTTGTGTTATTCATGAAATAGACAACATATTCAACATGGCGGCACTTGTGCTGGAGAAGAGGCTCCAACATGTGTGTACTTATAAAAACGATCAAATGGAATATCAGATATTTAAAAAAATATACAAATAAATACATATTGGTCTTTATTATAAAGTCGAGGATATATATGCTAGAAGATTACCCGTTCCAGGATGAGTAAAATTATTTCCCGAACAGTTTTGCACCACTTTTATGTCCCCTGGCGAATATCAAAATCCAGATATAATGCTACTAAACCTTATGTCCAGAATCCTTATTCCAATTTTGATTAAAATCCATTATATGATTTTGATTCTAGAAAATGTCTGAAATTTAAGGCTTAAGGGGTCTTAAGAAGAGATTAAAATTCAGGGAATCTTGCTTAATTGGTGTCTAATAACTATAGATAAAATTTAATGCAAATCTGAAATATTTGAATTTTCAAATGGGAGTTTGTGGCCCCTAAAACTTCTAAAGAAACTGAAAATTGAGGAAGGTTTATTAATTAATGTCTAATATTTGTTGTTAAAAGTTTATAAAAATCGTAAGTAACTGAATTTTTACGAAGGGCTTCCATCTCCTCTTTCCGCCTTTACGTAAAACTAAATTAAACTAAATATAACCCACATTACGACCCCCTTACGCCTAGAAGCTGTGTTAAAAATTCATAATGATCGGTTAATTAGTTCAGGAGTGAATCTTGTATTCACTCAAAATCATATATATTTGATTTTACAAATTTGAGGTTGTGCCCATATTATGCCCCGCCCCCTAACGACCCTTCAAAACACTCTACAGAAACTGACATTTGGGGAATATATATTAATTGATGTATAATACCGCTTGTTAAAATTTCACAAAAATTAGAGGTATCTGAATTTTCGTGAAAGGTTCCACCCTATTTTAGGCCTTTAAAAATATCCCACATTTGGATCCCTTACGCATTACGACCTCATACGCTTAGCAGCTGTGTCCCAAAATTCATAATGATCGGTTAATTAGTTCACGGGTGAATCCTGTATATACAAATATATAAACATATACACATACTTGACTTTGTTAAATAGTCATGGCTACGTTGCTAGTATATATATGATGATTTGGGTTTTCAGAGCGGTGTTCATGCGTACACAGGATATCAGGGTTATGGGGTCAGCGGGTATGTACTCAAATGTCACCTCAATCTGGTAACCAGAAACGGACGTGATGTCAACTGGCTCAAAGAGGGGGAGTAGGTAGTCGTTTGGAAGGTTTCGAGACGAACACCACAAGTAAAGATGATAAACTAAGAGAGAAAAGGGTCAGAAATATCCGTATCTCAGAATGCTCCCTCTGCCACTGACAGAAGAGAAGGCAACGGCAACATCTCAATAAAGGATCCTTTCTTCAAATTAATGATTGTTTCGTTTCTTTGTGCTGTTGTGAACCATCAATTGCAGGTGCCTCAGTCGTGGGCGACACGAAGTAGAATTTAATTGTGCTGTTATAATTTGTAATTGCATTGATAATGTTGTGGACCTGGGTAAGGCCGAATGAATGACACAGGAACACATGGTTTAAATGAACAAAGGTATATATTATATAATAGAAAGAAAGAGATACAAGGAGATGCTGCTCTCAACCGCCATTGCCGGTTTGCCTGGGAAGAAGAGAACAAGTGTCACGTGCTTCCCGTATTTATAAGGTGGACGAGTCCATTAGTTCTCGTAGGTAGGTACGGCACCATAACAGATAACAACCCATATATTGTATTTGGCTGCTACTTGAGGCATTAAGAGGGGAGATAATGTAACAACTTTATATAAATAGATATGTATGAAGTAAAATTTAAATCTAATTATGCCTAGAAGCTGTGTTTAAAATTCATAATGATCGGTTAATTAGTTTAGGAGTGAATCCTGTACATACAAAGCCAGAAGCGAACATGAGTTTAGTTTAGGAGTGAGTCCTGTATATATAAATATATAAACATATACACATACCTAACTTGATATATATATATATATATATATATATATATATATATATATATATATATATGTATTAAGTAAAATCAAATAACTACTAGTAGAATCAGACAAGAGTCAAATCACTGCATATCGTCAACTCTGCAACATTGTCGGAATTATTCTCTGCTTCTTTTGTTCCAGCTCGCTTGACTCATTGGTCTAGTGGTGTTCAGGTACGTACTTATAATTAATCTTTCTTTCCAGTAGCTTATTTCCAAGAACTGCAGACTTGTGGAACTCTCTTCCTGATGATTGTTTTCCTCCTACCTATAGCTAAGTCTTTTCAAGATTGCGGTTAATTATCCTTCGTTCTTTTAAGCTCGTTACATCAAGTGGTTTCATGCTTTGTCTGAAGCGACTTCCATAAAAAAATTTTTAAATGATATCTGTAATGTGGTTGGTTTTGCAAATACAGTAATTAACATAGCCGGGCTTTATCGCCTATAAGTAGTGGGGAATACACATATGTTATGCACCAGTGTTCATTAGGATTACAAAGGCTTTTGTGAAATGATAATAATAAAAAAAAGATAAATAAACAAAGCACACAGAGGGAAGGGTTCTTCAATTCAAGAAAGACAATGAACACACAAGTGTGAAACCACATATGACAACCAAGTTGGTGATTCAAATACAAATATTTATTTACATCAATACAGGAAAGAAACAGAAAACAAAAGATCAAAATCTAATAGAGGAAAAGAGATTCAAAAGGAATAGATCTAACCGACGAGCAAAGAATAAATAATATCAGAAGTTGAGGGGTTTCGACTTACAGTACACCGGCGGGCAATTCAGAAGGTCATCCACAACAGAGTTAAAGAGTTCAAAATGTATGGAAGTTCCTTAGTTTGGAAAGCCAATTTTAGCTGGGAGTTTAAATATATATATATATATATATATATATATATATATATATATATATATATATATATATATATATATATATATATATATATATATAAATATATATATATATAAATATATATATATATAAATATATATATATATAAATAAATTCCCGAAACAGTTTTTCATGGTAAACAACTGATGATCCCTTAAAATAGTGTTAGAAATAAACTAATATAATAACTGTAAAAAATAAATTGACTTACATGAGTGATTTTCCACTGGAAGACTTGGGACTATAATTTTTTTTTTTTTTTTTTTTTCTAATATAGTTTTAATGGTTGAGAAACTTCCGAGACTATATATATATATATATATATATATATATATATATATATATATATATATATATATATATATATATATATATATATATATAAATATATATATATATAAATATATATATAAATATATATATATATAAATATATATATATATATATATATATATATATATATATATATATAGAGAGAGAGAGAGAGAGCCAGAGAAATAAAGAGAGAGAGGCAGACAGACGGGCAGGAAGAAAGGCATTACGTACTTTATATACCAAAATGCTACACTTACATTTTATTATATAAAAGAAGGAAAAATATATTCTTAGATTTCATATAATTTTATTTAAAAACAATAAGAGTGAAATCGAAACCGCACAGTCGATGTTTTCCGTCTGATACATTCTCAAGTAAAGAATTCAAACAGTTGTTTAGTCGACTTTTACAAAAACACTCATAGGAAAATTTGATATACGTATTTAAGGTTTTAAGCGGTTTATGTCCCAGTTGGTTACTTAGAAATAGGGACACGTAGTCGTAACATACAGATTCGGGACAACTTATATCGTCTTTTCAGGAGAATTTTATCTATATGATATAAATTTCATAAAAATAGCTGAGGGTTTATCTTGAGAAAGAAAATCAGATTGACGAACTTACGTCTGGCCGAATCTGACTGAAATATAATAAGCAAACGGGATCACCATTCCTCACGAAATAAACGATGACGTCACAACTAAAGAGATATGCAGTTTTATTTACAGGAAACATAGGAATAGAACAAATATAATACATTGGTTTGAGCGAATGTAGACAATACAAAATAAACTTTATCCTGGAGTTCATCGATTCTTCTGCCGGACTGACGGCAGAGAACACTGGATCACATCTTGTCTGTTTGGGAATCAGGCTCGAACTGAAGAGTTATGTTATCCACGTGATCTGGTTTTAGCGCCAGATGATTCATCGCGTATGAATCTCGTTACATGCAGACGTGTTATATGCGCACGTCGTGAAGAGACGATGATTACATAATTGTCAAGCCGAATCACAACTCACTACAGTCACATAGATCAATACAAAATAGGTCGCTCATGTAACTTCTACAAGTGGCTTCATGCCTTGTCTGGAGCGATTTCCATAAAAAAAATTCTGATATTTACTGTATGGATCCTTTTGGTGAATGGAGTCTGAATGTAAAGTATAAATGTGGTATTTTGGTGAATGGCGTCTGAATGTAAAGTATAAATGTGGTATTTTGGTGAATGATGGTCATGAATGAAACTAAGTTAGAATAGTTAGCAAATGTTAGTGATAACCGACCTTTTCCCCGCCCTCCTTTTGGCCCTGTGCCGCATTTAAAAAAATACTTTTTTGTCAAATATTAAGAAATAAATATTGAGAAACTAGAAGGTTGTTTGCATATTACGTCAGGGTCACCAGTTATAGCGAAGTGCTATTAATTATGGCCGGTGCTAAATCTAATACATGCATAATAAATAAAAATGGAAATGAAATGGCGAAGAAAGGATATATTAGAGGAGAAATATTAGGGTCACCAGTGTGGCCTTTGGAGTTTTGTGAATGAAAAATGGAATAAAACATGACTAACCAAGAAAAGATTTATACAACGACAAGTTAGTTTTAGTGAAGAAATGTTCTTTGGTGAAGTTTATTCAACTAGTGTTCCTTTTTAGAAATTGTTCAATGAATATGCATGACACAGGAGCTAAAGATGTTTATGTCTCTATCTGTTAGTGTGTGAGTCATAGACCGTGTATGTGCGTAAATGGTAATGTGCTACTGTGTGTGTGTGTGGGGTATATGCGCGCGAGGCAAGGGAAGCTTGTAAATACTTTTGAAGTGTTGGGGGTGGAGGAAGGAGCGTGCTTTCTAGGTCCGTCTCTTGGGTCTTTCTGCCGAACTCTGTTTATTTTCTCGTTCTTTTATAGGGGTCATGGAGTTGGCGTTGGTTTATTACTTTGCCATCGACTTGTTAGCTTTTGATTGGTTGGAATTCCTCAATCAACAAGTTAATGTTACAACCCTTACTTTTAGTGAGTGAAAAGGAAAAGCCTATCCCAACGAAACAGAGAAAGAAAGAGGGTAGCAATTCGAGCCAGTGGCTTTTTGGCGTTCGTTCGGATCGCGTCTCGGTTCATCACACTCTAATCCCCAAAATTAGTCCGTTTTAAAAAAAAAAAAAACTAATTAGGGACTTATTTACATGACGGGGTTATTGTAAAGAAACACAGGTGTGTTTGCGATGCGGACTGCCAGAGAATTTCAAGTGTTTTACGTACTTGAGATTTTTATTTACATATATTTTTATTTACATATATTTTTATTTACTTATATTTTCATTTACTTATATTTTTATTTACTTACGTTTTTGATCGTTTATTATCCAGTTCTTATTTTCCTGCTACGCGCGTTTTGTTTATCTTCAAAGCAAAAATGTTCTCCTCCTTTCAAATTCATCATTGTTTTGTTTTATTCTGACAAGAACCGCCATTCGCAGATCTCATTTTTTTTTCATGTCGTTCCTCTTGCTGCCATTGTGGAAGAAAGAATAACAATCGGATTACTTACAAGATGGAATCCATGCTCTCTTTGAAGGTTGCGCACGCCGCCTCCACTTCCTCATTACCAACATTTTTGATTGTAGGTAAAGAACATTCAAGAAATCTCTCTCTCTCTCTTTCTCTCTTTCTTCCTCTCTTTCTCTCTCTCTTCATCTCTCTCTTTCTCTCTCTCTTTCACTCTTTCTGCCTGTTTCGCTCTCTTCCTTTCTTTCCCACTTTTTCTCTCTGTGTCTCGCTTTTTTTCTCTCTCTCTTCTCTCTTTCTTTCTTTCTCTCTCTCTCTCTGTCTCTTTCTTTCTCTCTTTCTCTCTCCATCTCTTTCCCTCTTTCTCTCTTTTTATCTTTCTCTCTCT
>OY744553.1:43359656-43377156 GCA_963556195.1 Sepiola atlantica | reverse complement strand
CAATCTGGCACTGTGTAAGTATGCGTAGGTTTACCTTGTTCTGTTAATGCGTGTGTAGATGTGCTAAAAAGGATGGAGCTTGTACGTGAGTTTTGAAGTGTTTTTTTCTTTTTCGCCTCCCTGACCAAAAGCGCGGAGGAGGGGTAAGCATACGTTCTTTGGAGTTCCGAGAACTCTCGGTTTGTTGACCAGGTCACTGCTTTCATAAGCTTTGTTAGTTTGACATAGGCTTACTAGATTTTGGATTCAAAATGATATTCATATTGAGTTAACACGTTCCTGTGAAAACACACTTGCTTTTGGAAGTTGCTAGTCTCAGTCTTTTCTATAAGTACTATTATGGTATGTGTTCTTCAGAATTGTCTGATCTATTCTTTACTTTCTTTTGTTCCAGCTCGTTTGACTCATTGGTCTAGTGGTCTCCATCAATTCGCTGTTTTGATATCTCATTGTAATACAGCTTCCTATTCCAGTAGCTTCTTTCCACAAACTGTAGGCTTGTGGAACTCTCTTCCTGTTGACTGTTTTCCTCCTATCTATAGCCTTGGTCTTTTCAAGACTAAGGTCAATAGACATCCCCTGTCTTTGCGATAATCATCTTTCGTTCTTTTTAGCTCCTTACATCAAGTGGCTTCATGCCTTGTCTGGAGCGATTTCCATTAAAAAAAAAGTGACGAGGAAAGCGTATCGAAACAAACTGATTTCTGCCACACCAGCCGGGTTTTATTAGGAGTGCCGAATCGTACACAAGGGTGGGTGGGGGGGGGGGTACACGACAAGAGCTATTTTGAAATTAACCTCGAGTTAGCGTAGTGTAATATTTTTTTTATTAAATTAAATTAAATTAAAAAAACATTTTTTGTCAAAAGTTATATTAAATTATAACAGTTTTATGTGATAAGTTGATTTGAAAAACTACCGAGTTGATTTTCTTTGAGAATTCCACTCACGAAAAATCTTAATAAATCAAAGTTATAAAATAAAATAAAATTTGAAAACAATAAAATGTAAAAAAAATCTTTTTATACTAACCTGGGAGGATGGTACCATGGTGAACAAGCATATGCTACACTGTCCCTCCCCCAAGGAGGAGGTAATGCCTGGGAGGATGGTATCATGACGAACGAGCGTCTGCTACACTGCCCTCTCCCAAAGGAGGAGGTAATGCTTGTGGGGATGGTATCATGACGTACGAACATATGCTACACTGCCCTCCCCCCAAGGAGGAGGTAATGCTTGTGAGGATGGTATCCTGACAAATGAACATATGCTACACTGCCCTCCCCCCAAGGAGGAGGTAATGCTTGTGAGGATGGTATCCTGACAAATGAACATATGCTACACTGTCCCCATCCCCCAAGGAGGAAGTCATGCTTGAGAGGATGGTATCATGACGAACGAACATATGCTACACTGCCCTCCCCACAAGGAGGAGGTAATGCTTGTGAGGATGTTATCATGACGAACAAACATATGCTACACTGCCCTCCCTCCAAAGGAGGAGGTAATACCTGGGAGAATGGTATCATGACAACAGAACTGATACTTCATTAACCCCCTCCAAAGGAGGAGATAATAGCTAGGAGGTTGACACCAGAACAGGTACTACATTACCCCTGAAGAGGAGGTAATGCCTGCGAGGATGCTATCATGAGCACAGTACAGATACTACACTATCCCACCCCCACCACCAAAAAGAAGGTAATGCCTGGGAGGGTGGTATCATGACTACAGGACAGATACTACACTACCCCACCCCACCACCAAAAAGAAGGTAATGCCTGGGAGGGTGGTATCATGGCAACAGAATAAATACTATATTACCCCTCTCCTTGAATTGGGCATTGAAAGAGAGTACATTAGTCTGAAATAGTAGTTTATTTACCCCGCTCTCTCTTCAGCTTCAGACAGACAGATACTAAATCTCCATTAGTAATAAATTTGCAGAATAATTAATTCTAGAATAAAGGAATAATGGAATAATTAATTTAGGAAGTCTTGAATAAAAGAATAGCGAAATAAGTAATTTTCAATTCTGGAATAAGAGAATAGCAGAATAATAGATTCTGTTAATTGTTTGTCTGCAAAGTTGCTTAGTTACCAAACGGTGTCAGGTAGGTGAAAAGAAAGAAATCTATTTTCCTCTTTCTGTTTCTATTTTAGTGTAGATAATTTAAACATCTATTTATTTTGAAGTTTGTTTTATTTTAATTTTAATTTTGTCCGTTTATTGAATTAATACACAAATCGCAAAAGAAATTAAAACAACAAAAAAAAAGCTACGAAACTATCGATGAAAATGTTAAAAACACCAAGCATTTTATTTAGAAAACTTACATTTCTATCTGACAAATATAATATGTTGCCTGTATATAATAAATATTTATTCATCTATTATATTTATTTATTTTTTATTGTATCCTGAATAATTCTCATTGCGATTCTTTGATACGACAGAGGCGCGAGAGAGGTAATATTCCCCTTTGTTTTAACATCACGAACCCGTTTCAGTAAAAATAAATAATATACGTGACTGAAATAGGATTTAAAGTGCCTTTGAAGTCTTTAAACTGCCGAATAGAAAGGAATTTATGGCTTGGATTAAAGTTTAATGACAATATTCGGTCAAATTCCCCTCCCCCCTACGCTGCTAATATTTAAAAAAATAAAAATAAGATTCTGTTGTTTATTTTGTGTGTGCGATCATACGTCAACACCCTAGAAATAGTTAAAAAATATATATATATTAGGTTGTGAGTTCATTTTACTATATAAATTTAAAGTGAAATGATCACCCACTTCCTAATCAGAAAGCGTTGTGATGGTCATTTAAAAAAAACAGTAAATGGTTACCCGTTCTGTCCTACGCGATGTGATCAAGAATTGCATGATGATTTTAAGTTAAATATGTATAGTAAAGTGGCCTCTTGTAAGGAATGGGTACCCAGAAGGCAGTCCCGCATATCGACGGAGAATCTCGAGTCAGTCCCGGAAATGTCTGAAGCAGTTGAAAGCCACACACACAAAAAAAATGAATGTAAAAGGCAGACGACGCTAAGCATGCAACGGGTTAATAAAGTTAAATGAAATGTTAACTCCTCCAAAAAATAAAAACAAAGCTGAAAAACTTCCTCAAAAAAAAAAGAAGAAAGAAGAAAAGAATGTGGCTTTCAAATTGTAAACTGCTCTGACCATTTCCGGAACTGACTCGGGATTCTCAATTGATACTCAGGACTGCTTGTACTGAAATTCACTGGATACCCATTCCTTACATGTACCGTAAAGTGAACCTTTAGGGTATTTTTTTTTACTGAAGTCAACAACAAAAAGGGTAAAAAACAAAAAAAAACAAATATACAACAAATAAATGTTACCAAAGGCAAGATAAATTACTCTTCTACCTATCTGGATAAGTTTATTTGTGTTTTAACTTATTTTAACGCATTTTTTTTTTTTGTGTGCTTTAAAAACAAACCTAGTGTCCACTCTGTTAAGTTAGAAGGGGGGGGGCTTCCCATAAGCCTTGCACGAGGACCCTTGATAATCGCTCAAAAATCGAAAATTAAATAAAATACTTGTAGAATATTATATTCTCGCATGATTGGTGACATTCATTTGATGTGTTTCTACCAGTATTTTGTTTGATTTTCAATTTTAAGCGATTATCAAGGGTCCTCGTACAGGCATTATCGGCACCATTTTTTTCCATTCTAACTGAACAGAGTCTACACTAGGCTTGTTTTTAACTATTAAAAAAAAACGCTTTAAGATAAGTTAAAACACAAAAAAACTTATTCAGGTAGGTAGAAACTTGTACAAAATTGAGTACAACGGATAAAGGCATTGATGAACAATCAGTTCTAAGTGACAGTCTTTTTTTGGGGGGGGGGGTTGAAGGTTCAATCTACGACACGCGATAATAACTAAGAATAACACAGGGAACAAGAACAATCGACCCCTGTAGATTATATAACGGGTTCAGTTCGAAATTTTTAGTTCGACAGAAAGATTCCCCTGTTCAAAAAGATGCACCCGAAGAAAGACGGAAGTTACATCGGCCGAAACGTTGTGAAAATGACAACCAGGACGAGAATAGTTGTTTGAATGATACAAATTATCAATCCTCATCTCAAAAATTCTGAAATATAAAGATTGTCAAGTTCAACTAGAAGGTTCCCAAGTTCGAAAAGATTGGAGGTTACATCGGCTGAAACGTTGTGAATATGACAACCAAGATGAGAATAGTCCTCCTCCTTCTACTCCTGTTTTGGTATTTATGGTGCCATGAGTCCTTTGAATCTCTACTCGCACAAGTCAACTTGAAAAACCCCGCGGACATCATGCAGGAGAGCCTTGGGTATGGATTCCGTCAGGCCTAACCAAAGACAAGAATGGAGGGGAAGACTTAGACAATCAGGCCCCACCCTCATGAGAGGATTAATTGTGGCCTGATTCAACAAATAAACCTGTTCTTGATGATGATGATGATGATGATGGATCTTGAACAAAGCATACGTTTTGAATCTCTACTCGAACAAGTCATCTTGAAAAGCCTCGCGGACATCATACAGAAGAGCAGACAGCGTTGGTTGGGGCACGTTGAGCGCAGCAATGGCTGGATTGTTAAAGTCCGACAGTTGAATGTGCCAGCAGAGAAAACCACCTCTGGCAGACCCAAGTTGTCTTGGGAGGACGTGGTCAAACGTGATAGGAAAACTATGGGTATGCACTCCGTTAGACCTCACCAAAGACAAGAATGGAGGGGAAGACTTAGATCGAGACTAGACAATCAGGCTCCACCCTCAGCAGAGGATTAATTGTGGCCTGATTCAACAAATAAACTAGTGCTTCTGCTGGTGGTGGTTGATGATGATGATGATGATTGTGGTGCTGGTTATGATGATGATGATGATGATGATGATGATGATGGTGGTAGTGGTTGATGATGATGATGATGATGGTGGTGGTGGTGGTGGTGGTGGTGGTGATGATGATGATGATGATGGTGGTGGTAGTGGTGGTTGATGATGATGGTGATGGTGGTGGTGAAGGTGGTTGATGATGGTGGTGGTGGTGGTTGATGATGATGATGATTGTGGTGGTGGTGGTGGCGGTTGATGATGATGATGATGATGATGATGATTATGGTGGTGATGATGATTATGGTGGTGGTGGTTGATGATGATGATGATTGTGGTGGTGGTGGTTGATGATGATTGTGGTGGTGGTGATGATGATGATGATTGTGGTGGTGGTGATGGTGGTGATGATGGTGGTGATGATGGTGATGGTGGTGGTGGTTGATGATGATGCTGGTGGTGGTGGTGGTGATGATGATGCTGGTGGTGGTGGTGGTGATGATGATTATGGTGGTGGTGGTGATGATGATTATGGTGGTGGTGGTGGTGAACTCCAGAGTGGCAACGTATCACATCGGCTCTCCATGCGATCCAGAGGCTTGATACTAGTCATGTTGCAAGCAGTCAAGTCACTTTGTACGCACTCAAGTCAGGTCTTCCTTAATCTTACACACACCCTCGCGCTTTGGGTATTCTGTGTGTTGTGGAATTGATGCACAGGTGGCACGCTGTACGTGGCCAAACCGCCTGAGATGCCGAGCACGTAAAGCATTTCAAATCCCACCAATACAAAACGGAGATGAAGGGATCCTCTCCTCCAGTTTGCTGCCACACATCCATCTGATGATGGCATGGTCATCACGCGGGAGCAGTTGCGAATCAGAAGCGTTTCGGGCCCATGTCTCACTGTCATGCATGATGGTGGAACAAACACAGGCTGAAAAGGCCTTGCCCAAGTCCTGAAAGAAATGTGCCTAGATGTAAGGATTGGCAGTAACTTCCTAAAACTTTCACCAAGCAACACAACAGTAAATATAGTGATAGCACGTTCGCAACCACCACGAGCATTCAATATGTCGCCCAGGTAACAGAAGGTGGTTTTAACATGACATGGAGTGCGATTCCACGTCCATAAGTGCCACCGTTTGTCCATCGATTGAGCGGGCAACACCCAGACATCTGCGACAAACATAATCCGGGTCAACTACCAGCCTGCCTCCCAGCAAGACCATTACACTTCTAATAGTGGGAATAATCCAAATAATACAAATTACCAATCCTTATCTAAAAAATTATGGAATATAAAGAAAATTCCCATGTTTGAATAGATGAATATATATATATATATATATATATATATATATATATATATATATTAATATTTGTATTACAGAAGATCAGGACAATATTGGTACTGTCGGTTTCAAATTCTATCAAAGGGGACCTATAATGGCCTCTTTATCAGACTCTCTTCGGACTCTGTTTATGTCTGTTTCCCTGGAAATTGGCTGTTCACGCGTTATGTCTGCCGATATTTCGATTCTCTGCTTGAATTCAATTTTCATCATTTTTACCAATTCCGTATTTCTACCTGCAAATTTTGCCGGTATTTTAGTCATGTCGTGAGCAAAAACAGTTTTTTTTTCTTTTAGTCTTTAAAAAATTTTGTCGTTACTATACTAATGTCATGTTGACCTCCGATCCCAGAGAATTTCGAAAAATAAAAGTTTTAAAATCTAGATTTAAAAATTAAGACAAGATTTAAAAACATAAAGAAATCCACCGCTGAACAGGGAGAAAAGGGGGGGGGGGAGATAAAAATGGGAATCTAGATGCGGTTTTGACTGAAATATAACAACCAAGATGAAAATAGTCGGAATAATACAAATAATCAGATCCTGAGTGTTAATATTTGCTTTGTTTTTCAATTTTTTTTTTTTTCATTTAGAAACGGACGATCCATGAAACTCCATTAATTTGTGAGAAAGTATTGGAAACAAAATGTCGATCGTCAAACGAAGAGGTTCCATCAAAAACAGTCCGTCGATATTAAAATCAAAGCTTAACGAATTAAATACCAAAGAAGAAGAATATAAGTGAGTATTATATGTGTTGTGAAGTTGTTCCACAGTAAATAATAAATAAAGGAAGTCAAGTCGAGGGTTGGATTAACAAATGTATTAACAAAGTAAGAAAGTGACTAGCTCTTGGCTAGACAGTTACAAGACTGTGCTTTGTCTTCCCTGTGTCTCTGGTGACTCGCACTATTTATAGTGACAACCGGTGTAGTTTCTCCTGTGTAAGAACGGCCGGTGTAGCACTTGGCTAGACAGTTACAAGCATAATCCAAATAATACAAATTACCTTATCTAAAAAAATTATGGAATATAAAGAAAATTCCCATGTTTGAATAGATGAATATATATATATATATATATATATATATATATATATATATATATATATATATATATTAATGTTTGTATTACAGAAGATCAGGACAATATTGGTACTGTCGGTTTCAAATTCTATCAAAGGGGACCTGTAATGGCCTCTTTATCAGACTCTCTTTGGACTCTGTTTATGTCTGTTTCCCTGGAAATTGGCTGTTCACGCATTATGTCTGCCAATATTTCGATTCTCTGCTTGAATTCAATTTTCATCATTTTTACCAATTCCGTATTTCTACCTGCAAATTTTGCCGGTATTTTAGTCATGGGTGAGCAAAAACAGTTTTAGTCTTTAAAAAATTTTGTCGTTACTATACTAATGTCATGTTGACCTCCGATCCCGGAGAATTTAGAAAAATAAAAGTTTTAAAATCTCTGTGTCTCTGGTGACTCGCACTATTTATAGTGACAACCGGTGTTGTTTCTCCTGTGTAAGAACGGCCGGTGTAACAATATGCGTTACGTTTTTTTCCAATAATTTCTGCTGACACTTTTTTCCCCCCGCTGTCCTGTTGAGTGCGTTAACATTCTCAGTCTATAGAAAACACACAGCGTTACAAGGGAAAGCAGAGACATTTATAATAACGCACGTGTGCGTCGGAAAATAAGGAAAACACGAAGAAGTGAGTTAAACTCATGTGCGTTTATTTAACGTTTGTTTAAAAAATAAACAAATAAACATTTACTATAAGTCCCTAAAACAATTGAATGCACATAGTTGTTACTTAAATAAAATTATGTGTGGCTGATGAGATTTTGGAACGTGATTAAGTGTTACAATATTTAAAATTTTCAATTTACAATATTTAAAATTTTTAATTTACAATATTTAAAATTTTCAATTTACTATATTTAAAATTTTCAATTTACAATATTTAAAATTTTAAATTTACAATATTTAAAATTTTCAATTTACAATATTTAAAATTTTAAATTTACCATATTAAAATTTTAAATTTACAATATTTAAAATTTTAAATTTACAATATTTAAAATTTTCAATTTACAATATTTAAAATTTTAAATTTACAATATTTAAAATTTTCAATTTACAATATTTAAAATTTTAAATTTACCATATTAAAATTTTAAATTTACAATATTTAAAATTTTCAATTTACAATATTTAAAATTTTCAATTTACAATATTTAAAATTTTCAATTTACAATATTTAAAATTTTCAATTTACCATATTAAAATTTTAAATTTACAATATTTAAAATTTTCAATTTACAATATTTAAAATTTTCAATTTACAATATTTAAAATTTTAAATTTACAATATTTAAAATTTTCAATTTACAATATTTAAAATTTAAAATTTACCATATTAAAATTTTAAATTTACAATATTTAAAATTTTAAATTTACAATATTTAAAATTTTCAATTTACAATATTTAAAATTTTCAATTTACAATATTTAAAATTTTAAATTTACCATATTAAAATTTTAAATTTACAATATTTAAAATTTTCAATTTACAATATTTAAAATTTTCAATTTACAATATTTAAAATTTTAAATTTACAATATTTAAAATTTTCAATTTACAATATTTAAAATTTTAAATTTACCATATTAAAATTTTAAATTTACAACATGTAAACTTTCAAATTTCCAATATTTAAAAGGTTAGACGTAAGACATTTTTTTCGACTAATGAAATTTTCAAGTGCATTACTAACCTAGACACTTTTTAATATATTGACTCAATTCGTCATTAATAATATTTATTGTGGGTGTCTGGTATTGATGTATGATGCGTCTAGGATTTTCAGTCTTTTTAGGCTTGGGTTGTAATGTACATTTTTGGCTTATTAACTAAACGTTGTGTAAATTGTGAAGGGGCACGTGTGTGGTTTTAAATGCTAGTAGATTGAACTAGAGCTAGAGTCGGAAATATGTAATGTGAGCATTAAAGAAAGTATAACAGTTCTATCGTTAATGTAACACAGTTAGATTGAACTTTCTGGATCTCTGGGTTGCCTTGACTAATGATGCTGAAATTCTACACACTTATAGAACCTATAAAAAAAAAAGGTGGTGCAAAGTTTTAACTAATTTAGTTTATTGGTTTTTGAGTTATGATTGATCAAAGAAATGAGATTTCCAGCATAGGCCATTCTTGCAGTCTATTAAGGGATAGAGCGCTCTCGCGACCCCCTTGATTGTCGAAGTTACGTCGACGCGAGAAAAGCACACACGCACATTTTTTTTTAATCTCATAACTTTATTATTGTAGATAAGTGTAGCTGCTATATATATGGTAGTTCTCGTGATGCACAGATAGCAGAAGATATCTTTTGTCACCTAACAAACCGATATCGATATGCAATCTTTTATTTTATTTATTTTTGTCAGTTAGTCTCAAAGAAATACATTGTGGAGTACACAAAAGGGTCTACGTACAGTCAACGGATTTGAAGTTTCTGGAGGAGCCAACAAGAAAGGGTGACTTCACTCCAGGAAGGACGACCAAAAAGAGGCAGAACATCAGAGGGATTCCTCGAATCTCGCAAGAACTGGGTCCAAGTCACGTGTCTTCCAAGATCATGAGACTTGATCCTTTTTCTCAAGAAGGGCATATCTCTGAATCTATCATGAAGCAAAATCCTATTCAAGGGAGGCAACTCTGTTTTCCCTACACCACAATCATAATAGTGGGACCTGTGGAAATTCCACCTTTGCTTTCTTCATCTATTTTCTATATAATAATTCTGTTTGTCCCTCCCTTAGTAAGTTGGCATGGCCATAATGTATGCGCTAGGTCAAAGGGATGTAATTCATCAAAACTCGACATAGTAAAAAAGGTCAAATAGCAAGTCAGACAACACCTGTCGCCTGAAAGAAATTCAGAAAGAAATTCTTCACTCTATAAACGGTTGGTGTTTTCTTTTTAGGTCATCAGAAATGATAATAATAATTTATATATGAAAAATTAAATAACTGACGTAATTCTATGATTTTTTATGAAGATTAATGCAAACACTGGTCAAGCATACTCTTTTTTCCGTAATTTTTTATGGTGGTATATATAGTGTGAATCTTGGATGAGTGTGACTTGTGACATTCCTGGATCATAGAACTTTTCAACTCCCGTGGGGAGTCTTGTAACAACCTTCCACATTCTGTGAGTGAGTAATCTTTTTTTACTGTGATTTGTTTGGGACACTATTTTGTTCATAGATTTTGCTTGCCATTAGGTAATGTTAAACATTATCCCTCTCCCCTAAAATATTACTTTGTTTTATTATTGTGTGTTCTATATATGTTTATCTCTTCGCTTACTATTTTATGACTAAATATTGTTTGAATCTTAACTTGATGTTCGAGTCGTCTTTTACCTGCCTGTTATTCTTCTGTGTTTTCTATATGATGTCTTGAATTGGGGAATCCTATTTCCCCTGTATTCTGTTGATAATATTGGGACCTAGGGACCTATGAGCAACTTCCAGACATTTTTATCTTTTTTTATATTTATCATTGTCACGTGCTCGCCGCTGTGGTCCCGATGAAGGCTGTATGTGACAATATATATGTAAATTTGATAATAGCAGTTATAAATATGAATTTAATTGTAGTTTAAAAGGAATGAATTATGTAAATGACAAAAACGCGTCTAGTGTCTGAGCGACTTTTTGTAACAGTATATAAGGAAGTTGAAAAAGTATTAGTTTAAGTAAGATTCTTGACACGTTTTCCGTTCTAATCGCAGCCTCGTCTTGAAATCACTTGGTTCTTCTTTGTTTATATGTTATCTAATATTATTTAATGTTATCTAATGTAAATTAATTGATTAATAGTTTCCTAATTCTAAAGTTATACAAATATTATGAACACTGACTTGATAAAATTAATTAATTAAATAGTAATTACTCGAGCACTCCCCCCGTCTCTCTCTCTTACGTTTACAAAAATTCTCCAGGCAGGACAGACAGACAGACAGACAGAAAGACAGAGAAAGTGCTCGTTGTATCATAAGTAGAGAGATGGAGAGGTAAGTAGTAAGTAAGACTACACATCTAAAATAAAATCAGGTTTAAGGTTCCCGACCAGAATTGTCCACAAGTATATATGAGCGTTAAGCCTGTTTAGGATGACACTTCCCACTGAAGAGACGATAACTAAAGTGTCCCCTATAATATTGACTCAATTTTCCTGTTAACTCCAGATAACAATTTGCAAAGTTCTCTATTTTCCATGAAGAATAACACAATTAATTAACACTTCTACCCGGCGATGACTGACGGAACGAGAACAATCTACCCCTTGTAGGTTAAATAACTGGTACTGCTTGGCCTTTTGGCCAAGATCAAAGTGTAGTATCTGTTCCGATGGATACTGCACCCATAGACCGGTATCATCTTGGCCTTCGGGGGTTGATTTACGCCGGTTCATGGGTTTGTCCTGTGCAGTTCTAGGAGGTCCACCCTCCCAGGCTTCACCTCCCCTCTTTGGAGAGGAGTAAGTTTATTGCTTACTGCCTGAGGCGCCTTTACCGGGGAATGCCGACGAGGCTGCCCAGGCAATTTTCAATGGCCAGAGTGCTCACCTTCTGGGGCGCTGGCTTTTCAAATCCCACTTTCCCGACCTTGTGTCACATCTTGTGGGAGGAAGATACATAAAAAATGGTTCAGTTCGAAATTCCATATAGGTTCTCGCGTTCGACATAAAGATTCCATCTGAAAAAGGGAGGAGGTTACCTCGGCCGAAACATTGTGAAAAGAAAAGAACCAAGATGATAATATATTTCGGAATTTTTTAGATGAGGATTGGTAATTTGTATTATTTGGACTACTGTTCTCACTTTCGATGCTATTCTCGCAACGGTTCGGGTGAGCCAAAAGTAGGTGGACAGTAAAAAACATTTATTTAGAGATCACTTACACGTACAATTACATGTAATAAAACAATTATATCAATGACAATTAAATGTTATTTATCAACGCAAGTGTTCAAACTGTTTTCCTTCTTGATTTACACAGCTTTGAAGTCTGCCTCTTACGCCCTCTTTGTTTATTTGTCATATATACTAGCGACTAGCAGGAGCATATTGCAGGTTGTTATTAAAAACCTTTCTTTTTTTTCCTTTTTTTTTAAAACTATGTGTATATATATATATATATATATATATATATATATATATACAGTTATAAAATATATATATATATATATATTTTATAGTTGTATATATATATACAGGGTGAGCCAAAAGTAGGTGGACAGTAAAAAACATTTATTTAAAGATCACTTACATATTGCAGGTTGTTATTAAAAACCTTTCTTTTTTTTCCTTTTTTTTAAAAACTATGTGTATATATATATATATATATATATATATATATATATATATATATATATACAGTTATAAAATATATATATATATATATATTTTATAGTTGTATATATATATATACAGGGTGAGCCAAAAGTAGGTGGACAGTAAAAAACATTTATTTAGAGATCACTTATACATACAATTACATGTAATAAAACGATTATATTAATGACAATTAAATGTTATTTATCAACGCAAGTGTTCAAACTGTTTTCCTTCTTGATTTACACAGCTTTGAAGTCTGCCTCTTACGCCCTCTTTGTTTATTTGTCATATATACTAGCGACTAGCAGGAGCATATTGCAGGTTGTTATTAAAAACCTTTCTTTTTTTTCCTTTTTTTTTAAAACTATGTGTATATATATATATATATATATATATATATATATATATATATACAGTTATAAAATATATATATATATATATATTTTATAGTTGTATATATATATACAGGGTGAGCCAAAAGTAGGTGGACAGTAAAAAACATTTATTTAAAGATCACTTACATATTGCAGGTTGTTATTAAAAACCTTTCTTTTTTTTCCTTTTTTTTAAAAACTATGTGTATATATATATATATATATATATATATATATATATATATATATACAGTTATAAAATATATATATATATATATATTTTATAGTTGTATATATATATATACAGGGTGAGCCAAAAGTAGGTGGACAGTAAAAAACATTTATTTAGAGATCACTTATACGTACAATTACATGTAATAAAACAATTATATTAATGACAATTAAATGTTATTTATCAACGCAAGTGTTCAAACTGTTTTCCTTCTTGATTTACACAGCTTTGAAGTCTGCCTCTTACGCTTCGGCAAACATTTTCGCTTTTTTGGCTCACCCTGTATAGTAATAAGTAGTAAAACTACACATCTAAAACAGTAATAGGTTTCGATCTGTAGTGCAACGGATAAAAGTGCTAAATAATAATCAGACGGAACAAGAACAATCTACTCCCATTGATTAAATAAAGAGTTCAGTTCGAAATTCCATCTAGATTCCTGAGACAAAGCACACCTGAAGAAGGTTGGAAGTTACATTGGTCGAAACGTTGCGAGAATAATACCCAAAATAGTCCGAATAATCCAAATAATTCATGATTAAGCATTACTGAAGTATTTAACTTAGATTAAATTTGGAAAAAAAATATTTGGTTTGACAATAATTAAAAAAAAATTTTTTTTTTGACTGAATGAAGAACTTAAAGCTAAAACGGTCATTTTGTTAAATGAGACCATTAAATTTTGTTAAACTACGCCATTAAATTTTGTTAAATGAGACCATTAAATTTAGTTAAACGAGGCCATTAAATTTTGTTAAATGAGACCATTAAATTTTGTTCAATGAGGCTGTTAAATTTTGTTAAACGAGGCCATTAAATTTTGTTAAATGAGACCATTAAATTTTGTTAAATGAGGCTATTAAATTTTGTTACACTAGGCCATTAAATTTTGTTAAATGAGACCATTAAATTTTGTTATACGAGGCCATTAAATTTTGTTAAATGAGACCATTAAATTTTGTTAAATGAGGCTGTTAAATTTTGTTAAACGAGGCCATTAAATTTTGTTAAATGAGACCATTAAATTTTGTTAAATGAGACTATTAAATTTTGTTAAATGAGACCATTAAATTTTGTTACACTAGGCCATTAAATTTTGTTAAACGAGACCATGAAATTTTGTTAAACTAGGCCATTAAATTTTATTAACCAAAACCATGAAATTTTATTAAATGAGGCCATGAAATTTTGTTAAACGAGGCCACAAAATTTTGTTGAACGAGCCCATTAAATTTTGTTAAATGACACTTTGAAAATATTTTCTTCTGCTACTTGGGCGACATATTGAATGCTGGTGGCAGTTGTAAATGTGCTCGTTATTGTGCCGTATGGGGAATATTCAAGAAGCTGCTGCCAATCTTTACATCTTGACACATTTCCTCCAAGATTCCGGACAAAGTCTGCCATATTGCACGACAATGAGACATTGGCTCCAAACTTTTCTGAACTGCATGCAACCTGGTTGAACCTTTGGACCGGACCGCATGGAGAGCTGGTGTGAGACGTTGCCTGATGTTGCTCACCCTGGAGGCTGGAACACTCGCAGCATCCTTAATGCCCAAAAGAAAGATGGCTGAATAAAGAACTTGAAGCCAAAACGGGCATTTTGTTAACTCTTTAATACATGATTTTTTTACAGAAATTCTACGTACCTGATTTAACTTGTCCTTGAACCATGTGCCTTCAAGTTGAGCTGCCTTCCGAAAAGGCCTGTAACGACTAATAATGGAGGCAACACGTATTTCCCGATGTCCCTGACTCTCACAAAATCAAATATGATTAATCAAATCAAAATTTATGATAATTTGTGACAACTTTTCTATTTGTTGTTTGGAAAGAGTCATTAAATTTTGTTAAATGAAGCCATTAAATTTAGGTAAATGATGCCATTTAATGTTGTTAAATGAGGCCATTAAACTTGGGTAAATGAGGCCATTAAATTTTAGTAACTATGGTAATTAATCTTTTTAAAATGAGGCCATTAAATTTATTATTGTAATTAATCTTTTTTAAATGAGGCCATTAAATTTAGGTAAATGAGACCATTAAATGTTGTTAAATGAGGCCATTAAACTTAGGTAAATGAGGCCATTAAATTTTTAGTAACTATGGTAATTAATCTTTTTAAAATGAGGTCATTAAATTTAGGTAACTATGATAAGTAATCTTTTTTTTAATGAGGCCATTAAATTTAGGTAAATGAGACCATTAAATGTTGTTAAATGAGACCATAATTAATCAAATCAAAATTTGTGACAACTTTTCTATTTGTTGTTTTGAACAACAGTATGCATGAAAGAGTCATTAAATTTTGCTAAATGAAGCCATTAAATTTAGGTAAATGAGGCCATTAAATTTTAGTAACTATGGTAATTAATCTTGTTAAAATGAGGCCATTAAACTTAGGTAAATGAGACCATTAAATGTTGTTAAACGAGACCATTAAACTTAGGTAAATGAGGCCATTAAATTTAGGTAAACGAGGCCATTAAATTTAGGTTACTATGGTAATTAATCTTTTTAAAATGAGGCCATTAAATTTTGTTGAAAAAAGCCATTAAATTTAGAAAAAATCATTTTATGATTTGACAATTTAAAAAAAAATCAACTTTTTTTTCTTTGTTTGTGAATCTTTGAAAATCTTTTCAGACGAATGAATGAAGAACTTGAAGCCAAAACAGCCATTTTGGTAAACGAAGCCGAAAAAGTAATTGTAAGTAAAAACGCATTATTAACTTTTTTTATTATTATTAACTTCTTTTGTTTATTTAATTTTAAAATAAATATTTAACCCTAAATAAAGATTTCAGCTATAAAAATATATCGTAACGTTGAATCAAACGAGGTTCGACACTGTGTTTGTGTGTTTCCACTCGTTGTTGTCATTAGAATTGGGTGCTTGATTCAGACGTTGGTCACAGTGTCAATCCTGAGTTAGTACGTCTGGCCGAATCTGACTGAAATATAAATGTTGCACAAGAAAGGGGTCACCATTCTTTTTTGAAATAAATAATGTCTCCACAACTAAATAGATGTTAAAATTTATTCACGGGAACACAGCAACAAAAGAGAGATGGTGCAATAGGCTGGCTCATGTCTGTTAGATAATATAATATCCTGGAGTTCAGCATCTCATCTGCCTTTGGTTAAAACAGAGCGAGATCAGGATAAGTATGCGTCTTGACGGCGAGAAAAATTACGGGGAACTGACTTCACGTTGTATATTGTCTTTGACGCAAAATATGTTGAAGCGAATGAATTTCGCTACATGTTGACGTGTCATACGTCTATGCAGTAAAGAGTCAATGATTACGCATGCGCAAAGCTGAATCACCGTCTCAGTTAAAGCTAATGTACATCAATACAAAATAATTCGCTCATGTAACTGCTACACTGTTGTAAAAAAAAAATTCTTCTTCCAAACAAAACCACAAACAATGTTTTATTTTGAGAAGTTTCAATTCAATTCAATTTACACAGAATATGAATTATTCCCTTTGCTGATTTTTTTCCAATTCAATTCAATTAATTTGGCAAAAAATAAAACAAGCATGTTTCAGTTGCCATGTAGGAAAAAGGAGGTAGAAATTTACACAGAAGAGGATACAGTAGCCTAGCATTTGCCCAAATTCACCTTGAATTGATGCGTTGTTGGCATATGTATTACCTCTCTTGGGAGACTATTTCAAGGTCCAGGGATCCTGATTGAGAAGGCGGCCCTCCTTCGGTTCAATCGAAATCGGCGGTCAAATAGTTTCTTGTGGTGTCCGCGTGAATCTCTTTCTGATGCAAGAGTGAATAATAGATCCTGAAGGATATCGTAATGACCATTGAGGAGATTGTAGGCCAAAATGAGATCACCGCGTAATCGTTGCCGCTCAAGGGAGAAAAGGTTAAGTTTCTGGAGTCGGCTTTCGTAGGGCAGATCCCATAGTCTGTGCACCATAAACCCTTATCCTCCACTGTTTTTTTTAGCCTTAATAAGATTTGATGCGTTGTTAGCACATTTATAACCCCTTGGAAGTTTATTCCAAAGTCCAGGGATCTTGATTGAGAAAACGACCCTCCTCCGGTTCAGTCGAAATCTGCGGTGAAATAGTTTCTGGTGGTGTCCACATAGACCTCTTTCTGGTGCAAGAGTGCATAATAGGTCCTGGGGTATATCGTAATGACCATTGAGGAGATTGCAGGCCAAAATGAGATCAGCGCATAATCGTTGACGCTCAAGGAGAAATGGTACTCGTTTTCTTCTACTGAA
>OY744553.1:43307156-43352156 GCA_963556195.1 Sepiola atlantica | reverse complement strand
TGCAGAACATGATTGAGTTTTGCAAAGAGAAAGGGAAAAAAATCAATAACATCAATGTTTGGTGCATTTTAGGTCAAAAAGCCAGTATTTTCAGACAGCCTGATCTGGTAGCACCCCACCAGTATGGATGATTCCCCTCAAGTTATTTACTTCCATTTTCGGGTCATTTAATGCCGAATCCGGTCATATGCTTCAAGTTCTTTATATCTTCAAATATCTATTCATGGTGTTTGGTTTGGTTGTTTTGTAGAGAAAAACTGTTGTTTTTTTAGCTTTGCAGAACATGATTGAGTTTTGCAAAGAGAAAGGGAAAAAAATCAATAATATCAATGTTTGGTGCATTTTAGGTCAAAAAGCCAGTATTTTCAGACAGCCTGATCTGGTAGCACCCCACCAGTATGGATGATTCCCCTCAAGTTATTTACTTCCATTTTCGGGTCATTTAATGCCGAATCCGGTCATATGCTTCAAGTTCTTTATATCTTCAAATATCTATTCATGGTGTTTGGTTTGGTTGTTTTGTAGAGAAAAACTGTTGTTTTTTTAGCTTTGCAGAACATGATTGAGTTTTGCAAAGAGAAAGGGAAAAAAATCAATAATATCAATGTTTGGTGCATTTTAGGTCAAAAAGCCAGTATTTTCAGACAGCCTGATCTGGTAGCACCCCACCAGTATGGATGATTCCCCTCAAGTTATTTACTTCCATTTTCGGGTCATTTAATGCCGAATCCGGTCATATGCTTCAAGTTCTTTATATCTTCAAATATCTATTCATGGTGTTTGGTTTGGTTGTTTTGTAGAGAAAAACTGTTGTTTTTTTAGCTTTGCAGAACATGATTGAGTTTTGCAAAGAGAAAGGGAAAAAAATCAATAATATCAATGTTTGGTGCATTTTAGGTCAAAAAGCCAGTATTTTCAGACAGCCTGATCTGGTAGCACCCCACCAGTATGGATGATTCCCCTCAAGTTATTTACTTCCATTTTCGGGTCATTTAATGCCGAATCCGGTCATATGCTTCAAGTTCTTTATATCTTCAAATATCTATTCATGGTGTTTGGTTTGGTTGTTTTGTAGAGAAAAACTGTTGTTTTTTTAGCTTTGCAGAACATGATTGAGTTTTGCAAAGAGAAAGGGAAAAAAATCAATAATATCAATGTTTGGTGCATTTTAGGTCAAAAAGCCAGTATTTTCAGACAGCCTGATCTGGTAGCACCCCACCAGTATGGATGATTCCCCTCAAGTTATTTACTTCCATTTTCGGGTCATTTAATGCCGAATCCGGTCATATGCTTCAAGTTCTTTATATCTTCAAATATCTATTCATGGTGTTTGGTTTGGTTGTTTTGTAGAGAAAAACTGTTGTTTTTTTTAGCTTTGCAGAACATGATTGAGTTTTGCAAAGAGAAAGGGAAAAAAATCAATAATATCAATGTTTGGTGCATTTTAGGTCAAAAAGCCAGTATTTTCAGACAGCCTGATCTGGTAGCACCCCACCAGTATGGATGATTCCCCTCAAGTTATTTACTTCCATTTTCGGGTCATTTAATGCCGAATCCGGTCATATGCTTCAAGTTCTTTATATCTTCAAATATCTATTCATGGTGTTTGGTTTGGTTGTTTTGTAGAGAAAAACTGTTGTTTTTTTTAGCTTTGCAGAACATGATTGAGTTTTGCAAAGAGAAAGGGAAAAAAATCAATAATATCAATGTTTGGTGCATTTTAGGTCAAAAAGCCAGTATTTTCAGACAGCCTGATCTGGTAGCACCCCACCAGTATGGATGATTCCCCTCAAGTTATTTACTTCCATTTTCGGGTCATTTAATGCCGAATCCGGTCATATGCTTCAAGTTCTTTATATCTTCAAATATCTATTCATGGTGTTTGGTTTGGTTGTTTTGTAGAGAAAAACTGTTGTTTTTTTTAGCTTTGCAGAACATGATTGAGTTTTGCAAAGAGAAAGGGAAAAAAATCAATAATATCAATGTTTGGTGCATTTTAGGTCAAAAAGCCAGTATTTTCAGACAGCCTGATCTGGTAGCACCCCACCAGTATGGATGATTCCCCTCAAGTTATTTACTTCCATTTTCGGGTCATTTAATGCCGAATCCGGTCATATGCTTCAAGTTCTTTATATCTTCAAATATCTATTCATGGTGTTTGGTTTGGTTGTTTTGTAGAGAAAAACTGTTGTTTTTTTTAGCTTTGCAGAACATGATTGAGTTTTGCAAAGAGAAAGGGAAAAAAATCAATAATATCAATGTTTGGTGCATTTTAGGTCAAAAAGCCAGTATTTTCAGACAGCCTGATCTGGTAGCACCCCACCAGTATGGATGATTCCCCTCAAGTTATTTACTTCCATTTTCGGGTCATATGCTTAAAGTTCTTTATACCGTCAAATATGTATTCATGGTGTTTGGAAAAATGTTTTTGTTTTTGGCTTTGCAGAACATGATTGAATTTTGCAAAGGAAGAGGAAAAAAACAATAACATCAATGTTTGGTGCATTTTTGGTCAGGAAGCCAGTATCTACTGACAGCCTTATTTGATGCCGAATTCGGTCATTTTGGTAAAAGTCTTTTATGCTTCAAGTTCTTTATATCTTCAAATATTTATTCATTGTTTTTGATTTGGTTGTTTTGTTTTACGGCATATCAACCCTTTTCAGGTTATTTGATGCCGAATGCAGTCATTTTGGTAAAAGTCTTTTATGCTTCAAGTTCTTTATATGTTCAAATATTTATTCATGGTGTTTGGTTTGGTAGTTTTGTTTTACGGCATATCAACCCTTTTCAGGTTATTTGATGCCGAATTCGGTCATTTTGGTAAAAGTCTTTTATGCTTCAAGTTCTTTATATCTTCAAATATTTATTCATTGTTTTTGATTTGGTTGTTTTGTTTTACGGCATATCAACCCTTTTCAGGTTATTTGATGCCGAATGCAGTCATTTTGGTAAAAGTCTTTTATGCTTCAAGTTCTTTATATGTTCAAATATTTATTCATGGTGTTTGGTTTGGTAGTTTTGTTTTACGGCATATCAACCCTTTTCAGGTTATTTGATGCCGAATTCGGTCATTTTGGTAAAAGTCTTTTATGCTTCAAGTTCTTTATATCTTCAAATATTTATTCATTGTTTTTGATTTGGTTGTTTTGTTTTACGGCATATCAACCCTTTTCAGGTTATTTGATGCCGAATGCAGTCATTTTGGTAAAAGTCTTTTATGCTTCAAGTTCTTTATATCTTCAAATATTTATTCATGGTGTTTGGTTTGGTTTGGTTGTTTTGTTTTACGGCATATCAACCTTTTTCGGGTTATTTAATGCCGAATCCGGTCATTTTGGTAAAAGTTTTTATGCTTCAAGTTCTTTATATCTTCAAATATCTATTCATGGTGTTTAGTTTGGTTGTTTTGTAGAGAAAAACTGTTGTTTTTTTTTAGCTTTGCAGAACATGATTGAGTTTTGCAAAGGGAAAGGGAAAAAAATCAATAATATCAATGTTTGGTGCATTTTAGGTCAAAAAGCCAGTATTTTCAGACAGCCTGATCTGGTAGCACCCCACCAGTATGGATGATTCCCCTCAAGTTATTTACTTCCATTTTCGGGTCATTTAATGCCGAATCCGGTCATATGCTTCAAGTTCTTTATACTTTCAAATATTTATTCATGGTGTTTGGAAAAATGTTTTTGTTTTTGGCTTTGCAGAACATGATTGAATTTTGCAAAGGAAGAGGAAAAAAACAATAACATCAATGTTTGGTGCATTTTTGGTCAGGAAGCCAGTATCTACTGACAGCCTTATTTGATGCCGAATCCGGTCATTTTGGTAAAAGTCTTTTATGCTTCAAGTTCTTTATATGTTCAAATATTTATTCATGGTGTTTGGTTTGGTTGTTTTGTTTTACGGTATATCAACCCTTTTCGGGTTATTTAATGCCGAATGCAGTCATTTTGGTAAAAGTTTTTATGCTTCAAGTTCTTTATATCTTCAAATATTTATTCATGGTGTTTCGTTTGGTTGTTTTGTAGAGGAAAATGTTATTTTACTTCTGTAGCTTTGCAGAACATGATTAAATTTTGCAAAGGGAAAGGAAAAAAACAATGACATCAATGTTTGGTGCATTTTAGGTCAGGAAGCCGGTATCTTCAGACAGCCTGATCTGGACCTAACTCTACAGTGATACAAACTTTTAAATCCTCTATATCTACTAATTTTTGTTAATAAAATTTATATAATTTCAATTTATTTTAAGCAATAACATATTTTTTTTTAATACACATTTTCTGGAAAAAATTCCCTTCTTCAGAGACATATTAAGAATTGTCTCATTTCCTGTAGTCTTTTTGTTTTTGTTGGAAACGCCTGTTAAGACCCTGCGACCAACAACAGCTTTTTTAATTTATTTATTTTTCTATTTGCTGTTGTTGTCCATGGGGTCTTAAGAGTCTTAAAATAATTTCAAATATGAAAACAACTTTTTTATTTTTGTATATAACAGTTTTGCATCACTTTTATGTACCCCTTTCGAAGATTAAAATCAAAATATTGTAGCAGTTACATGAATGAACTATTTTCTGTTTGTCTACGTGACTGGCGGTGAGTTGTGATTTGGCTTTGCGATTATGTGATCATCGCCTCTTCACCGCGTGTGCAGATAGCACGTCTGCATGTAACGAGATTCATACGCAATGAATGGTTTTGACGCGAACACAAACCACGCGATGAACAGAACATTTCAAACAGACAAGATGTACATTCCTGCGCTCTCGACCAGACCTGTGGTAGATGAGTCGATGAACTCCAGGGTAAGATTATTTCGTCTTGTCTATCAACCCGCTGTACAACCTTCCTGTGTTTCAAGTAAATAAATCTAAAAACCTCTTTAGTTGTGAAGCCATCGTTTATTTCGTGAGGAATGGTGACCCTGTCTGCTTATTCTATTCTAGTCAGATTCGGCCAGACGAATTACTCTTCCAAGTAAGTTCATCATTCTGATTTTCTTCTCGAGATAAACCCTAAACTAACCCGAACCCTTTCACCTAAAATATAATTATACTAAATTCCAATTTGGATCAAAATCCATTACATGATTTTGATTTTAGAAAATGTCTAAAATTCAAGGCTTAAGCTTAAGGGGTCTTAAGAAGAAATTTAAATTCAGGGAATATTTCTTAATTGGTGTCTAATGACTATAGATCATGTTTAATGCAAATCTGAAATATTTAAATTTTAAAATTGTGTTCACATTATGGCCGCAAAAAAACCTTTAAAATACTCTAAATAAATTTTTTCGTGGTACAAAATTTAATAACGGCGAGGAATACGGACGTTTGGGACATTTTTGGGAGGGTAGAATGAGATTAAACAAATATAAAAACGAGAGGAAACGATTAAAAAGAAAATAATTAATGTACTGAGACGGCTTTCGTCCACACTCATCAGAGTATTAACGTGGAAGTAATTAAATACGACTAAAACCTAAAAAGTTATAATGAAAACTAGTGACAAGTTTAGGAGAAAAAAAAATTATGAAAAAAAAAAAATATGGGGAGGAGAGTCACAAGTTGATCACATTAAGTCCTAAAAGCCACTCCTTTTGTTTACAAAGAGAGGGTTTGATTGACTTGATATATATGGCTTCCAAGACTTTAAGGTGGAATAGAGAAACCCTCCCTTTGTAAACAATAAATATTTGAAAGTATAAAGAACTTGAAGCAGAAAAACTTTCACCAAAATGATCGAATTCGGCATTAAATAAACCGAAAAGGGTTGATATGCCGTAAAACAAAACAACCAACCAGAATGTTTCAGTTGAAATAAACTCAGCAAGTGGCAGGCTCGTGCTGATTGTGTTGGTATAAACAGTTTAGCTGATGTGCATTTATCTCCCACGTGTTGTTTTAAGTAATGCTTATTTGACGCAAAGAGTGTGCATATTGTTCAAACTCGTGTGTTGCTGTGGTGACGCGTGAACACTGGACTGCAGATAAGCTACGTTGTTTTTCTTTTTTGATCACATGAAATAATGGATGAGAAAGCTTGGGTTAGCAGATGTAGAACAGTTGAGGTAGCAGGCTTCCAAGACTTTAAGGTGGAATAGAGAATATTTATTAACTGATGTCTAAACTTTCACCAAAATCGGACATATCTGAATTTTAGGGTTAGGGTTTCTGGGGTGAAATTGATTTCTCAATTAGATGGTTCAACAAGAATTTGTTAAAATTCGACTTGAAAACGACCATGCTGTAGTCAAATGGGAAGCATCCCCATGGTATTGTGTTCTTCAGACAGACAGCTCTTTGGCTAAGATCAAAGTGTAGTATCTGTTCCGATGGATACTGCACCCCATAGACTGGTATTGTCTTGGCCTTCGGGGCTTGATTTACGCCGGTCTATGGGTCTGTCCTGTGCAGTTCTAGGAGGTCCACCCTCCCAGGCTTTGCCTTCTCATCCTTTGAGAAGGGGTTAGTTTATTGCTTACTGCCTGATGCGCCCCTACCGGGGAATGCCGACGGGGCTGCCCAGGCATTTTTTTGACGGTCATTAGTGGTCTTCCTCTAGAGTGATGACTTCTCAATTCCCACTTTCCAACCTTGTGTCACATTTTACTCCGTGGGAAGTAGATAAATAGGGCTCTTGGAAACAAACTCTGCTCATGAAAATTCCGGTTTAGTTTTAAGTACGCAGGAAGAAAGGAAAATTATTTACAGTTTTCGTATCTAGAGGTGTTTTTGCTGTGAAGGTTTTACTGGAGTGGCATAGATTGTAGTTCAGTCAAGCGCGTACCATGAAAATAACGATAGAGTAGAGAAAGACTAGCAGCGTCACTTATGTGAGAAAGGGAAGTGGATATCAAACTAGATTCCGAAGTCGATTTTGTACTCGGTCAAGGCAAGAGAGAGTGCTCTGGGCGGCACATTCGCATAAGTGGCAACGATACCCCACCTTAGGTTGTATCTCGCTCTTATAGAGGTATAGGGATTGCGTCAGGAGTGGGATCCTTTCTGGAGCGGTAGAATGATCCAACCCTTTCCCAGGAACCTTAGAAACAAATCTGATGTAAGTCTTCCGCTTCGGATCTGGGGTGAACGTAAATCCTAGAAACTTATCAAAACAGGGGCCCTCTGCAAGGGGAGCTCTATCCATTTCAACCGGGGCACAGCGAGGGCCCGGGCGTTGTTGGTGAAATGAGAGAAGCTTGCTTTTAGGCCCCCCCACTCTTTTTTTACCTCCTTTGCATAAAAGTAATTTAAACTAAATATAGCCCACAATTGGATCCCTTACACCTAGCAGCTATATTCCAAACTTCATAATGATCGGTTAATTAGTTTAGGACAGAATTCTGCATGTATAAATATATAAACATATAAACGTACCTAACTTTATATAGAGAGAGACTTAATTTGTATGCATTGCGCTATTAATTTATTTAATGTGTGTTAATTCCTCCCCTGAGGATTTAAATGTTCATACAGCGATAGAGTCTAGTCTGGAATATTTCGGTTAAAATAAACACAGTAAGTGGTAGGCTCCTGCTGATTATGTAAGTATAAGCAGTTCAGCTTGTGTTTATTTTTCTCCCACAATTTGTTTCAAGTAGTGATTATTTGATGCGAGGAGTGTGTGTGTGTGTTTTGTTCAAACTGATGATTTAAATGTTCATTCTGTTAAATATTCAGGCCGGGTGTACTGAAAGGTCATTTGATAGAAGTAGGTGCACTTAGCATGGACACGCACCTGGCCGGAAGAAAACAACATAACATGATTGATTGTCAAAAATAAAATAATCGTTGGCTGAAGTCCGGCCACCTGGCCGAGAAAAACAAATATGATGGATTGTCAAAAACAAAATAATTGTTGATTGGAACCATCTACAAAAAGTTAGTGGCAGAAGAAAACACCCATCGACGAATAAAACGTGGCTACATTGATAGCGAAGTCCTATAGTGAGCGTTTTCAAGGGGTCACAAATTGTTATATAATAACAACCCGAAATTAATAGCGTCAGTTGGTTGGCAATTCGTGTCTGAACAAAAACATCTTCTGAATTTCTGTGCGTGCGTCTTCCTTCTTAACTAGCCATCACTCCTTCACCGCCACCGACGATAAAGATATATCATATTTTCGTATATGATTGTTTCGTCATTATTTTATGCATAGCAGAAATACTACGAGTCCAGAATATTTTGGTTGAAATCAACTCAGGAAGTGGCAGGCTGCTGCTAACTGGATGAGTATAAGCAGTTTGTTTTAAGTCATGATTATTTGCCACAAGGAGTTTATGTGTTGTTCAAACTGATTAAAGTCATCATATGGTTATAATTGTAGCACATTTATTTGTGCGAATTGCGTTGCAAATTTATTTAACGCAATTTGTTAATTGATGTTAATTCCTCTACGACGACACTGAACCATGGTATTAATATAAAAAGATGTATTTAAAAAAAATTTTTTTTCTTTATTTCAGAGAATCGGTCGAATATGAAAATCTAACCGAACGTGAAAGACTTACGGTATGATTGTTATCAATTTAGCCTATCTACTATATATATTACTGGGAATTTGTTTTTGCTTTGGCTCATTGTGTAATTGTGTTGAATATCAGTTGAGAAGGAGACCTTGCTAATAAGACTGGGAATGACATACATAAACAGGAGATGCATGATACGGAAAGAAATACATCTGCTTTCTTTTTTTTTTTCAATTTTCCTATCTTTTTGTTTTGTTGGGGATGGGGCGCATCCTATAGGGTGCCAGACATTCACCTGCTATTTTAGAGACTCCAACCGAGAGATCTTCTTAAGATTCTAACCGTCCCTTTCTACCATTTCTTTTTTCTGTAGACTTTTATTTTTAAACTTGTCTCATTGCAGCAATTTAAAAGTTCACAATCCTTGCCGACCTCGAGTCATGGGCGACCTCCAAGAGGTAGAAGCAGTCAAGCGAGAGGGTCATCTGCGAAACAACCGTCGTCACGGTAAGTAGAAAACAACAACAAAAATGGATATTCATTCACTCTGCATGTTCAGCGATAAAAATGTTATTTCAAACATAAGCTTGACAGACCCAAAAAGATTATATTTCGAACATAAGCTTGACAGACCAATGAAAATGCTATTTCAAACATAAGCTTGACAGACCCAAAAAGATTATATTTCAAACATAAGCTTGACAGACCAAAAAAGATTATATTTCAAATATAAGCTTCACAGACCAACAAAATTCTATTTTTAATTATAACTTGACAGACCAATGAAAATGCTATTTCAAACTTAAGCGTGACAGACCAACAAATATTCTATTTCAAACTTAAACTAGATAGACCCATTAAATTGTTATTTAAAACTTAAGCGTGACAGACCAACAAAAATTCAATTTTAAACTTAAACTTGACAGAAATTAAAAATTCTATTTCAAAAGTAAGCTTGACAGACCAACGAAAATGTTATAGGATGCCCCACCCCCAAATACCACAAATAAAATCGTTAATAAAATTCCCAATCCTTTCTGCAATCCGACCATATTTGGTACAAATAAGCTTTGGTCTATGTCTATAATTCTTGTCCTCGTCTTTGTTCAGACACAAACCAAAATGTTTTTGTGGCAAATATGGTTGGATTTCAGAAAAGTCTGCGAATTTCAATCAGGGAAGTGATTTCTTTTTCTCCGTTCTGCTCTTTTTCCCCAGTTGCGGTGCTGAAGATGTGGCGCTTCCAGACTCGACCTACATGTCCGATTTGCAGGAGACATTCCAACAGATGTCGGAACAAATAAACAAGACCGATTTGGTTCCTGGAATACCTTCGGAAGAATTTGATGACGTCCTGCCCTCTACGGCAAAAGATGTGGGAAGCGGTGAGTTTATTAAACTTTGCAATTGAACAGTCAAAGATAATTCCAGTGAAAACCATTCTGTACTAACAGAGGTACTCGTTGACGTCAACTTGTTACATTATGTGGCGCTACGACGTTGAAATGTTAGCCCTTTCATTCTTGGAGGATCCTTTGGATTATTCGGACTACTGTTCTATTCTTGGACGTTATTCTCACAACGTTTTAGCCGAAATAACTTCCATCCTCCGTCGAACTTCTCGGCCTTTTAGCTAAGAAGAAAGTGTAGTATCTGTTCCGATGGATACTGCACCCCATAGACCGGTATTGTCTTGGTCTTCGGGGCTTGATTTCCGCCGGTCTATGGGTTCGTCCTGTGCAGTTCTAGGAGGTCCATCCTCCCAGGCTTTGCCTTCTCACCCTTTGAGAAGGGGTTAGTTTATTGCTAATCGCCTGAGGCGCCCCTATCGGGGAATGCTGACAGGGCTGCCCAGGCATTTTTAGAGGTAATAGGTGCTCTTCCTCTAGAGTGCTGACTTATCAAATCCCACTTTCCGACCTTGTGTCACATTTTAGTTTGTGGGAGGTAGATAAACACCAACTTTCTGAATTAATGGCTTATACAGATGGTTTAAATTTCATTAAAATCGGATTTACATATTCGAAGTTTGAAGTGTGTGCTGTCCCCTATGGGTCACTTCGAGGTGGGGGCACGTAGATATTCGGTATATATAGAGGAACGTAGATATTCGGGACCACTTCCATTGTCTTCCCCGAAAAAGTTTCTAAATATGATTTAAATTTCATAAAAATAAGATACATTTGAAGTTTTAAGAGGGTTGTGTCTTCATAGCCCTCTGGGGATGCACTGAGTGATTCGTATCACATTTTACTTTGTGGGAGGTAGATAAATACCAACTTCCGTTCTTCTGCAGGTGTGCTTTGTCAAACTCAAGAATCTTTATGCGAAACTTTGGAATCTTTACAGAATTTTAAAATTTAATCTACAAGAGTAGATTGTTCTCGCTCCATCAGCCACGACCGGTTAGAAGTCTTAAGTAACTTTTATTATTTTCTAAGTTAGTACCGCCTGTAGTGAGGATTGAACCTTCATCCTCCAAAAGACTGTAAATTACAACTGATTACAACTTAGCACTTTATCTGTGGCGCCATGGGTCCGAGTTTAACAAGATGCACCTGAAGAAGGTCAGGGCTTACATCGGCCGAAACGTTGTTAATATAACATCCAAGATAAGAATAGTAGTCCAAATAAATTATCGATCCTCATCTCAAAAATATTAAAACATGATAGATCGTAGAAGAGAATCTATAGGACTATGACCATGAAAAGAGAGCTGTGCAGATCATGTCCGCTGGCCTTGAAAGCCCAGCCAGGAATGAGAATGAATCTAGTTTCATTATTCTTACAGGCGATACTAATAATACAATTAAGAATTACTTTTAGGCGTCTACCCGGTCATGGGTGACGGAATGAGCAAGTTACCTCGTGATTAAATAAAGGGTTTAGTCGGAAATTCTGGGAATCTCGGTGACTGCAACGAGAAAAGAATGTATAGGTCTATGAAATTTGTCTGACGGACGCAGGATTCCGACAAATCCAAATAATATAAATTATCGATCCTCATCTCAAAAATATTAAAACATGATAGATCGTAGAAGAGAATCTATAGGACTATGACCATGAAAAGAGAGCTGTGCAGATCATGTCCGCTGGCCTTGAAAGCCCAGCCAGGAATGAGAATTAATCTAGTTTCATTATTCTTACAGGCGATACTAATAATACAATTATGAATTACTTAATATTTCTACTCAGTCATGGCTGACAGAATGAGAGCAAGCTACCTCGTGGATTAAATAATTGGTACAGTCGTAGATTCTGGGAATCTTGGTGACTGTGACTAGAAGAGAATCTATAAGACTATGAAAGATGTCTGACGGACACAGTAGTCCGAATAATCCAAATAATATAAATTATCGATCCTCATCTCAAAAATATTGAAACATGATGGATGATAGAAGGGAATCTATAGGATTTATACTATGAAAAGAAAGCTGGATGATCATGTCCGCTGGCCTTGAAAGCCCGGCCAGGAATGAGAATAAATCTAGTTTCATTATTCTTACGGGCGATACTAATAATACAATTAGGAATTACTTTTAGGCTTCTAACCAGTCATGGGTGGCGGATGAGAGCAAGCTACCTCGTGGATTAAATAAAGTAAATTCTGGGAATCTCAGTGACTGCGACTAGAAGAGAATCTATGAAATCTATGAAAGATGTCCGACGGGTAGAGTAGTCTAAATAATCCAAATAATATAAATTATCGATCGTCATCTCAAAAATATTGAAACATGATTGATCGTATTCTACAGAATGTGCACAAATGTTTGGTGACAAGCTTTTGTATTTTTCACGTTTTTAATCTCTTACTGTCTTTTTTTTGTTCCTTAGAGGCCACCATACGTTTATCTCTTACCGTCTTTTATTTTGTTCCTTAGAGGCCACCATACGTTTATCTCTTACCGTCTTTTATTTTGTTCCTTAGAGGCCACCATACGTTTATCTCTTACCGTCTTTTATTTTGTTCCTTAGAGGCCACCATACGTTTATCTCTTACCGTCTTTTATTTTGTTCCTTAGAGGCCACCATACGTTTATCTCTTACCGTCTTTTATTTTGTTCCTTAGAGGCCACCATACGTTTATCTCTTACCGTCTTTTATTTTGTTCCTTAGAGGCCACCATACGTTTATCTCTTACCGTCTTTTATTTTGTTCCTTAGAGGCCACCATACGTTTATCTCTTACCGTCTTTTATTTTGTTCCTTAGAGGCCACCATACGTTTATCTCTTACCGTCTTTTATTTTGTTCCTTAGAGGCCACCATACGTTTATCTCTTACCGTCTTTTATTTTGTTCCTTAGAGGCCACCATACGTTTATCTCTTACCGTCTTTTATTTTGTTCCTTAGAGGCCACCATACGTTTATCTCTTACCGTCTTTTATTTTGTTCCTTAGAGGCCACCATACGTTTATCTCTTACCGTCTTTTATTTTGTTCCTTAGAGGCCACCATACGTTTATCTCTTACCGTCTTTTATTTTGTTCCTTAGAGGCCACCATACGTTTATCTCTTACCGTCTTTTATTTTGTTCCTTAGAGGCCACCATACGTTTATCTCTTACCGTCTTTTATTTTGTTCCTTAGAGGCCACCATACGTTTATCTCTTACCGTCTTTTATTTTGTTCCTTAGAGGCCACCATACGTTTATCTCTTACCGTCTTTTTTTTTGTTCCTTAGAGGCCACCATACGTTTATCTCTTACCGTCTTTTTTTTTGTTCCTTAGAGGCCACCATACGTTTATCTCTTACCGTCTTTTATTTTGTTCCTTAGAGGCCACCATACGTTTATCTCTTACCGTCTTTTATTTTGTTCCTTAGAGGCCACCATACGTTTATCTCTTACCGTCTTTTATTTTGTTCCTTAGAGGCCACCATACGTTTATCTCTTACCGTCTTTTATTTTGTTCCTTAGAGGCCACCATACGTTTATCTCTTACCGTCTTTTATTTTGTTCCTTAGAGGCCACCATACGTTTATCTCTTACCGTCTTTTATTTTGTTCCTTAGAGGCCACCATACGTTTATCTCTTACCGTCTTTTATTTTGTTCCTTAGAGGCCACCATACGTTTATCTCTTACCGTCTTTTATTTTGTTCCTTAGAGGCCACCATACGTTTATCTCTTACCGTCTTTTATTTTGTTCCTTAGAGGCCACCATACGTTTATCTCTTACCGTCTTTTATTTTGTTCCTTAGAGGCCACCATACGTTTATCTCTTACCGTCTTTTATTTTGTTCCTTAGAGGCCACCATACGTTTATCTCTTACCGTCTTTTATTTTGTTCCTTAGAGGCCACCATACGTTTATCTCTTACCGTCTTTTATTTTGTTCCTTAGAGGCCACCATACGTTTATCTCTTACCGTCTTTTATTTTGTTCCTTAGAGGCCACCATACGTTTATCTCTTACCGTCTTTTATTTTGTTCCTTAGAGGCCACCATACGTTTATCTCTTACCGTCTTTTATTTTGTTCCTTAGAGGCCACCATACGTTTATCTCTTACCGTCTTTTATTTTGTTCCTTAGAGGCCACCATACGTTTATCTCTTACCGTCTTTTATTTTGTTCCTTAGAGGCCACCATACGTTTATCTCTTACCGTCTTTTATTTTGTTCCTTAGAGGCCACCATACGTTTCTTGAAGGCAAAACTGCACGTCATGCAAGAGGAATTGGACAAGTTTTCACAAGAATTCTGTGAGAAGGTCAGAGCTTTTTTTTTCATTGATTTAGTTTTGTAAATATTTTTATACTAACGAGTCATCACATATCAAGGCTAAAAGCCAATCGAGGTTAAGAGTTAATGAGATGGATGGATTGTCAGTTGAATGATGAAGAATATGATGAGAGGATTTTTTATACTAATGAGTCACAACTTATCAAGGCTAAAAGCCACTCGAGAATAAGGGTTAATGAGATGGATAGATTATAAGTTGAATGATGAAGAATATTATGAGAGGATTTTTTTATACTAATGAGTCACCACTTATCAAAGCGAAAAGCCACTCGAGGATAAGGGTTAATGAGATGCATAGATTGTCAGGGGAATGATGAATATTATGAGAGGATTTTTTTATACTAATGTGTCACCACGTATCAAAGCGAAAAGCCACTCGAGGATAAGGGTGAATGAGATGGATAGATTATCAGTTGAATGATGAAGAATATTATGAGAGGATTTTTTTATACTAATGAGTCACCACTTATCAAGGCCAAAAGCCACTTGAGAATAAGGGGTTAATGAGATGAATGGATTGTCAGTTGAATGATGAAGAATATTATGAGAGGATTTTTTATACTAATGAGTCACCACTTATCAAGGCGAAAAGCCACTCGAGGATAAGGGTTAATGAGATGGATAGATTATCAGTTGAATGATGAAGAATATTATGAGAGGATTTTTTTATACTAATGAGTCACCACTTATCAAGGCGAAAAGCCACTCGAGGATAAGGGTTAATGAGATGGATAGATTGTCAGTTGAATGATAAAGAATATAATGAGAGGATTTTTTATACTAATGAATCTCCACTTATAAGGGCCAAAAGCCACTCGAGGTTAAGGGTTAATGAGATGGATAGATTGTCAGTTGAATGATGAAGAATATTATAAGAGGATTTTTTATACTAATGAGTCACCACTTATCAAGGCGAAAAGCCACTCGAGGTTAAGGGTTAATGAGACGGATAGATTGTCAGTTGACACAGGTGAGTCTTTGTCATTTACTCCGAAGGGTGATCGGTTTTGCCCATTACATCTTAACTTTGAAAGCATTATTTTCTAGTTGGCCCAAAGCCACAGACATGCCGTAGTGTCATCGTGCACTCTCCGAGTGCCTTTCTGCTGGTTATGTTGTGATAATTCTGATGCCATTTTTGTTTTTCACAGGAAGAAGAAAACAAAAATCTTTTAAAGCAGAAGAAACAACTCGAAGAAGAACGCACGAGACAGCAAAAGACAATCGGCTATCAACAATCACAAATAGACAAATATAAGAAAATGTTTGAAGACGGCAAAGTGAAGAACGACGGATTTGAAACCCAACTGGCGGCTTTGAAAAGGGTAGGAAGAAAATATTGTATCATTGCTTGACCTTGTACAAGCCTTTTTATTTAAAACTTTTGTTCGTCCCAATTCACGCACAATGCCACTGAAGCATAAGCAGGCTACTGTGATAATAGCCAGATTTATAGAGTACCGGCCATTTTCTTTTTTTTTCCTCGTTTATTTTATTTTTACTCTTATTAGTGATGTCATGCTCTTATTGATGATGTTACACTCTTATTGGTGACGTTACACTCTTATTAGTGATGTCACACTCTTATTGATGATGTCACACTCTTATTGGTGATGTCACACTCTTATTGGTGATGTCACACTCTTATTGGTGATGTCACACTCTTATTAGTGATGTCACACTCTTATTAGTGATGTTACACTCTTATTAGTGATGTTACACTCTTATTAGTGATGTTACACTCTTATTAGTGATGTCACACTCTTATTGATGATGTCACACTCTTATTGGTGATGTCACACTCTTATTGGTGATGTCACACTCTTATTGGTGATGTCACACTCTTATTGGTGATGTCACACTCTTATTAGTGATGTTACACTCTTATTAGTGATGTTACACTCTTATTAGTGATGTTACACTCTTATTAGTGATGTTACACTCTTATTGATGATGTCACGCTCTTATTAGTGATGTCACACTCTTATTAGTGATGTTACGCTCTTATTGGGGATGTCACGCTCTTATTGGTGATGTTACACTCTTATTAGTGATGTTACACTCTTATTAGTGATGTTACACTCTTATTAGTGATGTTACACTCTTATTGATGATGTTACACTCTTATTAGTGATGTCACGCTCTTATTGGTGATGTCACGCTCTTATTAGTGATGTTACACTCTTATTAGTGATGTTACACTCTTATTAGTGATGTTACACTCTTATTGATGATGTCACGCTCTTATTAGTGATGTCACACTCTTATTAGTGATGTTACGCTCTTATTGGGGATGTCACGCTCTTATTGGTGATGTTACACTCTTATTAGTGATGTTACACTCTTATTAGTGATGTCACACTCTTATTGGTGATGTTACACTCTTATTGATGATGTTACACTCTTATTAGTGATGTCACGCTCTTATTGGTGATGTTACACTCTTATTGATGATGTTACACTCTTATTAGTGATGTTACACTCTTATTGATGATGTCACGCTCTTATTAGTGATGTCACACTCTTATTAGTGATGTTACGCTCTTATTGGGGATGTCACGCTCTTATTGGTGATGTTACACTCTTATTAGTGATGTTACACTCTTATTAGTGATGTTACACTCTTATTAGTGATGTTACACTCTTATTGATGATGTTACACTCTTATTAGTGATGTCACGCTCTTATTGGTGATGTCACGCTCTTATTAGTGATGTTACACTCTTATTAGTGATGTTACACTCTTATTAGTGATGTTACACTCTTATTGATGATGTCACGCTCTTATTAGTGATGTCACACTCTTATTAGTGATGTTACGCTCTTATTGGGGATGTCACGCTCTTATTGGTGATGTTACACTCTTATTAGTGATGTTACACTCTTATTAGTGATGTCACACTCTTATTGGTGATGTTACACTCTTATTGATGATGTTACACTCTTATTAGTGATGTCACGCTCTTATTGGTGATGTTACACTCTTATTGATGATGTTACACTCTTATTAGTGATGTTACACTCTTATTGATGATGTTACACTCTTATTGATAATCTTACACTCTTATCAGTGATGTTACACTCTTATCGGTGATGTTACACTCTTATTGATGATGTTACACTCTTATTGATGATGTTACACTCTTATTAGTGATGTCACGCTCTTATTGGTGATGTTACACTCTTATTGATGATGTTACACTCTTATTAGTGATGTCACGCTCTTATTGGTGATGTTACACTCTTATTGATGATGTTACACTCTTATTGGTGATGTCACACTCTTATTGATGATGTTACACTCTTATTAGTGATGTTACACTCTTATTGATGATGTCACACTCTTATTGATGATGTCACACTCTTATTGATGATGTCACGCTCTTATTGATGATGTCACACTCTTATTGGTGATGTCACACTCTTATTAGTGATGTCACGCTCTTATTGATGATGTCACATTCTTATTGGTGATGTCACACTCTTATTAGTGATGTCACGCTCTTATTGATGATGTCACACTCTTATTGCCAGAAATAAATAATTTGTTGACCGCAGTGCACCAGTAATACGTTTTCTTAATTCTTTCTCATTTTTTTTAACTTTTGGCCGCAGGAATTGGACGACATAAGACGTAATAATAAAAAAGAAGGATCGTCTCACAAAGCGACGGAGGTGAGACTCAACCGTGCGTTGGAGGAGAACGATAAATACAAAGAACAACTGGTGAAAATAAAGAACGAATCAAAGGTTTTTATTCATCGATTTATTTTTTTACTTTTCACTCATTTACAGATGAGGGGATGTGTAAAATGTGGAAGTACTACCTTATTAGTGTAACGGGATCACCCCTGGGAGCTCGGGGAAGGAGATGGTAATACTTCCGCGACCTGCCCGATCGTTGCCGCCAAGCAGTCACGGAAATTATGCGCTTCATCTGGAGTAGCACCGTTAATTTTTATAGACCAAGATACTACGAGAAAGATATACGATAACATAGATGAATTCTTGTTCTGGAATCCGGTAAGACCAAGAGACCACAAGAAAGATATGATGTAACAATCAACTGGTCAATTAGGAAAATTAATGTTCTTAACTTATTTTAATAAGTCAACGTTTTACAGGTAAAAGAGAACTTTAATGGAATATTCGAATATCTATGTATCTCTGAGAACTTCTACTGAAAAAAATAAATTCACCTATTATATTGATACAACAAAGGAAACCGGATATAGGCCAATCTATAGAAAACAGAACAATAGAACAGGATATAGGAAGTAACACTAACCACACCCTTGTTTGTGGGAAGCCCAACGATTGGCTGAGAGAACAACAAAGAATCTGATTGGTTAACTGGCTAGCCGTGTATATAAAAATACCCGGCAAAAATAAATCCATGTATTTTAGCCTGAAGATTCCCCCCGGGGATGAAACGCGGGAGCTTCTGTGTAGCTTAATTGCCATAAATATATTTTCATAGCTTACTAAATATATATATATTAATAAAATTGATATGTAAGCCATTAACAATGCGAGATTAATTTATATATTTTTTTTTTCATTAATCTTATATTTCGGAATAAATTCAATCTTCAGAGGTGACCAGTTATTGAGTCATTTTTTTTTTTTATCAAAAACAAGAATAACCAAACTTATTTCTTTGTTACTTGATAAAACGTCTCTCCACACTGGTGGTGTTGGCGGCCATGATTCAAATTCTGGTGTCGAACGAAGAGCTTGGCTCGCTCATGTAGGTAAAGGCTGTGAAAGAGTTTTCATGAATGTAAAATAGTCAAAAACTAGTGGCCTGCACCTTCTGAATTTTGCAAAATTTTCAAAATGTTTGTTTGTTTAGTGTTATTTATGTATAAATGAACACAAAAAAATACTACTCGCATGAATCTTAAATGTTCATCCATTACGTCCCACCCCTAATATCAGGAAAGAATATTTTATTTTATTTCAGTTTTTTTGGCAATGTATGTCGATTAGCCAATGAAAACACTTGAAGTATAAATTGTTACAGGTGAATCACAAAAAAATGCTTGTTACTAAATTTGTTCCCAGTTCCTAATATTAGTAGATAGAATCTTCCTCGGTGAAAACTCCTCCTACCTTCTTTAAAATATCACTAAGCAAAACGAAAATATTGGTTTCAATAAAAAATAGAAAGAACATATTTCAGTTTTTTTTTGTTTGCAATTTTGTCTATTTTCTCAACGATGCCCATTACTGAAAAGTGTCTTGTTTTTTCTTGTATTTAAAAAAACAAATATCAACATTTCTTTTTTCAGGATCACAGTGCTCAAGATAAGAAACGGACAGAGCAGCTAATGGCCGATAATCGTCGTTTGGAAAAACAGAAGAATGAATTGATGACCGGATTCAGGAAACAATTGAAACTGATTGATATTCTCAAGAAACAAAAGGTTCGTTTGAAAAAACAAAAATGGCGCTGGTTATTTGACGGAATTTATTCTTCCTTGAAATGGTCTCTTTGAGAATTTGTAATGTGATGACTGCGAGTAAAATTTTAATTGCCGTCAATTATAATTTCAAAATGATGCAAGGGAGACAATCCTGATTCGTACTTCCATTTGTTTGTTGCAAAATTGTTCTCCTTTCATTGTGTCCTTAGTTGGTTAATGAAAAAACAGAAACCAAATGTGATTCTTGTCGTACACAAAAGAAATCTTGGTTAAATTGAAATTTTGCATCGACCTCAAAGTGCTGACGTCAATTTGGCCGCCATAGGTAGGTGCAATCAGGCCCCACCATCATCAGAGGATTAATTGTGGCATGATGATAATAATGATGATGATGATGGTGCTGCTGCTGTTACTGCTGCTGATGATGATGAGTATGAGCTTAATTTCTAGTGGACTCTTCAGCTTTTCTACTTTATCTAATTTCATGTGGAAACTTCCTTATAATCCTTTTTTTCTTTTTTTGTATCTGTTTCTAGTTGCAGACGGAAGCGTCAAAGATGCTGTCTTTTATGGAAGAGAGAGAGGGAGAGAGAGGGGGGGAGAACAAGTATAAGAGAGAGGGATTGGAGCGAACGAGAATGTAAGAAGAGTAAGTGAAAATGTAAGTGTAAAAGTGAGCGCAATACCAAAGACAAGAATGGACAATCAGGCTCCACCAGAGGATTAATTGTGGCATGATGATGATGATGATGATGATGATGATGATGATGATGATGATGATGATGATGATGATGATTAGCATGAGCTTAATTTCTAGTGAACTTTTCTACTTTATCTACTTTCATGTGGAAACTTCCTTATAATCCTTTTTTTCTTTTTTTGTATCTGTTTCTAGTTGCAGACGGAAGCGTCAAAGATGCTGTCTTTTATGGAAGAGAAAGGGGGAGGGAGAGAGAAAGGGGGAGGGGGAGAACAAGCATAAGAGAATTAGAAAGAAGAGAAAGAAAGAGAATTAGAGAGATGGTTAGAGAGAGTTAAAGATAAAGAGAGAGATAGAAAGTACGAGAGAAAGAGATAGAGTAAGGTGAAGAGAAAGGGGGAGAGTTAGAGAGAGAAAGGTGCGAGAGAGAGAGAGAGAGAGAAAGAGAGGGAGTTAGAAAAAGAAGAGAGGGAGAATTAGAGAGAGAGAGGGGGGGTTATATATATATATATATATATATATATATATATATATAAAGCGGGGGGGGGGGTGAAAAATAGATGGAATAAAAACAATGAAAAAATTTGAAATAGAGGATTAATTGTGGTATGATGATGATGTTGATGATGATGATTGTGGTGGTGGTGATTATTATTATTATTAGCAGCAGCAGCTTAATTTCTAGTGAACTTTTCTACTTTATCTAATTTCATGTGGAAACTTCCTTATAATCCTTTTCTGTTTCTAGTTACACACGGAAGCGTCAAAGATGCTGTCGTTTACGGAAGAAGAATTTGTGAAAGCAATGGAATGGGAAGCATAGGAAAGAATTTTTCAAAGACGCGGATCTCTTCTTTGTTTGGCAGCAACTTTAATCCTGATTTTCAAGGCATGAACAGTTCCAGATCTTTAAAGTTTGAACTCTCGCTTATTTCAACCCCAATAAACAAAACAAAAAAACGTTTTTGCTCTTAAATTAATTTATTACTAGCTTTTTCGACTCGACGTTGTCCGGGAATATTTTTTTACTTTCATCCTTGTTTAATTTTTTTTACCAATTTTTTTTTAAAAAATAGGATTTTGAAAGTTAAATTTAATTATTATGGCATTGTTTGGTCAAGTAATTATTAAAGTAATGTTGTAGCACTCCCCTGATTTTGGTTGTGATGACCTTCTTCGTAGCGGAGAGCAGGAGGAGCAGCCAACTGCCGTGAACGAAGACACTTGTCTGCGTCGATCTGTTGCTTGTGCAGAGGAGAGTTGCTGGCGCGAACCCGGAAATGCCCACTTATGAAAGATTTCATTTTCGAAAGTAAACGCACACGGCTTATTAGCATAAGTGAGATTTTGCCGATATAAAGAACAATACAAACGTGATTTTGGCAGATGCGTTAGTCGGAGAAAGTGAACGAAAGAGAAAGGCAAAGTGCCGCATTATTTTTGGATAGACTTTTTATTGTTCGTAAAAAGCAGAAGTGACGAAAGAATAATTTCAGGGTCGAATTATTTTTGAATAGACTTTTTATTGTTCGTAAAAATCAGAAGTGACGAAAGAATAATTTCAGGGTCGATTTATTTTTGAATAGACTTTTTATTGTTCGTAAAAATCAGAAGTGACGAAAGAATAATTTCAGGGTCGAATTATTTTTGAATAGACTTTTTATTGTTCGTAAAAATCAGAAGTGACGAAAGAATAATTTCAGGGTCGAATTATTTTTGAATAGACTTTTTATTGTTCGTAAAAATCAGAAGTGACGAAAGAATAATTTTAGGGTCGATTTATTTTTGAATAGACTTTTTATTGTTCGTAAAAAGCAGAAGTGACGAAAATTCACTAGACCAACCCGGCAATCAGCCAAATCCCATCCATTCACTGTGGAGGTTCCCAGATGCCGGAGAGCCTTCTACTTCTTTTCTCGTGCTGCCTGCCTCTAGAACTCCCTCCCTGCTCCCTGTTTCCCCGACTCTACAGACATGCAGAAATTTAAAACTAGTGTAAACACACATCTCGCTGCACAGCTCCCAACTTAGGATGACCCCGAAAACCTACATCCTATTTCTCAGTAGCCCCTTACGTCTACAGTGGCAGCCTGCCTTGTTTGGGGTGAACTATGTTAAAAGAAAAAAAAACTTAAAAAAAAATAATTCCAGGGTTGAATTATTTTTGGATAGACTTTTTATTGGTCGTCAAAAGCAGAAGTGACGAAAGAATAATTCCAGGGTCGAATTATTTTGGGATAGACTTTTTATTGGTCGTCAAAAGCAGAAGTGACGAAAGAATAATTCCATGGTCGAATTATATTTGGCTAAACGTTTTATTGACTCGTTTAAATATTGCCTTAATCTCTATGTATAAAATTATTGGATGTAAAAAGCTTCTAAAACTTTCAATATGTTAATACTGGGGCTAGTGTGACTGCAAGGGGAACTTCTGTCATTACTAACCAGCAGAGCATTACCACTGTCGACCAAGGGAAGAGTCTATCGGCACACTTGCTCATTTCAACTCCAATAAACAAAACAAAAAACTGAATATTTATTAATTGATGTCTCATACCTATTGTTAAAATTTCACAAAAATCGGAGAGATCTGAATTTTCATGAAGGCCTTTTACCCCATCTAGTATATAAATATATATATATATAACTTCTTTGTAATATATTATAGGAAAAATCCCAGCAGAGTGCTCGATTAATTAAGAATTAAAGTTAAAAATTAAGAGCATAATATTTATTTATTTTGGTACAGAAAAATTAGTACAACATTTGTACCGTCAGTTTCAAGCACAGAAGGACTTAGCCATCCGAAACAGATGACAACAGAAGCTGAAGAGAGCCGGATGGCTAAGTCCTTCTGTGCATGAAACCGACGGTACGAATGTTGTACCAATTTTTCTGTACCAAAATATATATATATATTTATATATTTTCATTTATGCAAACATTGTTATAAATAACAGAATTCGTCTGTTTAATAAAACTTTTTTTTATATATTTTCAATTTTTCTGATGTTTATTTTATATTAAAATCAAAAAATTAATAAATGTTCCATAGGTTTCACAGTTTTCACCAACGTTTTCAATTCTTCATCGAATCATCCTCAGGTGTCAAAAGCAAATGAACAAAAAAAGCTGGAGAAAGAAGAGAATTTTAAAAAGACGTCAGAGAAACGCGCAGAGAACGTTTTTCGCATTGTTCTAGGAAGTCGTTGACGATTTAAATTCAGCAACGCTGGATGGCATCACAGAACAAAATCGCATTACGTTAAGCATTTTAAAATGTTACCACTGGTTTCATATGTGATGTTAATTTTAGGTTGTGTTTTTACGTAGATAGCTAGGAGTATTTTTAATTAAAAAAAAAATTATTTTCGGAGAGTTAAAAATAGACTGTCACCAAGCTAGCTAATCAAGGTTCTGAAAACGTTTGTTGAATCCTCTAGACTGTCTGTTGCTTGATTTCTTAACACACAAATAGAACTTAATTTCCCTTTTTTACGTCATTATTTTCTGTGGATGTTGGGTTAGAGCTAACCAGCTTGCAGAGTCGAGGCTGATTTTGTACTGGCTTCATGCCTTATTACCGTCTGAAACTGTCACCTCCTACACCGATGATAGCAAAAAAAACTTGAAACGCTGGCGTTCTGTAGGTTAAAATAATTTATTCAATAATATATATATATATATATATATATATATATATATATATATATATATATATATATATATATATCGTACATGTATTAGTTTCTGTAAATGTAAATCCGTAGAAACTCAAGTGTTTATAAAAAGTGCTCAATAACAAGTAGAGCTGTTTATAAGTATAAATTTTTATTTATACAAACATTATTGGTTACATATGTGCATATATGTTTCGGTTGCACTTTACCCAGAAAGTCAACCTCATCAGACCAAGAATTTTCGATATATATATATATATATATATATATATATATATATATATATATATATATATATATATATATATATATATATATATATAAATGTGATACTTAGAAGGCAATACAATGCAGAGGTGTGATGGATAGACACAATTGGAGCAAATAAGACATATAATGATGGAACAGGTTAAATATTTTCACCCTTAATACAATGTATACATACACATATGTATTTTTTTCAACTGCCACAGCCAGTCCAACTTTTGTTTTCTTTTTGAAAAAGAGAGGGTGTTACTCTCGAAATGATTAAAGTCTCTATCATTCCGGACCTTTAAATATTTAACAGTAAGCCCACCAATTTTACAATTTACTGTCTTTATATTTAATTTTTTAAATATAAATGAATTGATCTGAGATTTACCGTCTCTTGTCATTTATTTTTATTTTTGTTTATTCCACCTTTCGGTTTTTTTTTTGCATTGTTTCTGCCTCGGAATTCTCACCTTCATATTTACATATATATATATCTATTTATTTTTTCACAAACACATACACAGACACACCATTATATTGTTCCACCATTATATGTCTTATTTGCTCCAATTGTGTCTATCCGTCACACCTCTGCATTGTATTGTCTTCTAAGTATCACATTTCTATATACAAGTAAACAATGCTTCAAGCAAACTACATAAACCTCTTATATATATATATATATATATATATATATATATATATATATATATATATATTGCACATGTCGGGATTTCGGAACTTTGATTGGACTTTTTGTATTATTTTGATTGATTTATTTATCATTAACATTGAATATGGACACATTTCGCGACTGGATAACTTTGCCGGCCCCTTCAATTTCACGTATTTGGACTGCTGTTTGTATCTTGGAGTAATGTCCTTCCTGATTATGCTTCTCAACTTGTATGACCTGGATGGACTGTATGGATTCAACAAAAGTATGTTTTTGGATTGATATGTTTGATGTTATGTATTTTTATGTATTTGTGTATATAATTTTATATATTTTCAAAGCGTAATTTTATTGCCTGTAGTAGTATAACTGCGGTAATGGTCCTCTGAAGAGAAGAATTATCTTTGAAAACTCATGAGCTAAGGACTTAAGGATGCTTTGCTTGAACTTTGAATTCTAATAAAATTTGATTGACACCTTATTTTATTACTTCATTTTATATTATAATATTAATGCTCTATCCAGTATATTGAGCTTCAGTTTTTTATCCGGATGTTTCACTAATTATAAGATATTAGTTGACGCTTATATCTTTTGTTGGATTGCTTCATATATATATATATATATATATATATATATATATATATATATATATATATATATATATATATATATATATATATTATTTAGTTCTATTATACACTCACCGTCAATCCTACTTTGTTGGACATTGCTGAAAGTCGTTTAGAAGCAGCGGAGATATGGTTTCTAAGAAGAATTCTACGAATCTCATGGACAGAAAGGAAGAAAAACGAAGAAGTTATGAGTAAGGCTGACTACAACAGATCGCTTCTCAATACTGTCCACGCGAAACAGTTGAAGTTCTTCGGCCATATAATGCGGGCGGACGGCTTGGAGAAAATCTTGATGTTAGGAAAAAATCGACGGCAAAAAGAGTAGAGGAAGACAGCGTACCAAGTTCTTCTCCTTCTTTCGTGTGAATCAGATGATTCTGGTGTTGGCATTAGTTTCCCCGATGTTTTTCTAGTTAGAAATCTTTCTGGAAAGACATCGGGTACTTACGGGAAGGACTACAAGAAGGTTGCCAACGTCCCTAAGTGAAAGTGGTACTGTGGAACCAACTGGATTCGAACTTGGAACACCCAGGTCTTCAGTCCGTGTCGATATCCACTTAACCACCGTCACAAATAGCGTCAAAATGGTCACTGGAATCATGACTCTAGATCTCATCAGAAAGACCGAATGCAGAGAAAAATGGAGAGCCATGATCATCAATGTCTGCAAACAGACATGATACCTGAAGAAGATAGACTCGCCTTTAGTATCTAATTTCAGAGAATTAAAATCCGGATCTGAATTTAGGAAAACTCGTCACAGGAAAATTCGTAAACGGAAAATTCGTAAATGGAAAATTCGTAAACGGAAAATTCGTCACTTTTGACCAAGTAGGAAAATTCGGCAATTATCGAATAAATATCGATTGAAAATAGATTTTAGAACCGTTTTTACAGGAGATATACTTGTACATACGAGGCTACCCACCTCCCCAGTGGAGAACATTTTTTCATATTATTTTTTTGGTACTTGTGCAGTTTACGAACCGGGCTATTTTTTAGATAAGATTTTCAAGTCAAATTAAATTTTTACTTCAAAATCACTGTGAGAAAAAGTGGTTAATCCATCGTTTCACAACTAAAATGGCAGACAATGAATTGGCTGTATTTTTCTGATTTTTTTGTTCCGATCATACAACGATTTATTTGAAAGAAGAATTTCTTTTTTTAAGTATTAAATAAAGTTGATAGTTAAAACAAGTTTTAGGCAAGATGAAATAAAAACACTGAATTAGTTAGAAAACAATTTTGCTTTTTTAAATACATAGAAATTTTCTAAGAGTTTATAAATTCCTTTCAAGTTTTGCACACACACGAAGTAATTGATGTTTTGTCAATTAAAATGGCTGACTTGTTTACGAATAAATCTAAATGAATTATGATGGATTTCATCTCGTAACTTAATTACGAACCAGGCTTGAAATAATAACATTATTTAGACAACGATTTTTTACATGAGGAGAATGAGGGGGGGGGGTGCTTTGTTAACTATTCTGTACTTTCACGTAACGATTTAATAAACGGAAGATATCGTAAAAATTGAATTTAACTTGAATATTTTATGTAAAAAATAACCCGATCCAAACCTTTAATTTCGTAACGTAATAACGAACTGGGTTGAAATAACATTATTTAGAAAGCCATTCTTAACATGGAGTGAGGGGGGGGGGGTAACTATTCTGTACTTTTACCTAACAATTTAATAAACAAAAAATATCGTAAAAATTTAATTTGACTTGAAAATCTTATTTAAAAAATAGCCCGGTTCGTAAACTGCACAAGTACCAAAAAAATAATATGAAAAAATGTTCTCCACTGGGAGGTGGGTAGCCTCGTATTTACAAGTATATCTCCTGTAAAAACGGTTCTAAAATCTATTTTCAATCGATATTTATTCGATAATTGCCGAATTTTCCTACTTGACCAAAAGTGACGAATTTTCCGTTTACGAATTTTCCATTTACGGATTTCCGTTTACGAATTTTCCTATGACGAGTTTTCCGGGCACCCCGGATCTAGTTGATATGCTGGCGAGAAAAAGACATTATGTAAGGGAAGTAATTCATGTGAAACTAAAAATGAATTATCTCCCTTTTTTTCGAATATAAACAAAGCTAGATAAAACAAGTGTTATTTTAATTGTACAATTATCAGACTGTCACACTCATGTTGCGCACACATTTTTTTTTTTATTAATATTTTAGATACTTATACAGAGTATGACACATATGGCATTTCCAAATAAAAACTATTGTCTAGTACCTACGTATATAAGGCAAAAATAATCGAGTAGAATTTTAATTAAAAATAAAAATCAGTTTTATCGTATTTTGCCGACCGCCATTCATTTATTACTTGTTTATATGACAGACTTGTTTATGTCACCCTGGTTTACATGTTTTTCCCTCTCTAATCAACGGCGGCATCCGTAAAATACAGTAGAACTGATTTTGGCACTTTTGCATTTTAGCAGTCACTTACTGTGATCAAAAATCGTAATTGAAGAGTTACATTCATTCAACCCAGTCAACCGGAAGTGCCAGACTGAATTTGATTTTCGTTTTAAATGATAAATTTTCGTTTTAAAAATCACTGTTGACTATTTTGATAAAATTTTAATTCATACAATAAAAAAAATCACTGACTATTCATTTAAATGATAAATTTTCGGTTTAAAAATCACTGTTGACTATTTTGAGAAAGTTTTAATTCATACAATAAAAAAAACACATTTTTATTATTTTTATAAATTTTTAAATTATTAAATAAAATATTTTCATATTCAATAACGATACATTGTTCGCTGTTATTATTGTCATTTTGGATAAAAAACATCTAATTCGGTTACTTCCGGTTGGTTGTCTGCCCCTGCCTTCAAAAGAGGAAAGCAAATAAAGTCCGAGTGACGGCTAAAATGCAGAAGTGCCCTGATTTTTATTTAAAATTTTACTCGATAATTTTTGCTAATTGTTTTTGCCTGATACATCAGTATATCAAAGAGTTTTCCGGTTACTTTATTTGGAACTGCGTTTTTTTTAATTTTTTTTTTTATATGCCTTCATCTGCATACGCATCGGTTTTTATTTATTGTTTACGTATTAGGGTTACGGAAGGACATGGTTTTTCTTAAAGTTAAAATTAAATTTTATTCATGTTTAAATCGATTTCAACATTAGATTTTAGCCCGTCATGTTTGGTTACTGAACTTTCACAGCGCGTTAGTGACGTGAATAATGCAAAAACCTCACCAAAATCATACGCCCTTCCTTAACCCTAACCTTCATCCGCGTGGCAATATGAAAAAACACAAAACAAACAACTTACACTGCCTTATGTTTTTTTTGTCTGTTATGTTTTTTTTTTTGTTATTTTTTTCTTCGGAACGGTTCAACCGTTAGAGACTTTCAAAGCTGAATTTCGCCCAATTATCATGAGTACGATAAAAAAAATACCGGGCATCTTTTACGAGACTCAGCAGAGTAAAAACGCTAAAAAAAAACAACAAATATACAACAAATAAAAGTAACTGTAAGCTGTAAAAGTTAGTTTCAAACTTGCATGTGCTATTTGTTTGTATTTTAAACCCGTTTGCAGTGCTATTTATTAGAAATTTAAGTTCAATACACGATTTTCGAAGAATTCAAAATGGCCGCTCTACGTAATAATATAGAGGGAATGGCCGGCATTTTCCTTTGAGAAACTAGATGTTTTAAAAAACAAGAAAAAATTTTTTAATATCTAATAAAAAGCCATTTATACTACGTAAAAATACAAAAAAATTACATAGGTAAGTAGAAAAATGTCTATTCTAGACATAAGTCAACTTTACTTGTTGCAAATTTATGTTTTTAAACTCTTTCTCGTTCTTTTTTTGGACTCCGTTCGCGCCTCTGCTGAGCGTCGTAACATATACCCAAAATACCCTCCAAAATATATATTTTGACATTGTCTATTCTTATTTTTCTCCCCCCTCCCCTCTCTTGTGTTATCGTAACACAACTCGTTACTAGATTCTACCAAGTCAATATTAGCAGCCATGGGGGTCGATCCGTAAAAGCACCCCTATTCATCTACTTCCCACGGAGCAGAATGTGACACAAGGTCGGAAAGTGGGAGTTGAGAAGTCAGCACTCTAGAGGAAGAGTACTTAGGGGACTTTAAAAATTTGCCTGGGCAGCCCCGTCGGCATTCCCCGGTAGGGGCGCCTCGGGCAGTAAGCAATAAACTTACTCCTCCCCAAAGAGGGGAGGCAAAGCCTGGGAGGGTGGACCTCCTAGAACTGCACAGGACAGACCCATAGACAGGCCAAGACAATACCGATCTATCGGGTGTAGTATCCGTCGGAACAGATACTACACTTTGATCTCGACCAAAAGGCCGAAAGAAAAGCAACCCAAAATTTTAGAGTGACGATTTCTTACTATTTACAAGGTAACCAAGGCAACCGATGTTAAGAATTTAGAACGATGCTGACTTCCGCTTCCGGTTTATCGCAGCGGGGGAAATTCAAAATGGCTGATAACAGACGATAACTTGAAAAGGTTTGTATGTGATATGTTTTTAATCGTTAAAATAACAAGTTTTTTCTTAAATTCTTTAATAGGAAGGAAATCGTTATTAAATCAAGTTAATCCATAATTAATCCCAATTAAAAACAAATCGAATTCATACAATTTATTTTTGTTTATTTAAAAAAAACAAATATCCTGATTTGAGTTATTTTGTAGATTAGTGTCGCCTCTTTTTACTGTTTGTATTCGTTGTAGAAGCACAAATGAACCGTAATACTCGACTTTTGTGCGAAGATGAGCTTTACGGGTTCCGTCATACTCACGTCGCGTGCACCTTTTCCGGTGTTTTTTTTTTGTTTAATTCATTTATTAATTCATTTATTAATTTATTTATTTATTAATTGGGGTGAGCGATAACAATTTCGCTGATTATCCAGAAATTTTTATTAACCAATTTTTTTTTCGGTAAAAACGTATTGTAATATCCATATGGAAAAAGGGTTGAAGAAATTGTCTACGGATGCCTGAAAGTGATACAACAATTTTTTTTATTCATATTAATTTCAGACTTTTCTTTTTTTCATATTAATTTCAGACTTTCCTTTTTGTCATATTAATTTCAGACTTTTCTTTCAAATAATTAACATAATACAGACTATTTGAAAAATAATTTATTTGTTTTTATTTGATTGTTTTCAAAACATTTTTTTTGTAATAATAGTCAAAACCTTTTTTCTTGGAAATCCAGTAACTTCCGCAATCAAACTTTTTTCTTAAGGTTAGGGCATTCCCCTAAACCCTAACCGTAACCCTAACCCCCCCCCCCCCCCCCCACCAAAAAAATAAAAACAACATTATTTTCACTAAATATAAAAAAAAAACAAAAAAACATTCCGGTGCTCAAAAACATTATTTCTTGAAAAAAAAAGAAGATTATTCTATTTTGTTTATTTTCTTCAATGAAATTTATTTTAAAGTTTTGAAAACAATCAAATAACTTATCTTTCAAATGGTCTGTATTATGTTAATTATTAGAATATGATGAAAGAAAAGTCTGAAATTAATATGAATAAAAAAAATTGTTGTATCACTTTCAGGCATCCGTAGACACTTTCTTCAACCCTTTTTCCATATGGATACTACAATACGTTTTTACCTTTTTTTCTATCTACAATTACCTATCATGTCGCTAGAGAATTCCGTATTTTGGGGAATTCTTTTTCGAATATTTTTGGTTTTAGGAGGGGGGATCAGTTTCCCATATAAATCTAACGTAAACTGATCCCCCACTTTTTGACCATCAAACCCCATTTGTAACACGATGTAACTTTAATATAGGTTTGTGTTATCATCGGGCAGATGCGAAGGACATGGAGGACCGCTGACTTCCGGTGAAAAAACCTTGAAGAAAGTGTGTACGGATGTCTGAAAGTGATACAATTTTATTTTTTTTATTTATATTAATTTCAGACTTTTCTTTCATCATAATCTAATAATTAACATAATACAGACTATTTGAAATATAATTTATTTGTTTTGATTTGATTTTTTCGAAGCATTTTTAAAAAAATAATAGTGAAAACCTTTTTTCTTGGAAATGGAAATGCCCTAACCCTAAACCTCCCAAAAAACATTATTTTCACTAAATATTTCCAAAAAAAACATTAAATAAAAAAAACACATTCCGTTGCTCAAAAACATTATTTCTTGAAAAAAAAAAAGATTATTATATTTCGTTTATTTTCTTTAATGAAATTTATTTTTAAGTTTTAAAAACAATCAAATAAATTATTTTTCAAATAGTCTGTATTATGTTAATTATTAGAATATGATGAAAGAAAAGTCTGAAATTAATGTGAAAAAAAAAAAATTATGAAATTAATATGAATAAAAAAAAAAAAATTGTATTACTTTCAGGCATCCGTAGACACTTTCTTCAAGCTTTTTCCACCGGAAACTGAAGTTTGTTAATGATTAAGATATTTGTGTTTTGTCTATTTTTTCAGTTTCGTGGTTGGTCCTTTGTTTTCTCGATGGAGGAGATGAACGCGAGAAATGTTGTCCTTAACAAGGGACCTCAACAGGTAAGTTTTCAATAAATGGAAATGCATATTTTTGTTGCGGAAACTAATAAGTATTAAAATTGCGACATGTCTATCACCTCTAAAAGCAGGTGATACTACATGCAAAACTGGTTTTGTTAGCAATAGAATAAACAACAGCACAAATTAACTAATATATGCATAAGAAAATGACTATTTTCCATGAACGGATAGTCAACCTCATAATAAACTTTGGAGAGTCACCCCTTAATTGTCATTAGTTTCAGGTCCACTCTTACCTGGAGTGGTCGTATCTTTCCGGACCTGATCTGTGAGATAAATAGAATCTATAGATTTCTGACTATTTATGTACAAAATTTATGTAAAAAAACAAATTAATCTACAAACCATTCGAGTACGAAGTAAAATCTATTAAATATTTGAAGATATTAAGAACTTAAAGCATAAAAAGGTTTACGACCGGATTCGGCATTAAATAACCCGAAAAGGGTTGATATGCCGTAAAACAAAACAACCAAACCAAACACCATGAATAAATATTTGAAGATATAAAGAAATTGAAGCATAAAAACTTTTACCAAAATGACCGGATTCGGCATTAAATAACCCAAAAAGGGTTGATATGCCGTAAAACAAAACAACCAAACCAAACACCATGAATAAATATTTGAAGATATAAAGAAATTGAAGGATAAAAACTTTTACCAAAATGACTGGATTCAGTATTAAATAAACCCGAAAAGGGTTGATATGCCGTAAAACAAAACAACCAAACCAAACACCATGAATAAATATTTGAAGATATAAAGAAATTGAAGCATAAAAACTTTACCAAAATGACCTGATTCGGAATTAAATAACCCGAAAAGGGTTGATATGCCGTAAGACAAAACAACCAAACCAAACACCATGAATAAATATTTGAAGATATAAAGAAATTGAAGCATAAAAACTTTACCAAAATGACCTGATTCGGAATTAAATAACCCAAAAAGGGTTGATATGCCGTAAAACAAAACAACCAAACCAAACACCATGAATAAATATTTGAAGATATAAAGAAATTGAAGCATAAAAACTTTTACCAAAATGACTGGATTCAGTATTAAATAAACCCGAAAAGGGTTGATATGCCGTAAAACAAAACAACCAAACCAAACACCATGAATAAATATTTGAAGATATAAAGAAATTGAAGCATAAAAACTTTACCAAAATGACCTGATTCGGAATTAAATAACCCGAAAAGGGTTGATATGCCGTAAGACAAAACAACCAAACCAAACACCATGAATAAATATTTGAAGATATAAAGAAATTGAAGCATAAAAACTTTACCAAAATGACCTGATTCGGAATTAAATAACCCAAAAAGGGTTGATATGCCGTAAAACAAAACAACCAAACCAAACACCATGAATAAATATTTGAAGATATAAAGAAATTGAAGCATAAAATTTTTTACCAAAATGACCGGATTCGGAATTAAATAACCGGAAAAGGGTTGATATGCCGTAAAACAAAACAACCGAACGAAACACCAGGAATAAATATTTGAAGATATTAACCCTCTTAGTGCGGTTGTCTCAAAATTGCAACAAGTCCACAACGTTTCTATTTCTATTTAACAACGGATTGGAATTGTTTATTGGCTCGGAGCAAAGTGTAGTATCTGCTCTGTTACTATACTTCATCTTTTCTGTCCTCGATCGATGAGGGAGAGATCCTTCTCAACTGAAGCAATTTTTATTTATGTCCCAATCCAGAGTGCCCCTTTTTCGGGAACTGAATTTTCCCCACATTAAAACCGACGTTGTGCCTAACTCTGCCCTCGTGGGGAGGCAAATAAATAGGAACTAAATGAAGCTAAGTTACAACAAATGGTGCACCAACCCCTCGTCTCTCCCTCTTAGACAAGGTCCAAAAAAGAGTCGCCAACTTAATAGGTCCCTCACTATCCACCAAGCTCCAGCCCCTGTCCCATCGCCACAATGCTGCATTCTTGTGCCTGTTTTACTAGTACTTCAATGGATTGTGCTCCAATGAATTGGCTGCTCTGGTGCTCCCTCGACGTAAATACACTAAACGAACCCGACAATTAGCTAAATCCCATCCATTTACTGTGGCGATGCCCAGATACCGGAGACCCTTCTACTCCAATAGCTTCTTTCCTCGTGCTGCCGGCCTCTGGAACTCCCACTCTGCTCCCTGTTTCCCCAACTATACTGACATGCAGAAATTTAAAACTAATGTAAACAGACATCTCGCTGCACAGCTCACAACTTAGGATGACCCCCCAAAAACTTTCACCCTGATTCTCAGTAGCCCCTTACGTTTACAGTGGCGTCCTGCCTTGTTTGGGTTGACCTATGATGAAAAAAATTAGACGCTGTTGTAAATAAAAAAAGGGGTTAGATGGGATTGGTTAAAGAAGGTTTCTAGTGGTAATGGTGACTCTCTCGCATACACAAACATACGTGAGGGCGGACAGGTTGGGAAATTGGTGTGAGGGTGGCGGCCTCCCATGTTGAGGAATTTTTTGGGAGGCCGTTTAAAATTTGTCTCGATTTCAGCTTTTTTTTGCCATTGGCTACCCATGAAACTTTTGGCTAAGATCAAAGTGTAGTATCTGTTCCGATGTCTACTGCACCCCATAGACTGGTATTGTCTTGACCTTCGGGGCTTGATTTACGCCGGTCTATGGGTCTGTCCTGTGCAGTTCTAGGAGGTCAACCCTCCCAGGCTTTGCCTCCCCTCTTTGGGGAGGAGTAAGTTTATTGCTTACTGCCTGAGGCGCCCCTACCGGGGAATGCCGGCGGGACTGCCCAGGCAATTTTTAAACGAGAATGGAATCTCAAAACAATTTATTAATATTTCACGTAAAAACAGAGTAAATACTGTCAGGTAAATAAAAAGTTCCGGCACAAGGTAATCTGAAATTTTCGAAAGAAAAACTTTCATTATCAAAAGACAACAATTAAAGACCAAACGGTCGAAGAAACGAGTAGCACCGGTGGGAAAAACCGTTTGATTCAGGTTTTTCCCACCGGTGCTACTCATTTCTTTTGGATCAAAGTGTAGTATCTGTTCCGATGTCTACTGCACCCCATAGACTGGTATTGTCTTGACCTTCGGGGCTTGATTTACGCCGGTCTATGGGTCTGTCCTGTGCAGTTCTAGGAGGTCCACCCTCCCAGGCTTTGCCTCCCCTCTTTGGGGAGGAGTAAGTTTATTGCTTACTGCCTGAGGCGCCCCTACCGGGGAATGCCGGCGGGACTGCCCAGGCAATTTTTGAACCCCACTTTCTCGACCCGACCTTGGGTCACATCTTACTTGTGGGAGTAAGATAAAAACTGGCCTTGTGCCTAACTCCTGGAGAGGAGTAAATCAATACCCATGAAAATACTCATTTATTTATTTATTGAACACATCATCCTCAGGTATGTATCAGAATGTCCTTATTTATGTGTCTCTCGACAAGGACGGAGTTCGGTTTTAATGTGGAGAAAGTCGAGTTCCCTAAAAAAAGCCAGTTTAGATTGGAACAAAAATAAAAATTGTCTCAGTCCTTCTCCTTCACTGACCGAGGACAGAATAAACAAAGTGTAGCATCAAAACAGATACTACACTTTGTTCCTACAGAATATTAATCTAAGTATTTGCTAATATAGTTGACTTAACTTCCTTCCAATATTTCTGAATATCAAAATTTGTCAATAGGCCTCCAGTCATGCGTCTCGGCCGCACCATGAAGTGGTCTGTAATCGAACGCCATGGCCAGAAAATCTTAGAAAATCAAACATTTGTCGATAGACCTTCAGTCATGCTTCTCGGCTGTGCCATGAAGTTGCCTGTCGTATAGGACCCCATAACCGTAAACTAAAATTGCCTTGAAATGTTATTTAAATTGTAATACAAGTCATCAGCGACTATTCAACTTACGACTGACGGACTTTATGACAATAGCAATTATATATGAAGCAATGTACTCGGTCGAATCAAGAAATGAAGTTGCCTGTAGTATAGGATGGCGTGACCGTAACGGGGGAACTAAAATTGCCTTGAAGTATTATTTAAATTGTAATATGTACAAGCGATGCTTATTCCTTTTTCATTTTGTTTTTTCTCGAGTGCATTCAATTTTTCTTTGTTAAATTTTTAGATGAGCGCATCATTAAAGGACCGTTTGAAGCGATGCGGCAGGTATTATTCCTCACCAACGACCCCTAAACCCAACATTGGATCCCTCCCAACACCGGATTCATCATCGTCATCGTCACTGTCTCTAAATTTGAACTGTCCCACACCAACTTGTGACAGACCTGTTTCTGAAACTCCACCGTCTGCAATTCTAACCCCGTCGTCTAGTGACAACCACGGAGATTCTACCTTTAATGACTCTAGCTCCCTTTCTTGTAGTACCCCTGTTTTGAAAGTCAGAGATTCTCAGGGGTCACACCCACGAGTGAAGAGGCTCCGGTTAAGCTCTCAGGCTTGTTTTAAAGTTCAGTTTCCGCCCGAGAGCAGTCCAGAAGAAGGAGATGAAAATCACTCGACACAGCAAATATTAAATTCCTCACTTTTGGAGGACAGTATTTCGGAGATCTCTACATGTGGAGATAAAACTCCGCTGGATGTAAACTGTCCTGTAACGGTTCAGCCTGCTATCGTGCCAGGGACATGTTCACAGTCAAGCGGAGATCATGAATCCCAAGAGGAGCGTTGCACTGCTGTTTTTCCGGAGAACTTGTCTTGCGAGGAATTGGTGGCAAAGAAGTTGCAGCTGCAGAAACGGTTGAAAGAGAATACGGAATGTTTGCGGAAACTGAGAATGGTCAAATTGTACAGGTCAAAGGTCAGTTTAAACATTTTGGTTTTTGTTTGTCTGTTCTCTGACGTCTACATATTTTTTGGGATGGTTACAACTTTGGTTCGTCTGTTCTATAGTATAATCGGATCAATTATACCTGAGGCACCCCAAAATCCGAAACGACCAAAAGTAGACATGTTGGCTTGACACAGTTTTTTTTTTTTTTTTTTTTTTTTTTTTTTACTTCCGGTTAAATTATCAACAAGATATATGCAGGTTTTTGTTTTAAAGAATTTTTGTTTTGTAAAAGGAATAAATTTTTGTTTTGTAAAAGGAATAAATTTTTGTTTTGTAAAAGGAATAAATTTTTAATTTAAAAAAAAAAAAAAAAATCACAAACTTTTTTTTTTTTTAACAAAAGTGCATAAACAAAAAAAAACAAATTTAAACAAAAAAAACAAACATTTAAATAAGTGGATTACAAAACTTTTTTGTTTTGTAAACTTTTGGATAAAGATTTATTTAAAAAAAAAAAAAAAAAAGGAGGGGATTATATTAAACTAGCAGTGTTACCTGACGTTGCCCGGGAATGTTTTGTAGTTTTTTACTTTAAGCTGGACATACATGCATACTAGACACCATCCTCGAGTGTCTTCGGTCTCTCTGTACAAGGGTTTGTCAGGACAACCTGACATGAGGATACTTACCCCTACAAGTAAACCCTGACCAAATATTCAAAATTACATAGTCTCCGCAACACAAATAAGATCCCCTCATACGAGGAATAGTGCATCTTCTCCTAGTGATGTTACCTCAAGTAACACCACGTAGCTGGATACTCCACCAGACTAGATGAATTCTTGTCCTGGAATCCGGTAAGACCAACAGAAAGATATACTATGACATACTTGACTGGTCAGTTGGGGAGAGAATAAATTTATTATTCTTAACTTTTTTACTAACTCAATGTTTGAGAAATAAAGGAGAATTTTAATAGAATATTCGGGTATCTATGTATCTCATATAGAGATCAAGTGTTAGCCCCAGGAAGGGGTCCCTTGATTTCTGAGAACTTCGACTGAAGTAAAATTAAACATTCGGGGAGAAACATACATACATACACACAGACAACTGCCCTTTATATAATAGATATTTATTTACAAGCATAATAAAATAAAATGACATAGTTTTATTTACTAAACTTTTCATAATAAACAAACAAAACAAATATTAAAAAAAAAAAGCATTACGGAGATCGTGTCCCTATTTACTTGCCTCTCCACGACGGCAGAGTTAGACACAAGGTCGATTTTTAATGTAGAGAAAATCTAGCTCCCTAAAACTGGACACTCTGGATTGGGATGAAAATAAGGATTGCCTCAGTCTAGAAGGATTTCTCCTTCATTGACTGAGAAGAGGAAAGACGCAGTGTAGTATCAGAACAGATACTGCACATTGCTCCGAGCCTCAGGTATAATTGATCAGCAATAAGCCATAATAATACACGTTGTCTCTGTTTCGATATATAAAGTGCGTCTCGAGATTATATACAAAACATAAAATATTTTGAAATTAATTTTATTGGTACTTGTTCGTCTTTTACCATAGTCGGTTTTTCACAAGTTTTTACTGACCATTTTGTTGTTCTTTTTTCGGTGTACACTTACCTATGATAGGTAATTGTAAGCAGAAGAAGAATTTTAAAAAATTGAGATGGTCAAAAAGAGGGTGATCAGTCTACGTTGAATTTACATTGAAAACTGATCCCCCGTCTTAAAATCTGAATTTTTGACATTTTTTTCCAAAAACCCGGAATTCTCTATCGACGTGATAGGTAATTGTACACCGAAAAAGATTTTTTTAAAAATTGAGATGGTCAAAAAGAGGGGGATCAGGCTACATTGAATTAAGATTGGAAACTGATCCCCCCCTCGTAAAATGTAAAATATTTGAAAAAAATTTCCCAAAACCCCGGAATTCTCTATCGACGTGATAGGTAATTGTACACCGAAAAAGATTTTTTTTAAAAATTGAGATGGTCAAAAAGAGGGGGATCAGGCTACGTTGAATTAACATTGGAAACTGATCCCCCCTCGTAAAATGTAAAATATTTGAAAAAAATTTCCCAAAACCCCGGAATTCTCTAGCAGCCTGATAGGTAATTGTACACCGAAGAAAGAACAAAAAAAATGGTGAGTAAAAAGTTGTGAAAAACGGACTATGGTAAAAGACGAACAAGTACCATTTTATTTACTTTTTATATAATTTGTTTATTTCCGTTCGCTATAAGATGTTTAACCTCCGTTCAAAGTGATAGAGTATTGATATTGTTGCGATTTGAGAAATGTTATGTTTATTTACTCCTCGCGGAGTTAGGCACAAGGCCAGTTTTATCTTACTCCCACAAGTAAGATGTGACCCAAGATCGGGTCGAGCAAGTGGGGTTAAAAGCCAGCGCTCGAGAGGTGAGCACTCTGGCCATTTAAAAATTGCCTGGGCAGCCCCGTCGGCATTCCCCGGTAGGGGCGCCTCAGACAGTAAGCAATAAACTTACTCCTCCCCAAAGAGGGGAGGCGAAGCCTGGGAGGGTGGACCTCCTAGAACTGCACAGGACAGGCGTGCAGTATCCATCGGAACAGATACTACACTTTGATCTTAGCCAAAAGGCCGACCAATATACATTTTTCTGTCAATATTTTATTTGCATATATTTATGTATGCATTACAGAAGATCAGAACAACATTGGTACCGTCGGTTTCAGATCCAAACAAAGGGGAACTATAATTGATCTCCTTTATCGGACTCTCTTCAGCCTCTGTTTATGTCTGTTTACCTGGAAAACCAAACCGACGGTACCGATGTTATGTAATAGATATATAAATTACGCTCTTATTTTTTAATTTCGAACACTCTGCAGAGGTTCTCTCCTACCCACCTTACATCGTTGGGATGGTTCTGAGGCTACTAGAAGAGCTAGCAATGCCTGCAAGAGAGCAATCTTTGAGGCTAAGTTTAACTATTCTCAAAGGATTTGTGACTTTATCTCATCTCAAAGGGTTGGGTCTCGTAGTTTTTGGAGAATCTACAATAGTGTTATTAATAATGGCAAGTCTGCTATTCTGCCTCTTTTTAATGGTCTTCGGGTTATTTCATCTTCTAAGAATCTTTGCTCGTCTTTTTTACTGACAATTCTTCTCTTGATGATTCTGGTGCTGGTCTTCCTGATTTTCCTTCGAAAACAGATCAGTCTCTTGATTCTGTTATTATCACTCCAAAGATGGTTGCTAGGGTCCTTTCTGATCTTGACCAGTCTAAAGCCTGGTGATACCAGATCAGGCTGCCCTGTGGCTCTCTGAGACGAAATTCACCTACATTGACGTTTTTTTTTTTTGTTTTTTTTGTAAAACTTAATTATGTTCTACAAAACCAAAAACAAAAACAACAGCCCCTCTCCCTTTCTCCCTCCCCTTTTTTATTTTTATTTTTCCTACCCTACTCCCGGTCCTGGATATGACCTTAAACTACATCCGATGGTGAGATCCGGCTTACGGACTTTGGGGAATGTGGAGCCTCCTCTTAATTACCATTGCTCCCAGGTCCACCCTGACCCGGAGTGGTAGTACCTGTTAGGGTCCCAACTATGGGTTAAATAGAAACAGATATTAAAAGGGGAAAGAAACAAAAAAGAGAAGAAAACAAGACCAGATTCGGCATTAAATAACCCAAAAAGGGTTGATATGCCGTAAAACAAAACTACCAAACCAGTCTAAAGCTTCCGGTCCTGATTCAATTCCTGTTGTTCTCAACGTTGTCCTCCTGAACTTTCTTCTACCCTCTCTAAATTATTCAATCTCTGTTTGTCTAAGTCCTGTTTCCCTTCTTGTTAGAAGGAGTTCTCTGTTGTCCCTATCTTTAAAAATGCTGTTGATCGGTCTGACCCAACTAAGTATCCTTCGATTAGTCTCCTCTCCGTTATTAGCAAGGTTTTTGAAAGGTCGGTCAACGGCAAGCTTGTTCATTTTCTGGAAAGTCTGGGCATCTTTAGTGATGTTCAGTACGGCTTTCGTGGTTTTCGTTCAACTGCTGATCTTTTAACCATTGTAGCTGAGCGGATCTGTCGGTTTATGGATAATTCAGGAGAAGGTAGAGCCATTGCGCTTGATATTTCTAAAGGCGTTTGACAGCGTGTGGCATTCTGGTCTTCTACACAAACTTCAGGGTTATAGTATTGGTGGTAAGGTTCTTAAAATCATTAGGTCTTTTCTTTCTGATCAAAGCTTGCGAGTAACTTTAGACGGTGTCTCTTCAATCTCTTTTTCCTATCAATGCTGGTGTTCCTCAGGGCTCTATTCTAGGCCCAACACCGTTTCTTCTCTATATAAATGATCTTCCAGAGAATATTATTTAGAAAATTAACATCTATGCTGATGATACCACTCTCTATTCCGGTGTTGCTTCTCGCCCATCTCCCTCGGATCGGTCGAAATATTCAGCTGATCTAGAAGTTGACCTGGGTTCAGTTGTGGATTGGGGTAAAATATGGCTTGTTTCATTTAATTCTGTTACGACTCAGCTTGTGTCTTTCAATCGTAGGTGTGCCCCTTTTCTTCCTGAGATTCATATAGATGGCTCTGCTCATGAGGAGAAATCGACTCTAGAAACTCTTGGTCTTTCTCTCTCATCAAATCGTTCTTGGAGTTCATCCATTAGATCCATTGCTCTTTCTGCTTCTCATAAAGTCGGTTCTCTCTATCGATCCAAACACTTTCTCACATTTGATGCTATTCTCTATCTCTTCAAATCTACAATCAGACCATATATGGCATACTGTTGTAATACTTGGGCTGGTGAATCTCTGTCCCATTTGAGGGTTCTTGATAAGGTGCAGAAACGTATCTGTAATTTGATTGGCCACACCCTTTCTTCTTCTCTTCACCCTCTCTCTCTCACAGACGTGATGTTGCTGGTCTCAGTCTTTTTTATAAATACTATTATGGCATGCGTTATTCAGAATTATGTGATCTATTCCCTGCTTCCTATGTTTCGGCTCGTTTGACTCGTTGGTCTAGTGGTCTTCATCAATTCGCTGTTTTGATACTTCATTGTAATACAGCTTCCTATTCGAGTAGCTTCTTTTCAAGAACTGCAGGCTTGTGGAACTCTCTTCCTGCTGACTGTTTTCTTCCTAACTATAATCTTGGTCTTTTCGGGACTAAGGCCAATAGGCATCTTCTGTCTTTACGATAATCATATTTCCTTCATTGTTAGCTCCTTACATCAAGTCGCTTCATGTCTTGTCTGGAGCGATTTCCATAAAAAAAAATGTTTTCTTAATTATTAATCAATTAATTAATGAAATTACAGAAAACTGTTTTTGTGACTGGAAATGAATTCTTGTTTCCATCTTTTGCAGAATGACCTTTCTAGTCTGGATGACCTGACCTTGAAATGGCGAGGTGTTAGTCAACAGGTCCTGCTCGACCTTTATCAAAATCTCCCTCAACCCAAACCAAATCTGTCTGGATTTTTACGACACCTGAATCTGGATATGGAGTTTCTAAAGTTCAACCTTGAAGAAGAATCTTTCGACTAAGAAAGGATGATGAGGGGGGAAAAAAAAATTTTTTTTTTGCGTATGTTTATGACTTTTTTCTCTTTTCATCTTCTCTATTTTGTAAATAAATTCTTTCGTATTCTTCCTTTTACACAATATTTTTGTTTTTTATTAGAATGGCTACCTGTGTAAGCCTCCACACCTACGGCAGGTGCATCGTCTAACCTATCCATAGAGTGAATAGATCTGTCCACTCTCGGTTGATGTGCATAGCCTTCAGATACGACGTAGTTGGGTTAGTGACAGTGCTCGTCCAATAATATGCCCAATGTTCATTCTGTATCCCCCTCAAAAAATGTTTACCCCAATCCACTCCTCAAAATTTTTACTCTCCCCCAACCCTGAGAAATATTTTAAGTTAAAAAAAAAAAAAAAATTGGCCCGACCCCCCCCCCCCCCAAATGTTTACTCTCCACCCCCACCCCTCACAATTTTTACTCTCCCACAACCCTGAGAAATATTTTAAGTAAAAAAAAAAAAATTGTCCCCCCCCCCAAAAAAAAAATGTTTACTCTCCACACCCACCCCTCACAATTTTTACTCTCGAGAAATATTTTAAGTTAAAAAAAAAAATTTAGCCCGACCCCCTAATAACAGTGGGCTATTCGGCCTATATACTGTCTATTCGTGTTTTATGTTCATTCTACCAATCATTTTTACATAAAATCTTTCTCAAATTAGTGTTACCATGTACAATGATATATTCAATCATTATTCTTCATTAGAGGGGTCCATAAGGAATAAATTCACAAATTTGGTCCCAATTTATCAATTTGGGGTTGCAGTCGGCAAATCTATGGCCCCGCCGACACGGCAAAAAGTCAAAATTAAGAAAAAGACGGAAGGAGACAGGAAGTCATTCTTTGGTGAAACAAAAGTCATCCAACTCCCCTAACCCTTTCATGAATCGTTTGAAGTCTTTGCCTTCATGGCAAAATTAACATTTTCAGTTTTCAGAGAGAACTGTCATAGGAGGGAAAGGGAAGGCAAGCCGAGAAAAGACGGAAAGAGGAAGAGAAAAAAAAACAGGAAAAAAGAAAGAAAAAGTGTGTGGGGGGGGGGGGGAAATAAATAAAATCCAGCCAAATAGCAACAAAAAAATAAGGAGGTAAAGCTCTAGCGATTCTGGCTTTTTAAAAAAGCAGAATTTTGCTCAAAAGCGAACTCTTTTACTTACACCTCGCCACCGTCCTACGGTGGAGTTGGATTAGTGATGTGACGAATGTTTATTATGTACTTTGCAAATACCTATAGTTGTTCACAGAACCGCACAGTGGGCGATTCGGCTTGTATACTGTCCATTCGAGTTCTATGTTGATTCTACCAATCATTTTTACATGAAATCATTTTCTCGAGTTAGTGTTCCCATGTACAATGATATATTTAATCATTATTCTTCATTAGAATTAGGGTCCATAAGTGATGAATTCACAAATTTGGTTCCCTAAACGACTGCGCTCTCAAGTCTTTATATTTAATGGATCAGCCGGGACATATACACACACAGACAACTCCTTTTTATAGATGTCTCAAGGTTTTAAAAAATCAGAGTTACTTCCCTTTCGTTAATACATGAAATAAATAAAAAATCAAACCAGTTTTAGGTTAATGAATAAATTTCACCCCAAACAAGGCAGGCCGCCACTGTAGACGTAAGGGGCTACTGAGAAAAAAGAAAAGGGAGAAGGTTTTGGGGAGATATCTGTTTACATTAGTTTTAAATTTCTGCATGTCAGTACTGTCGGGGAAACAGGGGGGCAGGGAGGGAGTTCCAGAGGCCAGCAGCACGAGGAAAGAAGCTATTTGAGTAGAAGGCTCTCCGGCATCTGGGGACCTCCACAGTGAATGAATGAGATTTAGTTGATTGTCGAGTTAGTCTAGTGGATTTACGTCGCGGGGGCACCAGAGTAGCCAGTTCATCGGAGCATAATCCATTGAAGTATTTGTAAAACAAGCACAAGGATGCTACATTGCGGCGATGGGACAGGGACTGGAGCTTGGTTGACAGTGAGGGACCTATTAGGTTGGCGATTCTTTTTTGGACCTTGTCAAGGAGGGAGAGACTAGTAGATGATGCACCAGCCTAAATGTGGCAACAATACTCCATGCATGGGCGGATGGTGGCTTTGTAGAGATACAGGATAATGTCGGGTGTGAGGAGTTTACTAGAAACTAGAAGTTTATTTGTGTTTTAAATTATTTTAAATAGACGAATGGTGGCTTTGTAGATTTGGGTACTGCCGATCAAGAATGTGAACACTGTTGGTGTTTATTGTGTAGTTTTGGGGTTTTAGTTGGACATACACACATACATCCAGACAACTGCTTTTTATATAATAGACCATGCCTTTTATATAATATTTTTGGAGTTTTAGTGGGACATACATCCAGACAACTGCTTTTTATATAATAGACCATGCC
>OY744553.1:43287156-43302156 GCA_963556195.1 Sepiola atlantica | reverse complement strand
ATAAGGAGATATAATTTTTTATGTATTAGTTTTCAGTATTTACTTCAACAGTGCTCGATACGTAAGTAGAGCTAGGTAGTAAGCAATGAAAATATATATGGCAATCAAGCTTGATTGCCATATATATTTTCATTGCTTACTATATATATATATATATATATATATATATATATATGTTTTTTTTATATACATTTTTATTAATTTGAATTTTTCTACTTAAAATTTTTCCGCTGAGATTGAAACTACAACATTTTTTTTTTGCCTCAGTCAAGGAAGAAAATTTACCTCCTTGTTTGTTGTTAATTATTTTACTGATTCTTCGGAGAATTATTCACTGGTATTCTTTCTAGTAAGTGACTTTTCTGCCAATGATCTTTGACGTCGGACTTGAATTCCATTTATTTTCCTGAACAGAATTTTTCACTCTTCAGACTGTTGAAGACATTCTGCTATTCACCCAACTTTTGCTCACCTTTTATGATTCCAAAGATTTAATCTTTTGGACATGTTTCAATTTTTTCATAAAAGATGATTCCCTTTGCTAAAAGAACTCTGTATATATTTTTATATTTTCAAATCTATGCTAAATAATGATATAATTTTACTGTTTTATCCCTATCTACTCTTCTGATGATAAAAGCATACATTTTGAAAATCCATGGGTTAAGGAAACAGTTTATTTATATATTCCTTGTTTTAACTATTTCATGATATTGTAGATTTTCCAATTGTTATTCTCATCACTCATTTCCTGTATATATATATATATATATATATATATATATATATATATATAATGTAAGAAAAAGACAAAAGGAAAAAAATATATATATATAATGTAAGAAAAAGACAAAAGGAAAAAAATAAAACACAGACAGAAATCATCAAAAACGAGAGGTTTACCGGTTTCATTCGGATCAACAAAAGTGTTAGGGTTTTTATACATATATATATATATATATATAATAATGGTAATAATCCAGGTGAAAAATATCCACAGGGTGGTAATCCAGAGAATTTTAACCGGGTTTATAAAAAGTGCTCAATATCAAAATAGAGCTTTATATATGATAATTTTATTTACACAGACATGTACAAAATCTGCGACACTGGCATGTCGATGTTATCGATCAACAGTTACTATAAACTGAGATCTCATCAGGCAGAGTTAGAATCCGATCTTAACCTCAGATCATATTTGGAGAGTTTATAGTAACTGTTGATCGATAACATCGACATGCCAGTGTCGCAGATTTTGTACATGTCTGTGTAAATAAAATTATCATATATATATATATATATATATATATATATATAAGATAAATGAAAGAAGAGGGATAAACATGTACGAATGACAAATCTTTTTTCATTTATCTTTATAATTGCTCTATCTCGTATATTGAGCTTAAACCATTTCACTATAGGTTCTATCTACTAAAAGTATACTTTTAGTTTCACATTTTATATATATATATATATATATATATATATATACATATTATATTCTCTGATAGGCTGAGAGAAACTGTTGATTGGAGGTTTTATCCAATCAAGAATCGATATGTAAATAGCACATTCACTGTTCTGTTACTCCCAACTAGTATTTTCTAAATTGGAGGTGAAAAGAGTTTTCACTGTAGCGCCCCTTGTTTTGAGAAGTACCAAGATGAGAATAACGTCCCTTGTTTTGATAACCCTAACCCTTGTTTTGAGAACTACCAACATGAGAATAACGTCCCTTGTTTTGATAACCCTAACCCTTGTTTTGAGAACTACCAACATGAGAATAGTAGTCCGAATAATCAAAAAAAAAAAAAATATAAGTAAAACGACACAAAAATAATTGTTAATTTTATTTATTTACTTTTCTTTCATTGGTTCACTTCGTTGAAAGTCAAAGATTATTATTATTATAAAAAAAATTATTCTGTCACAATCTCGGATATGATTGGCGAACATTGAGATCACAGACGAGAGAGATTACCAACTGGATCGCTGTTCAAGCCATTTTTCCGCGCAGGTGTTTAAATGTCGTGCACTTGTAAAATCTCAACTGAAAAAGAAAAGTAAAGAATGTGAATTGCTACAAAACGTAAAATATACATAAGAGAAGGAGAGTAAGAGGATGACATGAATAACTAAATGACGTAAATAAAGAAGAAATTGTGAGTTGCGGCAGCAACAGAGCATGTTTGACAGTAAAGAGCAAATGAGACAAGAAGTGGGAGGAGAACGGAAATAGTAGTAGTAGTACTAGTGTAAGAGAATTACAGAAATAAAGAAGAAAAGGTGAGTATTGATTTACTCCTCTCCAGGAGTTAAGCACAAGGCCAGTTTTTATCTTACTCGCACAAGTAAGATGTGACCCAAGGTCGGGTTGGGAAAGTGGGGTTTAAAAATTGCCTGGGTAGCCCCGTCGGCATTCCCCGGTAGAGGCGCCTCAGGCAGTAAGCAATAAACTTACTCCTCCCCAAAGAGGGGAGGCAAAGCCTGGGAGGGTGGACCTCCTAGAACTGCACAGGACAGACCCATTGACCGGCGTAAATCAAGCCCCGAAGGCCAAGACAATACCAGTCTATGGGGTGTAGTATCCATCTTCAGTTCAGGAATAGTCTGGGGATTACTTTGATCTTTAAGAAAACCCCACTGATAACAATCTGGAGGTTAAGATCCGGTGAGTGTGAAGTCTATTCAGGATCACCCCCCTTCTGATGAGACGATCACCAAAGTTTCTCCCCATATCATTGCATGGCGATAAAACAAAAACTGTTGGACATTGATGAGTGAAACTTGATGGACAAGTCAAGTATAAATTGAAGTTTATTTGTACCAAATATGGTTGGATTGCAGAAATGATTGTGATTTTTATCAACGATTCTATGAGTGGCATTTTTAGGGGAGGGAAGGGCACTCTGTAATATATTAATTGTGTGTACTTTAGTTAGTTTTGGTTAATGCTTATTTATGTTCGGCTGTACTGAGAAGTTTCAAGAACAGAACTGTCTGGCAGGGGAAAAGGGTCAAATCAGACGAACGTGTGAACAAAAATATAGCAAATGGGAACAGGATGGAGAATTACGTCATCAGAGAAGGAAGAAAGTAATTTTCAAAATGAATGAGTTGGGGGGGGGGGGGGAAGCACTCCGTAATATATTGATTGTGTGTACTTTACTTAGTTTTGAATAATACTTATTTATGTTCGGCTATACTGAGAAAGGCAGGAAATCTGTAGCTTTTCTGCTACGTGCTTCCTTCCATGACGTAACTTCCTGTACACGTCAGCCTAACTTTAACTTGACTTTTAATGTAAAATTCTGCCTTCTTTCCTCAACTAACCTCATGTGGAATTTTCCATTTTAACCTTATTTTTACTCAACATCTAACCTTGCATCAAATGAAGTTGGTTTTAGTCATATCACTCGGCTAGAAAGGTAGGTTAATTTCAGCTTTCCAGCGGGTTGATCCAGCCTCACCCACCGTCATTAGACAATCAGAGGCGGCCATCTTCAAGGACCAGATCAGAAGAAATATATGTATGGGTGTAGAAGCGAAGGCTTTTTTTTAAAATTCAGTTTCGTGCTATTTTGGCGTTTTGTTTATCAGACGGTCTGTGTTCTTTTATGTCGGGGTCACCATTGTAAAGAAGGGGAACGTTCTCCCTATCTTTTTTAAAGACACGAAATGAAATAACAAAACCTCTTTATAACTACAACGAAAAAGGTTTATTCAAAAAGGTTACCTATACCGTTTGGTATAGGTAGAAAGACAATTTATTTATCTTCTTCCCACAAGGTAAGATGTGACACAAGGTCGGGAAAGTGAGATTTGAAAAGCCAGCGACCGAGAAGGTGAGCACTCTGGCCTACAAAAAATGCCTGGGCAGCCCCGTCGGCATTCCCCGGTAGGGGCGCCTCAGGCGATTAGCAATAAACTAACACCTTCTAAAAGGGTGAGAAGGCAAAGCCTGGGAAGGTGGACCTCCTAGAACTGCACAGGACAAACCCATAGACTGGCGTAAATCAAGCCCCGAAGGCCACGACAATACCGGTCTATGGAGTGCAGTATCCATCGGAATAGATACTACACTTTGATCTTGACCAAAAGGCCGAGAACGACAATAGAAAGACAATGTCCGAATGAGGAAGAGAGAAATAGGAGTTCTTAGGGCTGCCGAAAGTCTAAGTAGTTATCTCCTGGCGAAGATGGTAATTACTGGCACGTCCAGTGGACAGGGGCAGAGGAGAGAGAAAGAAGTGTTTCCTCGTTGCTTGCCGAAGTCTTTCTGCTGACCGCTCCTGATTCCGAAAGGGGGCCGAAGTAGTTCTTCAGCTGCTAGAAAGAAATCTATTCGCCCTGCAGGCTGATTGGTCAGTGTATGATCAGCTCACTCAATGGGGACATTTTTCGGAGGAAGAAAATAGGTCTATGTTTATGACTGCTACATGGGGGCCAAATCGATAAAGACACGATACACAACGTATATATAATCATGCTTTAAGTAGGTTGAAAACGTTCCAAACACAGTATTTAATCTAAGTTAATCGGTGTGAAAAACGTAAATTAAAAAGGGACCAACTGAAGCATGACCCATAACTACTTTTTAATGAGACCGACTTGGACACGCTTGGGTAATCCTCCACTCTATAATAAAGGGCAATGTGTATTTATTCGTATGTAAATATATCCATAAATAAATGTACTTCTCTCCTGCCACACGAGTAAAAACATGCCGGACGAAACCATTTCAAGTGTTTAAGGGAAAAGGAGAAAGCAAATAGTCTATCCAATAATCCCATCTACACAGGTCTTCACTCTATTTCCATAACGAGACGTTTTCTTTTTTTTTTTTGAAAAGGAGAAAGCAAATAGTCTATCCAATAATCCCATCTCCACAGTTCTTCACTCTATTTCCATAACGAGACGTTTTCTTTTTTTTGGGAAAAGGAGAAAGCAAATAGCAAGTCAGACAACCCCTTTCCGATGTCTGAAATGAACTTCAGAAATCCTCCCCTCTATTTCCACGCTGTAGATGATATTAAACACAGATTAGAAAACATTGCTGGGAGGTGACGGTGGTTAACTGGATATCGGCACGGACTGAAGACCTGGGTGTTCCAAGTTCGAATCCAGTACCACTGTCACTTAGGGATGTTGGCAACCTTTGCGTGGTCCTTCCCGTAAGTACCTGATGTCTTTCCAGAAAGAATTCTAACTAGAAAAACATAGTGGAAACCAATGCCAACACCAGAATCATCAGATTCACATGAAAGAAAAAGAAGAAGAAGAAGAAGAAAGAAAAAGAAAAAGAACAACAAAAAAAGAACAAAAAAGAAGGAAGAAGAAAGAAAAAGAAGAAAAAAAGAAGAAAGAAAAAGAAGAAAGAAAAAGAAGAAAAAAAGGAGAAAGAAGAAGATAAAAAAGAAGAACAAAATGAAGGAAGAAGAAAGAAAAAGAAGAAAGAAAGAAAAAAGAAGAAAAAAAAAGAAGAAAGAAAGAAAAAAGAAGAAAGAAAAAGAAGAAAAAAAGGAGAAAGAAGAAGATAAAAAAGAAGAAAGAAAAAGAAGAAAACATTGCTTACGTCATCAATAAAACCGACGAATGGATCCAGATTGGTTCCTCTTCCAATTGTCATGGAACAATCCAGTCTTTTGATGTCCGCTGTTTTGGAAAAAGAAAACAGAAAGAAATTAAATTTAAAAAAAAAAGAAGAAATTAAATAAATAAAATAATGATTAATTCTGTAACCTAGTGGATAAAGTTCGCTTTTCTTCTGTAGAATCACTTTTCATACTCTTCCCGACGTGGAGAAAGATTGGAGATGTCAAGTTGGCGGTTTCGATTCCCAGTCTCAGCGTCAAATTTTGCTATTGCTTATTTATGCATTATTAAATCTAAAATAAACTGTTAAGATTTCTTACGTTTACAAAAATTCCGACCGACAGACAGACTGACAGATAGATAGACTGACAGAGAATGTGTTCGTTATATTAGACTTAGATTAAAAGTAAAGTAAAAAAAGTAATTAGTGCAAATAATATACGAAAGATTAATTTAGATATTTAAGATAATATAACGAGTGATTGAAAGTTGTAGGTTAATAAATATGTATATTAATATAAGTATATAATATTCAATGTGAATGAATTGTATTAGCGATATGATTTAATACTAAAAGGTATGGGGGGAATATATTTGAAAGAAAAGTGATTAAAAGATATAAATTAAGATAATATATTAAGTGAAATGCTATATAAAATATGTATTTATGTGTATTAGCCCCAAAAACTATTTTAGGAGTAGATGTGGATCGGGTGAGAAGCAGAAAAAAGTTTTAAAATCAAGGGAGGCGCGAGAGCGCTCTATCCCTTAATAGACTTCAAGAATGACCTATGCTGGAAATCTCATTTCTTTGATCAATCATAACTCAAAAACCAATAAACCAAATTTTTATTTGATAGGTTCTATAAGTGTGTAGAATTTCAGCATCATTAGTCAAGGCAACCCAGAGATCCAGAAAGTTCAATCATGAAATCATGTTATCTGTGTGTACGTACGTATGTGCCACCCTGTATCTCATCAACTATTTGATGGATTCAGCTGATTTTTGGCAGAGATAAAGGTTCTAGGGTCTAGTTGATGGCATTTTAATTTCAGTTTACCATATACCTTAGAGTTCCAGAAAATTCCAAAAAACCTTTAAAATGACCATTGTATTGAGGCATAGCCTTTACAAAAGTAGTGACATTCCATAAAAAAATGCCAGTATACTGAAACCATATGCCCTTAATAGCGTTAAAATGAAAATTCATATACACTAAATGTACAAAAGCAAGGAAATTCCCAAATTTTTACACTTTTATTGTCATTAAGGGTATGCGAGCACAACAGGGCTATGTATTTTACTGGTAGGAATTTTTCTTCAGCGCACCTCACACACTTCATCCACTCATGCATAGAGATTTATACTGTAGTGATGTGATAATGAAATGGTTTGGTTGATATGTAGTCATACCCTTAATTAATGACAATAAAAGTGTAAAAAATTAAGAATTTCCTTGCTTTTGTACATTTAGTGTACATGAATTTTCATCTTAACCCTATTAAGGGTATATGATTTCAGTATACTGGCATTTTTCATGGAATATTATATGGAATATGTATTTAATTATAAGTATTGCTTTAGGTATTCGAGGTAGGCGACCTATCACTAGGGGTTATAAATTGGCTATATTTATAACTTTTTGTGTTTACAGGCCGTTAGCAATTCGTTTTTAAGATTGATGATATTATTAGATCTAATTATTTTGTAAGTGTGTCAAATTAACAGGTGACCTTATTAACTGGCAATGTCAAGTGAGAAATTAAATTTAACAAACAAAGGCATTAAATTAATAAAATAATGATTTATTGTTGATAAAGATCGCTTTTGTTCTCTAGAATAACTTTTCATAATCTCTCTAGCGTAACTTAGATGGTAGGTAGAAAGACTGGAGATGTCAAGTTGGCGGTTCTGATTCCCAGTCTCGGCGTCAAATTTGTTTATTGTTCATTTATGTATTATTTAATCTAAAATAAGGAGTTAAGATTTCCCCAGTCTATTTCTTATGTTTACAAAAACTCTGACTGACAGAGAATGTGTTCGTTATAAGTCTTTTGTAAACGTAAGAATTACATTGGGGCAAATCTTTACTTAAAATAAATAATAAATAATAATAATAAATAAATAAATAAACAATAAACAAATTTGACAGCGAGACTGGGAATCGAACCCCCAACTCGAGATTATGAAAACTGATTCAAATTAACTTACTTATTTAAAAACAATTTTGTTTGCTTTTTGGCGTTAATTTTTTTTTTAATTCTTGCTTTGTGTACGTATTGGCATTAAAAACAATTTAATATGAGATAAAAAAATTAAATGCAAAATAAAATAAAAATAAAATTAAATTAAAATAAATAAAAATTAAAATAAATTAAAATAAAATTAAAATAAAATAAAATTAAAATAAATAAAAATTAAATTAAATGCAAATTAAAATTAAATTAAAATAAAATTAAAATATAATAAAACTTCATAAAAAATATCTCTGTTTTTTTTTTGTTAGAAAAAATCTGGAACGAGACTACCTCATGAGAAGAACCATTTTGATTCAAACGCAGACGACACCGACCACGAAACAGTAAACAAATAATAGAAGTTCTAGTGTTACATAATGGATGTGTATATGTGAATGATTACATCAGCTAGTATGGATTGAGTATCTAGGTGGACCAGTGCAAACCTTGATACGAAAATCTGGGGAACAAGTTCGCTCGGACTAAAAATATAAATATACCTGAATTTTGACCTCCTCCCTGATCTCTGATCTAACAGAAGCGGTGACCCATTAGTATAAAAAAAAACCCCAGTAGCTTCTTTCCAAGAATTGCAGGCTTGTGGAACTTTCTTCTTACTGAGTGTTTTCCTCCTACCAATAGCGTTGGTCTTTTCAAGACTAAAGTCAATAGGCATCTCCTGTCTTTGCGATAATCATCTTTTATTCATGTCAGCTCCTTACATCAAGTGGCTTCATGGCTTGTCTGGAGCGATTTCCATTTAAAAAAATATTTATACGTCGCATAAGCAAGAGTTCAGAAAATGGAGAGGATGACTGACTGACAACTCTCTCTCTCTCTTTCTCTCTCTCATTTTCTCTCTATTTCCCCCTTTCTCTCTCTTTCTCGCTCTCTCTCCCTTTCTCTCTCTCTTTCTTTCTCTCTCTCTCCCTTTCTCTCTCTTTCTTTCTCTCTCTCCCTTTCTCTCTCTCTCTTTCTCTCTATTTCCCCCTTTCTCTCTCTCTCTTTCTCTCTATTTCCCCCTTTCTCTCTCTCTCTTTCTCTTTCTCTTTCTCTTTCTCTCTCTCTCTTTCTCTCTATTTCCCCCTTTCTCTCTCTCTCTTTCTCTCTCTCTTTTTTTCTTTCTCTCTCTCACTCTCTCTCTCTCCCTTTCTATCTCTCCCTTTCTCTCTCTCTCCCTTTCTCTCTCTCTCCCTTTCTCTCTTTCTTTCTCTCTCTCCCTTTCTCTCTCTCCCTTTCTCTCTCTTTCTTTCTCTCTCTCCCTTTCTCTCTCTTTCTTTCTTTCTCTCCCTTTCTCTCTCTCTCTTTCTCTCTATTTCCCCCTTTCTCTCTCTCTCTCTCTCTTTCTCTCTCTCTTTCTCTCTATTTCCCCCTTTCTCTCTCTCTCTTTCTCTCTCTCTCTTTCTCTCTCTCTTTTTTTTCTTTCTCTCTCTCACTCTCTCTCTCTCCCTTTCTCTCTCTCTCCCTTTCTCTCTCTCTCCCTTTCTCTCTCTCTTTCTTTCTCTCTCCCCCTTTCTCTCTCTCTCTTTCTTTCTCTCTCTCCCTTTCTCTCTCTCCCTTTCTCTCTCTTTCTTTCTTTCTCTCCCTTTCTCTCTCTCTCTTTCTCTCTATTTCCCCCTTTCTCTCTCTCTTTCTCTTTCTCTTTCTCTCTTTCTCTCTCTCTCTTTCTCTCTATTTCCCCCTTTCTCTCTCTCTCTTTCTCTCTCTCTTTCTCTCTCTCTTTTTTTCTTTCTCTCTCTCCCTCTCTCTCTCCCTTTCTATCTCTCCCTTTCTCTCTCTCTCCCTTTCTCTCTCTCTCTCTTTCTTTCTCTCTCCCCCTTTCTCTCTCTCTCTAATAATCGTCTTTCATTCTTGTCAGCTCCTTACATCAAGTTGCTTCATGACTTGTCTGGAGCGATTTCCAAAAAAAAAAAATGCTTTTTTTTTTTTTTACTTTCGTTCACCCCAAACAAGGCACAAGGCCACTGAGACGTAAGCAACTACTCTGAATTAGGGTCATCCTAATTAGGGAGTTGAGCAGCAAGATCTACGTTTGTTCACATTACATTTAAACTTCTGCATGTTGGTACAGTCCGAGAAACAGGAAGCAGGGAGGGAATTCCAAAGGCAAGCGGTTCGAGGATAGAAGCTATTAGAGTAGAAAACCCTCCGGCATCTGGGTACCTCTACATTGAAGGGGTGGGATTTTGCTGACTGACGGGTTAGTCGGGGGTATTTGCATCAAGGGGGTACCAGAGCAGCAAGTTCATATTCCATTAAAGTATTTGTAAAAAAAAACACAGGGATGCAACATTGCGGTGATGGGACAGGGGCTGGAGCTTGGTAGACAGTGTGGGACCTATTGGATTAGAGGCTCTTTTTTGGACCATGTCTAAGAGGAAAAGGCTAGTGGTTGGTGCACCAGTCCAGATGTGACAACAATACTCTATGCATGGGCGGATGGTGGCTTTGTAGAGATATAGGATACTGTCACGTGTGAGAAGTTTTCTAGCACGGTAGAGGGAGCCACTTTCTTTGCAGCAGCCTTGGCAATGTCTTCTATGTATTTGTTCCAATTCATGTTACCTGTGAATGTTAGGCCGAATAGTTTGAACGTTGATTAAAAAAAAAAATTCAGCGTACGAAAATAATTAAAATGAGAAACTAAAATCGGAGCACATCTCCCCTTCTTCTCCTTCCTCTCTTCCCCACCAGAGCAGCAAGTTCGTCGGAGCACATTCGATTAAAATACTTGTAAAACATGCACAGGAAGGCAACATTGCAGCGATGTGACATCGGATGCAACTTGGTGGACAGTGTGGGACCTATTAGATGAGACACTCTTTTTTCGGACCCTGTTTAAAAACGAGAGACTAGTGGTTGGTGCACCAGCCCAGATGTGACAACAATACTTTGTGCATGGGCGGATGGTGGCGTTGTCGTAAAGATATAGAATACTGGCAGGTGTGAGAAGTTTTCTAGCAGGGTAAAGGGAGCCCACTTTCTTTGCAGCAGCCTTGGCAATGTCTTCTATGTATTTGTTCCAATTCATGTTACCTGTGAATGTTAGGCCGAATAGTTTGAACGTTGATTAAAAAAACAAAAACATTCAGCGTACGAAAATAATTAAAATGAGAAACTAAAATCGGAGCACATCTCCCCTTCTTCTCCTTCCTCTCTTCCCCACCAGAGCAGCAAGTTCGTCGGAGCACATTCGATTAAGATACTTGTAAAACATGCACAGGAAGGCAACATTGCAGCGATGTGACATCGGATGCAACTTGGTGGACAGTGTGGGACCTATTAGATGAGACACTCTTTTTTCGGACCCTGTTTAAAAGGGAGAGACTAGTGTTTGGTGCACCAGCCCAGATGTGACAACAATACTTCATGCATGGGCGGATGGTGACGTTGTCGTAAAGATATAAGATACTGGCAGGTGTGAGAAGTTTTCTAGCACGGTCGAGGGAGCCTACTTTCTTTGCAGCAGTCTTGGCAATGTCTTCTATGTATTTGTTCCAATTCATGTTACCTATGAATGTTAGACTCTCAGGTAGAGTGCTATTAGCCATGGCAATCGGTAGTTGAAAAGGGGGCACTTCTGTAGTATATATGAAGCAGCTGCCGATTAAGAAATCCAAATTGAAGAGTTCCGTTTTTTTTTCTCCAAGTACCATTCATTCAGAATTCACCGGAAGTTGAATTTAGTATTTAGATAATGGAGCTAAATGAGATTAATCTTCGAGACATTGGTAATTTAATGAACCAGCCGCAAAAAACAATAGATTTTTTACAGGCACACCGCCTGATTTCTTTATGTTAGGGTTAGGGTTAGGGTTTAGGGTTTAGGGTTAGGGTTAGGGTTTAGGGTTAGGGTTTTTTTATCTAAAATTATTTTACTTCATATAATAAAAAAAAGAAATTGTTAATTGTTACCCAAAAACAAACCAGTCTTGCATTTTTTTTTTATGTTGTAAAAAAATCACTTCCGGTTGAATTACCACCCTTTATTTTCAGTAGAAGGACAGAAAATCTGCTGCTTCATATATACTACAGAAGTGCCGAAAAGGGTTTATAAAAATAAATAAATAATCTTATTGTTCATCATATTTCTCCTTCGTCACTTCGTCCGTCAATAGATTTTCCTTTTTAGTTTCTCACCATTCATTCACGTATTCTACGTATTGTTCACATGTGTTCAAGTGGACATGGATCGTTTGTCTCTGTTCGGACCACTCGATAGGTTTTCCGGAAGTGACTCCTTCGACCAACTTGTTGCCTTTTGCTTCTAAGGCTCCACTCCCAGCCGGAAAGTCTCTCATCCGCGAACATGCTCACAGTAAACTTCCGTTCAGAAAGCCTGCCAGAATATTCTGTTTATTTTATGTTTATATTCTATTACTTTTATTTTATTTTTAAATTTATTGTTCAATCCCGATGAATAAAAATAAAGGATATAGCTGGTATGAATGGCGGTAGACAATGGCCGGTTGTCTAGTCTACAAAAAATAGCAAGTTAAAATTTTTTTTAAAAAAGGTGATAAACGTGACAGTGCTAAAAGAAACCAATAATAAAAGAGTGTGTCTAGGACAGAGCTGCTACAGTAGATGATGATGATGATGATGATGTTTATAGTGCTGTGGGCAGGATCGGAAGTTGCTGATGGTGTTTCGGACAGAATCACTACTGTTATTTATAGTGTATAGGAACAGAGCTGCTATAGTAGATGATGATGGTGATGATGATGATGATGATGATGATGATGGTGATGATGATGGTGGTGGTGGTGGTGGTGGTGGTGGTGGTGGTGGTGATGATGATGATGATGATGATGATGGTGGTGGTGGTGATGATGAAGATGATGATGATGGTGATGGTGATGGTGATGATGATCATCATAATGATGATGGTGGTGATGATGATGATGATGATGATGATGATGATGATGATGATGATGATGATACTGGCGGCAGTATTAGAAGATCGCCAGGCATGTGTTCCTCAGAATTGTCTGATCTATTCCCTGCTTCCTTTGTTTCAGCTCATTTGACCTGTTGGTCTAGTGGTCTTCCCTAATTCGCTGTTTTGACACCTCGTTAAAATACAGCTTCCTATTTCAGTAGCTTCTTTGCAGGAACTGCAAGCTTGTGGAATTCTCAGAGTAAACTTCCGTTCAAAAGATCTGCCGGAATATTCCGTTTATTTTCTGTTTATGTTTTATAATTTTTTTCATTTGTTTTTATTATTATTACTTGTATTTTTTAAAAAAATTTATTATTCAATACCTACAAATGAAAATAAAGAATGCAATGTAACTGGCACGAATGGCGGTAGACAATGGTCTGTGTGTTTAGTCTACCAAAACTAGTAAATAAAAAAAATAAAAGATGGTGTGATGAACGTAACAGCGACAAAAGAAACAAATGATAAAAGTACTCGACAATCTTGGCCTTTTGGCTAAGATCAAAGTGTAGTATCTGTTCCGATAAATACTGCACCCCATAGACTTGTATTGTCTTGGCCTTCGGGTCTTGATTTATGCCGGTCTATTGGTCTGTCCTGTGCAGTTCTAGGAGATCCACCCTCCCAGGTTTCGCCTCCCCTCTTTGGGGAGGAGTAAGTTTATTGCTCACTGTCTGAGGCGCCCCTACCGGGGAATGCCGACGGGGCTGCCCAGGCAATTTTTAATGGCCAGAGTGCTCACCTCTCGGGCGCTGGCTTTTCAAACTCCACTTTCCCGACCCGACCTTAGGTCACATCTTACTTGTGGGAGTAAGATAAAAACTGGCCTTGTGCCTAACTCCTGGAGAGGAGTAAATCAATACTCCAGATGAAGCTCCTAATTTCCGTGACTGCTCGGCGGCAATGATCGGGCAGGTCGCGGAAGCGCCCGAGAGCTGCCGAGACGAAAACGAGGCTGAAGCAGAGCTGACCGATCAGGTTGCTGCCAATCGTCTGCGCTCAGCCCAACAAAACAAGAAATATATGAAATTCTCCCCCCCCCCCCCACCCACCCCCAAAAATATACAAAAAAACTTGCCTAAATATTCTATGAAAAATAACATACTTCTTTGTTTTATGTAAAAAAGAAAAGACGAAAAAAAAATTAAAATGGTTCATTTGGCCCACGAAAAAATTTTTAAAAAAGTTTATTTATAGTTCTTCAGCTATGGTTTGTTCATTTTTTTTATTTTTTCATTTTTTTTTTCAAATATATGTATTTTTTTCTTTTGTATTCTTCGTCTTATATTGTCGTCTGCCACTCTTCCATTTTTACGACTTTCAGTTTTGTTTCAGCCCCGTTTTCGTCTCGGCAGCTCTCGGGCGCTTCTGCGGCCTGCCCGATCGTTGCCGCCGAGCAGTCACGGAAATTAAACGCTTCATCTGGAGTAGTACCAATAGTTTTTTTTTTATGGGGGCGGGATAAAAATATTTCTTTAGGATTAAGCTACTATAGTAGATGATGAAGATGATAGTGCTGTGGGCAGGATCGGAGGCTGCTGATAGTGTTTCCGACAGAATCACTACCGTTAGTTATATGAACAGAGCTGCTGTTGCAGTTGTAGTAGTAGATAATAATTATGATGGCGGCAGTATTGAAAGATCGCCAGCCATCTTGAATCATTAAGAGTCTGCTTGTCAAAGTGTATGATGATGATGATGATGATGATGATCTGTAGATAAAATCATATAAAGCCTACATCTGTGATGTCTCTGTCTCCCAAAAGAATCTATATTTTTTTATTGAAATCGCTCCAGACAAGACATGAAGCCACTTGATGTAAGGAGCTAAAAAAAATAGTACTTCAAGGTCATAAACTAGCCAACGATAAGTGTTGGGTGGATAGATTCCGACCCAGAAAACAGCAATTCTTCCCCCTTTGTCAGAAACATCGCTCATTAAATGTGAGGACTAAAGGACAAAATAAGGGAAGCGAGAGTTACGAGGCTGACGAAAGTAAACCCAAGTTAGTCATTCTCTACTCTCCTAAGTTGATTTAAATCAAACGGAAAAAAAACAAGAGAAACTTACTGTCTTCTACCAGTTTGTGGGTCAGTTTTAATGCCGAGGAATTGGTTATGTGCGGCCAACGCTGATACAAGTTTATCGGAGTCAAATTACCCCCTTGCCTCTAAAATTTGATTGATTTGATGATGCCATTTTTGTTTTTTTATGGAAGTCA
>OY744553.1:43277156-43282156 GCA_963556195.1 Sepiola atlantica | reverse complement strand
AACGTCTGTTTTACATGCTGACATGTGTTGGACGGCTTTGTAAAAATTTACTTCCAAACTTATCTCTGGTAAAGACTGTTGGATATTCATAACGGACACTTGGTGGACAATGCCAGGAACATCACAGACGAAGTGCCCAAACACATCGGAAGATTTATATTCAAAGCTTAACAAAAACATGTAGGTAAATAATTTTTTTTTATTACTTACTAAAGTCGTGTTGAGTCTGCTGACCGCATTGTCTTCAAGAATAAACCCGCCATACAAAAACGACGCTCTCTTCGTTTGGTCCAAGGCCACCCCAAAAGTGGCGCTTTTCTCGCAATCGCTGTTGTCAACCAGGGCAAACTGACCACTGTCTCGTGTAGCCGACCGAAAACGGAATGAAATTGTGAAGTTTGAACCAAAATGCATATTGTTTAGCGCCCAGACTGTCACAGAAGATGTGCCATCGAAGTACGCTGCAGAACCGCCGACTGCGCCTTCTATCGGAATAATTTCTAACGATTTGGCTCCCACGCCTTTCGGGTGAGTTGAGTGGTCGTTCCAGTCGGTGTCGAAAGGGAGGTATATGAAAGGCTCACACTTTTCTTTCACAACTGGAAAAAAAAAAAGATAAAAGATACGAAGAAAGATAATGTCCGCTTAAGTGTGAAGAAACAAAAAAAATGTTTGTTTACTTTTTGGTACCCCAATTTAATTTGTGAGTTTTGTGTCGACACTTTTGCACCCTCGTCAGTGAGAGAATCGGCAACAAACTCTGGACATGCAGCAGCGTCATCAGAGAGCCGCAAGCGGTCAAAATATGCCAGTCTTGACAGATTTGAGCTCTAGCCAATCACCGTGACGACGAGTGATGCGATAGGTCTCGCCATGCGCAGCTTCCTCAACAGCCTTGGTCTGTTAATGACGTGCAACACCAGAGACCATCGTGAATTTACTTGGCTTTACGAGCGCCTCTCCATCGCCATTATTCGTGGAAACGCCTCGAGCCTGCTCTCGGCCTGCCAAAACCAGCAAGACATCCGATGGAACTTCCTGATATTTGCATATTGGTTTCGAAAAGGACATTTTATTAGTTAACTATTATTTGTTGTTAAAGTTTCAGATTCCTGAATTGTTATTAACGTTCGACATTTTCCCCTTTTATATTAATTCGGCAAACCAGAAGAGTACCCGACTCAGTCAGCAGCAAACGGTGTTCGATCAGATTTAGTTCCTGATATTAAAGACTTCCTGTTTTGGAGTCGCTTACTATTCTGGTTTGCCAAGTTTTGTACTAATTTTTATTTATTAATTTATTTATTAAATTGTTAGGTGAAAGTAAAGAATAGTTAACAAAGCCCCCTCCCCATGTTAAGAATGGCTTTCTAAATAATCTTCTGCAGTTTACTGGCCGTACTGAAATAATAAATTTATTATTTAGAAAGCCATTCTTAACATGGGGAGAAGAGGCTTTGTTAACTATTCTGTACTTTCACTTAACAATTTAATTAATAAATTTGGGAAACTGAAACTCTCGCTGTAAGTTATATTAGGGATGAAGTTTAATGTCAGGAACTAAATCTGACCGAACACTGTTTGCTGCTGACATTGAGTCGGATACTATTCTGGTTTGCCAAGTTTTGTAATAATTTTTATTTATTAATTTATTTATTAAATTGTAAGGTGAAAGCACAGAATAGTTAACAAAGCCCCCCCTCCCCATGTTAAGAATGACTTTCTAAATAATCTTCTGCAATTTAATTAATAAATTTGGGAAACTGAAACTCTCGCTGTAAGTTATATTAGGGATGAAGTTTAATATCAGGAACTAAATCTGACCTAACACCGTTTGCTGCTGACTTTGAGTCGGGTTCTTTTCTGGTTTGCTATTATTTTTAAAAATTTATAACTGTTATGGTGCCGTACCTGTACGAAGAACAGATGGACTCGTCCATCCATAATAAAATGCGAGAAGCATTCCAACTCACTGACTTCTTCCACCCCAGTTCTATACTGACAGTCCAGAATACCACTTCTTGTATATATATTCTTTTTCTTCAATAATATATCTTTGTTCCTGTAACCCCGTGTTTCCGTGTCTTCATTTCGGCCCCTAACAGGGTCACAACAATAATATATTTAAATTTCTGTTTAATAAATTATTAAAATTCCTAATGGGAAAAAAATGTTAAATATTAAATTTTTATCAGTTAGCTTACAGCAGTCACATATTTTGACGTAATATTTTCTCTTGGTGTAATGGACAAGCGCTTGTCACTGAGTAATTGTCCCTTTGACCAATCAGATGACCTGGCGTATGAATACAGCTTGTTCGACTAGTTCTTCAAAATGTCATACAAGCGTTCTACCATCGACAGTTAGGATCAGGACAAATCGAACATGCATTGGTCCCTTCCAAATCATTCAGGATCACACTTCCTATTGATGAGAAAATCATCAAAGTGTCCCCGTAGCAATTTTAACGAGTCATCGGAAGTGTGTGGAGTTGCCCCTTCCTGCTGAAACGACATTTCAACCCTCACAACACCTCTTCGTCTGCCCAAAACTTCTTAACGACCACTAGGTGGCGTTCAGTACTGATCAACGCAGTACTGCACATTTGAAGCATATCCTTGAACGGTGATAAAACAAAGACTGTTAAACATTTATAGCTGAAACTTGGTGGACAAGTCAAGCATAGACTGAAGTATATTTATACCAAATATGATTTGATTGCAAAAAGGATTGTGAATTCTATTCAGTATTCCATGGGTGGCATTTTTTGGTGGGTCACCCTGTATGTGGTAAAGATTGCTGTCATCATTTTTGTATTATTGATGGCTGTGTCAGTTCAACATGTGTGGATGTACATCCGGCTATGTCATTTCTAGAATTTTGAAACAGTTATGTCGTCTGACAGCTCCCTGTTGCTTTTTAGTATTCTGCTGCGTCGGATCGTTTGAAAACTCATGTATTTCTTTAACATTCAGTTGTGTCAACACTCTGGTGTCAGTATTGATCAACGCAGAGGTGCACATTTGTGGCATATTGTAGAACATCGATAAAACAAAGACTGTTGGACATTAATGATTGAAACTTGGTGGACAAGTCAGGCATAGACTGACGTTTATTTGTACCAAATATGGTTGGATTGCAGAAAGGATTGTGAATTTTATTAACGATTTTATGGGTGGCAGTTTTGGAGGGTCACCCTATATTATGACAATTATTACTGATGAGAAGGTCACCAAAGTGGCCCCCATATCATATAATTTTTTTTTGTGTTGGGGTGCGTGGGGCATCACTCTTTATTTTAGAAATACTAGTAGTAAACAAAAATGTCTTTTTGCGTCTACCCAGGTGGCATTTTTAATGGGTAACTCTATATTATGACAAGTACTACTGATGAGACGATCATCAAAGTGGCCCCCATATCATTGGACTACAATAAAACAAAGACTGTTCGAGATTCATGAATGAAACTTGGTGGACAAGTCAGGCATAGACTGAAGTTTATTTGTACCAAATATGGTTGGATTGCAGAAAGGATTGTGAATTTTATTAACGATTTCATGGGTGGCATTTTTGGAGGGTCACCCTATATTATGACAATTATTACTGATGAGAAGGTCACCAAAGTGACCCCCATATCATATAATTTTTTTTGTGTGGGGGTAGTAAACAAAAATGACCCACCTGTCTTTTTGCGTCTACCCCGGATACAAGAACATGCCTTGGTTGAAAAGACTGTGCCGCTTGGACAGGGCATCCGGTAGAAATATCCATGGACTTCCTGGAGATAGGAGCTGACATCATTCTCGACTGCCCTCATCGTACAGAGAGGAACTAAATAATAAAAAAAAGAAAGGAAAGTGACGTCATTATCATTAGTCTCGGTGAACATCGAAAAAGTAAAAAAAAAGTTGTGATGCTACAGGGTGACCCGTTGAAAATTCCACTCATAGAAATCGTTGGTGCCAATCTCTAATAGTTATTGTTTTTTGTCATTAAAGAACCCCCAAAAGTGTTCGTCTGATTCGTACAGGGTGACCCCCCTAAAATGCCACCGATGAATCTGGAGGGAATTCTGAACAGAACCCTTTATTTAATGTAAGGGGTAGATTGTTCTCGTTCAGTCAGACATCGGTTGAAATGCTGTGAATATAGGACCCACCCAAGATCAGAGTGGTGGTCTAAATAATCCAAATACAGGGTGACCCTAACCCTAACCCTAACCCCACTCTCCAAAGAAAATGCCACTCATTGGTAGGATTCACAGTCCTTCCAGCAATCCAGCCATATTTTGTGCAGGTAAGCTTCAGTCTATAGCTGACTTGTCCACCAAGTTTCGGTTATGCATATCCAACAGTCTTTGTTTTATTGCCGTTAAATGATATGGGGGGGGGGTGATAATCCCAGAATTAGAATAATAATGATAACACAGAGTGATCTCCCGTCTAAAAATGCCACCGACGGAATCGTTAATAAAATTCACAACCCTTTCTGCAATCCAACTATATTTGGTATAGTACACTTCAGTCTATGTCTGACTTGCCCACCAAGATTTAGTTATGAATATCCAACAGTCTTTGTTTTATTGTCGTTCAATGATATGGGGGAGTGATAATCCCAGAAGTAGAATAAAAATGGTAATACAGAGTGATCCCCGCTCTAAAAATGCCACTGACGGAATTGTCAATAAAATTCACAACCCTTTCTGCAATCCAACCATATTTGGTACAGTAAACTTCAGTCTATGCATTACTTGTCCACCAAGTGTCAATCATGAATGTCCAACAGTCTTTGTTTCTCCCCCTTCCCTTTACCTGCCCTGTTTTCTGGTTTTGACTGAATTTCAACTTTCGATTTTTCCAAATTTGATGTATTGATCTGATGCTTTTTGATAACATTATTGATCTGATTCTTTTTGATAACATTATTGATCTGATGCTTTTTGATAACATTAACCACCATTTAAAATCTCAGCCTGATCAGATAAACAGCTTTTGAATTAT
>OY744553.1:43217156-43274656 GCA_963556195.1 Sepiola atlantica | reverse complement strand
CTGTCACGTAATCCCGCCACACAAGTAATCCCAACAGAGTCATTTTAGGTTTTAACCTTTGACATGTTTCTTACCATGAAAGTCAGAATTGGAGAGGCGAGGTGAGTTGGAATTGCAGTTTGAACGGCAAATCTCGTCGGGCACGCATTTCTGCGAGATCTCATCGAACCGGAACTTATCGTCGCAACAGCTTCGCATCATGGCTCGACTTCCGTTCGTACACTTGTAATAACCAGCGCAAGAGAAAATTTCCTGATAAGCCGTTCGGCCTGGCTGTTTGCAAGGATCTAAGAGGGAAACAATTTCAAAATTTAAAATAAAATTATTGCAGGAAAAAAAAAAAAGAAAAAATATATATATATTTAAAAAAAAAAAATATTTAAAAAAAAAATTTTTTTTTTTAATTTAAAAATTAAAAAACAGAAAAAAGTATATTTTTAGAAAAAAGAATTTCCCCAAAAAGAAAAAAAAGATAAAAAAAATCTATATTTAGAAAAAAAATAATTAAAAAAAAAATTTAAGAAAAACAAAAAAAATTAAAAAATTAAAAAAAAATATGTATTTAGAAAAAAAAATTTTTTTTTCAAAAAAAAAAAAAAAAAGAACAAATTCAAAAAAAGAAAAAAAAAAGAAAAAAATCTCCTGATAGGCCAAAGAGAGAAACAATTTCAAAATTTAAAATAAAATTATTGAAGGAAAAGAAAAAAATTCAATGCACCTGTGCAATATACTGAGAAGAAAGTATAAAACAGTTTAAAGTATAAAGTTTGTCCCTTTTTTTTTAAAGCTTTGGGTTTGAATAAAAAAAAATGTTTTGAACAACGCATATGTTTTCTTTTAAATAAATATTTATTTTGGTAGATTCTCTGCACAGACGGAGTTTTCCTCTGGTGTTTATTATTTTTGACAAAGGGAAGTTTTTTTTCCCGAAATATTAAATAAATGATTTTTAATAATCATCCGGACAACACACAAACAGCTAACACCACACTTGCTGTTATGTAAGATTTTAAGAAAAAATAAATAGTAAGTCACATTTCGAATTCGATTTATTATTTTTGTTCCTTCCAGCTTACATCCTACCCGGAATTTGCATTGCCCACAGCCTTTTAAAAACATACTACAAATATTTATTCATTTAAATTCAACTAAGTTTCGACTGTTAAAGGCATCTTCAAGAAATAGTAAATTTTTTTTCTTTTTCTTTGTTTTTTATGAATACTATCACTAGATAATCCGTATGGTCTTGCAATGGTGAATTAAAAAAAAATTGCTTTCGTCATGAGGTAGCGCAGACGCGCGTAAATGTATTAGAAGTTGGTCCTCCATTTTGAAAGCGTTGGATAATATGAATAAAAAAATTTGTTTTCAAGCCCAAAAAGAGAAAAGGAAAAAAAAAAAGGAAAAAAATATAACTATTTCTTGAAGATGACTTTTTACAGTCGAAACTTATTTGAATTTAAATAAATAAATATTTATTTTAAAAAAATATATGCGTTATATTTTCTTTTAAATAAATATTTATTTAAATTCAACTAAGTTTTAACTGTAAAAAGTCATCTTCAGGAAATAGTAACATTTTTTCCTTTTCTCTTTTTCGTGACATAATATTACTAAAAAATCCGTATGGTCTTGCGCCTGGCATCCCCAAATGGTCACTCATCTGGTACTGACAAAGCTTAACGTCGCTTAACTCCGGTGATCTAACGAGAACCCGTGTGTCAACGTGATTATGCCGAGATAGGCTCCTAAAAATGGTGACCCCGACGTGATATGAAAACTTAACCGTGAACAAACTATTTATGTGTCAGAGAGACGAACAGATGTTTCTGTCGATGAAGAGAACGACGGGCAATTTGTGGGGATCAAAGACCCCCCCCCCCGCAATTAGGGAGCAATTCTATTACTGGCTTGTGTAAATTCACAGACTCTTTTAACTTTTGCACATGATGCAAATATCCACATAATTTACGGGTGGAAATGTCGAATTAATAATAATAATAATAATAATAATGATTATGATTATAATAATGATGATCATAATAATAATAATAATAATAGTAAAAATAAAAAAAGGAAAAATAATAATGATAATAATAATAATGATAATAATAATAATGATAATAATAATAATAGTAATGATAATAATACTAATAGTAATGATAATAATAAAAATGATAATAATAATGATAATAATAATAATAATGATTATAATAATGATAATAATAATAATAATAATAATAATAATAGTAAAAATAAAAAAAGGAAAAATAATAATGATAATAATAATAATGATAATAATAATAATAGTAATGATAATAATAATAAGAGTAATGATAATAATAAAAATGATAATAATAATAATAATGATAATAATAATAATAATAATAATAATAATAATAAAAATAATGATAATAATAATGATAATAATGATGATAATAATAATAATAATGATAATAATTATTATTATCATTTTTATTATTATTATTTTTATTATTATTATTATTATTATTATTATTATTATTATTATTATTATTATTATTATTATTATTTTTATTATTTTTATTATCATTATTATTATTATTATTATCATTATTATTATTATTATTATTTATTCACTAGGAGTTATCACACTGGTCATCGTCAGTGATCGTCCACTGCCAACAACCTGTGGTAGTCCCTGGAGTCTGAGTGACAACAAGTCTCCTCAGACTTCCAGTATGCTCCACTTCTTTTCGTTCATCACCGCTGATGACCTTGTGGTATCGCAACAGCCACCTACCATCGATTTCCCGCTGATAAGGGCCATTGGTCCCCTCTGGGGCCCGAGTGGCAACAAGCCTCCCCAAGGTCCCAGAGCTGGCCGCGCTCTTCCAGTGGAGGTCTGGTTTGCGCTTTCCCTCCTCGACCCTCTGTCCATAATTTTCATGGTGTCAGCCTATGCTTGCGCCTCTCTCGTGCGGTTGTATTATTATTATTATCATTATTATTATCATTATTATTATTATCATTATAATAATGATAATAATAATGATAATAATAAGGAAAATAATAATAATAATAAAAATAATAATAATAATAATAACCATAATAATAATAATAAAAATAATAATAATAAAAATAATAATAATAAAAATAATAATAATAATAATAATAATAATGATAATGATAATAATAATGAAAATAATAATGATAATAATAATAATAATAATAATAATGATAATGATAATAATAATGAAAATAATAATAATAATGATAATGATAATAATAATAATGATAATGATAATAATAATGAAAATAATAATGATAATAAAAATAATAATAATAATAATAATAATAATAATAATAATAAAAAAAAAACAGATGATAGAAATCTCGTCAAAAAGTCACACAACGCGCGAGCCGCAATTTTCCGGGGAGGCAGACATAAATAGAGGCTGAAGAGGGTCTGATAAAGGAGACCAATTATAGGTCCCCTTTGTTTGGATCTGAAACCGACGGTACCGATGTTGATCTGATCTTCTATAAATAAATATTACGCTCTTATATTTTAACTTTTTTAATAATCGAGCACTCTGCTGTGGTTCCTTCCCACTAAGCTTACCCCCCCACACACACACACACAAACATATATATATATATATATATATATATATATATATATATATATATATATATATATATATATATATATATATATATATATGTATCTTGGCAGCATCTTTTCTTTTATACAAGTATCATTAAAAATAACGGACATCTTGTGTCTGGATATTTTTTCTATGATCCTTTCCGTTTTTCTGATTAGGTTCTTAGTTTCAGACGGAAACTGGCTGATAAAATTGCCAAAACACAAAAATCATCGCACAAAATACTAATACACTTAAACTCCACATACTCGAAGCCCTATACATTAAAACAGAAAAACCAGCTATTAACAAGATTAATTATACTATTAGTACTAATATACTCAAATGCCTATAAATATAAATTTAAATTAAACACAGTCCTTTATTTTTCCCGCCTAAATAGAATATATATTCACTCTTAGGTCTATGCCTGGTTAACATTACTCCACTAACGATGGACCTGGAAGGGTCCGAAAGCGCTTTGGGAAGCTTTGGCAATTTTATCAGCCAGTTTCCGTCTGAAACTAAGAACCTAATCAGAAAAACGGAAAGGGTCATAGAAAAAATATCCAGACACAAGATGCCCGTTATTTTTAATGATACTTGTATATATATATATATATATATATATATATATATATATATATATATATATATATATATATATATATATATATATATTTGTGTAATAATGGGATAATTCGGATATAAAACGGATATAATGAAAAACTCAAATATACCAAGAAAGAAAATAAAAATAAATCCAGGAATAGAGGCCGAAAAATAATATGGTTCAATCCTCCCTACTGCCAACTATCTAACATCAACATCGGGAGAGTATTCTTGAACCTGGTAGATAAACATTTTAGCATAAATAATCCACTTAGGAAGATATTTAATAGAAAAACCATTAAAATCAGTTACTCTTGCACCAAGAACATGGACAGAATTATCAGCACCCATAATCGTAAATTACTAAACAATTCTAGTAAGAATAAGGTTACAGTAGATAAATGTAATTGTCAAGTGAAAAATAACTGCCCACTGGACGGTAACTGTAAAGTTGAGTGTGTGGTTTATAAGGCCACTATTCATCCGGAAGATAACAACAGGGATAAAAAGGTTTACATCGGCATCTCCGCGGGAAACTGGAAACAACGTTTTTATGACCACAAACACTCTTTCAATAACCCAGAACTCAAGAACAAAACGGAGTTAGCTAAACAATGGTGGCATCTGAAAAATGAGAACAGGTCCCCGATGGTTTCGTGGTCAATCTTATGTTTTTCGGATATTCCAGATGGATTTAGGCAAAGATGCAACTTATGTCTAGAGGAAAAAATAAGAATCCTAAAATATGATCGAAATAATCTCTTAAATAAACGAGATGAACTTATGGCCAAGTGCAGACATAAATATAAATTTAAAATAACCAATGACTAGTAATCCGATGGACCTCTAGACTTATAACGGTGAAGATACCAAATTGAATAACATTATTTACGGTACCCCCCCCTAAATATTTATAATAATATCTGTTATAGACACAGAATTACCGACTTGGTGATATATAGTATTTGTGTGTATGCGTATATAATGGTATTTTGAAATATTTATTTATTCAGATTATTTACTTAAAATAAGATAGTGGTAAGGGGAAGAAAAAAAATTTCTGCAGGTAATACACTAGTTATTGAATTAGGGTTTAACTATAGATTATCAAATTAATCTAAAATATAAATAAGGTAAGACTAATTTTTGAACTCATATTATATCAGTAAGAATATAGAGTGTTATGTAAATATTGTGTGTAGGTGTGTGGATATATATGTATGTGTGTGTATGTATATATGTGTAAATATGCGTATATGTATATGTATGTGTGTGTATGTATATGTATGTATATGTGTACATGTGTGAGTAACTACATGCGTATGCATTTGGTCAATATTTCAAATAGATTCAGGGATATATATATATATATATATATATATATATATATATATATATATATATATATGTATATGTATATATATGTATATATGTAGGTGTGTGTGTGTATATGTGTGTGTGTGTGCGTATGGATTTGTATGTATACATATATGTATGTGCGTATAATTTTATTTCAATTAGATTCTCTTTCTTGGAATCCAGACGAACTGGGAATCTATGACACGCGGTTGTCTATTTCTTCTCTGTGCCTGGTTGCTTGTTTCTTTCTTTCTTTTCTCCTACCGAGTTTGAGAACACGAGTTTCGCTGGACGCATTTTGTCTCGGCTAGAGATGTATGAATAAAAGTTGTGTATGTGATTATGCTTAGTTATGGTAATGTGTGAGTGAGATTATGTATGTGCGTGCGCATAGGATGTGTGCGTATTTAGTTTTGTGTATGCGTGTGAGTAAAGTTGTCTATATGTATGATATCGTCACGTCGTATGTGTCATAATTTTTGACACGGCAGTTTTTAGTTGATTAACTTAAAGATCCCTCCCCTTCGACCGCCATAGTTAAATATAAGTTTTAATTTCCCCCTCTCTATAAAAGATGTATCAAATTGGTTGCTACCACCACTCTCTCTGGTTGTGTTTGAATTGTCGTAGGGAAATTCAATTTTCTATCAGTCTTAAAAATGTAATTGTCTGAGTGATGCTTGAAAAAACCGCACGGTTGAAATAAATTATTGCATCGACAATTATGTGATTTCGTGTTATTATATTTTATGTTATATATATATATATATATATATATATATATATATATATATATATATATATATATATATATATATGTATATATATATATATATATATATATATGGAATTGGATTGAATGGAGACGTTGTATTCTGTACACTTTTATATTTACCTTGGGGACAGTCCACTTCATAATGGGGTCGACAGGTGAGGTCATTCTGCGACCAATATAGACCAACCGGGCACTCCTTTAGATTGGCCTTAACGGTCCGATTATCGCCACTCTGTGCGCAGTGAACAAACACATCGCAACGGAGCGGATGTCGATAATACCCAGCGCCCGTGTCGACAATGCAAGCCTCACAGAACTCTGAAAGAAAGAAAATGAATCAATCATAATTAAATAAATACATTGATCTTTTTTTATATCAGCAATCAAACGAATGAAAATATCTTAAGAAGGAATAGTTATAATCTTATATATATATAAATTCCCGAAACAGTTTTTCATGGTAAACAACTGATGATCCCTTAAAATAGTGTTAGAAATAAACTAATATAATAACTGTAAAAAATAAATTGACTTACATGAGTGATTTTCCACTGGAAGACTTGGGACTATAAGTTCTTTTTTTTTATATATATATTTTTTTAAATTTTTTTTTTATATAGTTTTAATGGTTGAGAAACTTCCGAGACTATATATATATATATATATATATATATATATATATATATATATATATATATATATATATATATATATGTAAAAATAAAAATGGAATAAAGGATAAGCAATTCAACAACTAACAAAAATAAACTCAAAAACTCAAAAAATACATGAGTTTTTGAGTTTATTTTTGTTAGTTGTTGAATTGCTGATCCTTTATTCCATTTTTATTTTTACATATTGTCTGAACCATTGTTTCTTTTTTTTCATATATATATATATATATATATATATATATATATATATATATATATATATATATATATATATATATATATATATAAAAGTGTACATACATGTGCCCGGCTTGCTTCAATAGTCACTTGTGCAATTTTTTTATTAGCAAAGCAGAGGAGGCTTAATCTTGACCTTAATAATAACTGATAATAATAAAGAAAGAAAAGAATAATGACGTATGCAAAATTATTTCTATCAGCAAATAAGAGGAGGCTTAATCCCGATCTTAATCATAACTGATAATAATAAAGAAAGAGAAAATAATAATCACATATGAAAATTTTATTTTATGAGCAAAAAAGAGGAGGCTTAATCTCGATCTTAATCATAACTGATAATAATAATAAAGGAAAGAATAATCATGTATGCAAATTTAATTTTCATAAGCAAAGGAGTGGAGGCTTAATCTTAATCATAACTGATAATAATAAAGAAAGTAAATAATAATCACATATGCAAATCTTATTTTTATGAGCAAAGAAGAAGAGGCTTAATCTCGATCTTAATAATAACTGATAATAATAATAATAATAATAATAATAATAATAATAATAATAATAATAATAATAATAATAATAATAAAAGAAAGAATAATTACGTATAAATTTATTTTTGTGAACAAAGAAGAGAAGGCTTAATCTCGATTTAAAAAATAACTGATAATAATAAAGAAAAGAAAGAATAATCACGTAGGCAAATTTAATTTTATGAGCAAAGAGAGGAGGCTTAATCCAAATAACTGATAATAAAAACTGGAGGAAAGAATATCTTTAAGTTTTTATAGGCGAAAAAAAAAATTAACGTCTTAATATTTTTGTAGCTAAAATGGGCATTGTTGTTTGGGCTCGCAGATGCTTTATTTCCAGAGAGAGAGAGAGAGAGAGAGAGAGAGAGAGAGAGAGAGAGAGAGAGAGAGAAAGAGAGACAGACAGCAGACAGAGAGAGAGGAGAGAGAGAGAGAAGGCAGAGACAGAAGAGAGAGAGAGAAAGAGAGAGACAGAGGAGAGAGAGAGAGAGAGACAGACAGAAGGCAGAGACAGAGACCGAGACAGAAGAGAGAGAGAGAGAGAGAGAGAGAGAGAGAGAGAAAGAGAAAGAGAGAGAGAGAGAGACAGACAGACAGACAGAGACAGAAGAGAGAGAGAGAGAGAAAGAGAGACAGACAGCAGACAGAGACAGAAAGAGAGAGAGAGAGAGAGGTAGTTATTTTACAAAATTTTATTTCACGTATTTTTACTTTAAATATGACTAAACTCGCATATATATATATATATATATATATATATATATATATATATATATATATATATATATATATATATATATATGTTTAACCTCGATTAGTTGTTTCGCATTTTTACGCTAATATTTTGCAACAACAGTAGTAAATCAATTTTCATTGATAAAAATAAATGACTTTCTACTCCCCCAGGGCAACGCCGGGTAATAAATAATAAGAATGCACTCAGCTTGTGGGAATAAACTTTACTATTTATTACTGTTATATAGTATGTTTATACGTTATTTAATATTTATTATTCATTGTTATATCTCTATATAATGAAGTAAAGTCGGCCTCTTTCTCGATTTTTGTCATCGATAGCTTTCTTGCTACAAAATCAATATTCGATTCTGGTTCGTCAGTTCTTTTGGTGGATCGTTAAGAACTATAAAATGTAATTCGATTGAATTCCTTCCGGGAAATACTTGGACCTGGTTGGAATTATTTTCAAACGCATACCATCTTAAAAAAGGGATGTAACTCTGTATTCGTCATTAATTAGTTACTTAACCCTAACCTTAACCCCTAACCCCTAACCCCTAACTCTAACCCCCAAAACAGCAAATTTACAAAGAAAAAAAAGACAAAACAAAAGGACCCGCACTTACTTTGACCCCGTCGTTAGGGTTAGGGTCAAAGTGGGAGTTAGGGTTTAGAGTTAAGGTTAGGGTTAGGGTCATTGTCCAACTGGGAGTTAGGGTTAGAGTTAGGGTTAAGGTTAGGAGTTAAGGTCATGGTCAAAGTTAACGCATGCAACAAAGTACCCAAATTGCAATTAAAAACAGTACCAGACAACGCTGGATTTGTTTAGAGAGTTAACAAATAAAACGATTCAACCTGCTTGATATCCTAAAGTATCACTTTCACTTAGGCATGTTGGCAACCTTCACGTGGTCCCTTCCTGAAAGAATGCCAACAACAGAACTAAGCTGGACAACAAAATTTACTTACTTTTACTATTTTCAATCGACTAACATACTTCTCTATAATTTATTTTAAAAAAAAATACTTAATCCGGTCCGACAATTTAGTAATGTGTAGACATTCGTAAATAATCACCTTAAAAGAAAAAATAAGTTAAGGGGAATAACTCTTATTCTTTTAGTAAGAGTTAAAGTTTCATTGTTCGCTTTCATTTTTCATTAAACCCAATATAACGGTAATAGCGGCTCGAAACTCATGTTACGATCGGGAGAAATCCCTATCGTATATTATCTCCCTTTGCCTCTAGAACTAAGAGAAGGGGAAGGCATTCGCTTTCACTCGCTCCTCCCTTTCTTCTTTCCGGTCTCTTGAGACGATAGGCAACAGATATTAGATGTAGATTTTCTTTCTTTCCCCACTTGAATCAAAAGGTGCGGCCCCGAAAATGGATACCGTAAAATAATAAGAGAAAACATGCAAGCGACTATCTGATAATACATGTGGCTGGGGACTGCTTGTGAATTTGATATTCCGTGAGATGTTAATATTAATAGGTAGCATTAACACGATGGTTTTTACCTGATTCTCCTGAAGATGGACCCAGATGGGTCTGAAAGTACTTGAGACACCTATAGTTATGGCAGATTCATCGGCCAATTCCCCACCGAAACAAAGACCTTGATTCGGCAAATGTAAAGGATCCACAAAAGGATATCCAGACATAAGCTGTCTGTCATATTCAACAACACTTGCATTACAGAGAAAATGTTGCATATATATATATATATATATATATATATATATATATATATATATATATATATATATATATATATATATATGCATCTTAATCACTTAGGAAGTGAGACAATCGAAATAATAGTAAGCAGAAAAACAACGAACGCAACAATCACCAATAAAAATAATTACATGAAAATACATTAAATATTTAGGTGATAAAAATCGTACATATTTCTGTCTTGGACCAGTGGAAAAGACGCTGGACTATAGACATCAATATCGAAGGTTCGATCTTTGTCTAAGTGTCCATTTTGATGTACGCATAAAATTAATATATATATATATATATATATATATATATATATATATATATATATATATATATATATATATATATATATATATATATATATATAAAAGGAGATTGTAGTTTGTTTGAAGCATTGCTGGTAAATGTAAGTGCAGATTAGTCGTCCGAGGCTATAGCAATGCGATGTGGTTGCCGTAAGATGGAAAAGTGAAAAGAAATAAACGCAGGGAGAACCACATCGCGTTGCTATAGCCTCGGACGACTAATCTGCACTTATATATATATATATATATATATATATATATATATATATATATATATATATATATATATAGGGTTAGGGTTAGGGTCATTCTCCAACTGAGAGTTAGGGTTAGAGTTAGGGTTAAGGTCATGGTCAAAGTTAGCGCGGGTCCTAATGTAACAAAGTACCCAAAGTACGGACAATATATATATATATATATATATATATATATATATATATATATATATATATATATATATATATATAGAGATATATATATATAGAGAGAGAGAGAGAGAGAGAGAGATAAAGAAATAAAAAATAATTACTTACGATCCAATTCTACGTTTAATGTGCTTTGACCAGATGCTGACATCACGAAACCCGAAACGCAGACTCCAAAAACAACCGCCAACAACTCCGACGGACCCATTTCCTTCCAGTGACTCCGACTTGATGATCGTCTGAGATAGTCTACACCCGGCATGATCACGAATATCTAGAGAAAAAACGTCCCGCTATATATCGAGACACAAAATCGGCCTGGGAGTTCCCTAAGCCCCGGAATTCCGCATAGAACGCGAACTTAAAAAAAAAAAAAATTTTTATCCCACATTTTTATTTTTTTGTGTTCGTTCTAGAATCATCTTTGTAAACACGCCATTGCTTGTGAAGCGTGTTTGTCTGAAACTTACGGGGTTTGATCCGTTTTTCAATATCCGCGTGTGTGATCAGGGGCCGACAAATTCCTCATTGAAGGCAAAGTAATCATTGCTGTTCAAGTGTAGGGAAGTTTATTTATTTATTTATTTTTTTTTTTATCGTTTTTATTTTCTTTTCTTATTGTATTTCTTTCAGTAGCAGGTCGCCAATGGCGCGCCATTTTCACACGTCAGAACGAGGTCGTGAACAAAAATGCAATTGTTCAGTTAAAATGGTGGTTTTATTTTAACGATTTAAATTCAAGGCCAACATTGTCAAAGCAAAGAAAAATGGCGGAACCCCCCCCCCCCTCCTCCATCCCCTCCCCCCAAAAACTTCATCTTTCGTTTTCTGATTTTTGTGAGATGAGCCTTTGTCTTTATTTACTCGCCCCCCCCCACGAGGGCAGAGTTAGACACAAAGTCAGTCATTTTTTTTAATGTGGGGGAGGGGGGGGGGGGGTCCAGAAAATCCAGCTCCCCAAAAAGCCGCATTGGATTGGTTAAAAAAATAAAAAATTGCTTCAATTTATAATGATTTCCACTACACTTAGCATCTCTTCTGATACTAAACTCCATCTGCCCTGTTCTTGGTCAGTGAGAGAGAATCCATTTTTATTTTTGTCCCAATCCAGTGCCCCTTTTTGGGGAGCTGGATTTCCTTCCTGTATTAAAAACTGACTTTGTGTCTAACTCTGCCTTCGTGGGGAGGCCAGTAAATAGGGACAAAGACTCTTTTTTTTTCTTTTTCTTTTTTTTTAACATAGTTCACCCCAAACAAGGCAGGCCGCTACTGTAGACGTAAGGGGCTACTGAGAAAAGAAAAGGGGAGAAGGAAGGGGGGGGGGGTCAACCTAACTTGGGATCTTACTTGGAATGCTTGTTGTCTCTCAGAAATGGCAGCTGCACATTCCGAGGTGAACCATTGAGGGGAGTGAGGCTTATAGAGATCCAAAGATACGTGGGTCGGGAAACTACATGATTACCTGTGTTAGATATCGAAGGTGCAGGGAAGGAGGGGCGCATTAAAAGGAGGGGGTTTAAAAGCGGAAGTCAAGAAATTACGTCACTTCCGTTGGAGAGTAGTTATGTCTCTTCGCCTGCCGATACCGACCTGAACGGACAGAGAAATGAGGCATATATATATATATGCATGTTTGATTAAACAGGGCAGCATCCTTTCTTTTATACATGTTTGATTAAACAGGAGTGCCAACTTCTGCTTATTCAGCTTTTGATCCGTTTTTTTCTAGTCTTCGTTCGACGGATTTGATGTTAGAATCCAAGGAGTGTAAAAGATCTCCGTATTTTGTGCGAACGTTTTCGACCGACATCGGTCGTCGTCAGGTGGTTGCAAAATGAAATAAATTGTTAAATAATAAACCAAGCATCAACCATTCCCGTTATGAGGGGAGGGGGTGAAGATGTATTGAAGTGCTTTTGAAATAATCTAAAAGAGCGCCCTCTTGATAGATTTACCATTTTATTTCATTTTGCACAAAATTCGAAGATTTCTTACACTCCTTGGATTATAACATCAAATCCGTTGTACGAAGACTAGAAAAAACGGATCAAAAGCTGAATAAGCAGAAGTTGGCGCTCCTGTTTAATCAAACATGCATAAAAGTAGGAATACTGCCCAATTATACATTCAAAAATGTAATCGTCTAAATCGGATGCTTGAAAATACCACAAGGTTGAAATAAATTATTGCATCGATGATTATGTAATTTCGTGTTACTACATTTTATTTATATATATATATATATATGGGAAGAGAAGGATGAAGGTAATCCGACGTGATGGGAAAATGAAAAAGGAAAACCAAAAAATGGATGTTTTTTATGTGTACATCAACGTTTCGTCTTTATTTATAAGACTTCATCAGGATGATAATATAGAGAAAAATGTCATGCAAGTACAAACACATGTAGGGTTGACATTATTTTCTTCCCTTTTCCCAATATGTCAACCCTACATGTGGTTGTACTTGCATGACATTTTTCTCTATATTATCATCATGATGAAGTCTTATAAATAAAGACGAAACGTTGATGTACACATACAAAACATCCATTTTTTGGTTTTCCTTTTTCATTTTCCCATATATATATATATATATATATATATATATATATATATATATATATATATATATATATATATGTATATGTATATATATATATGTATATGTATATATATATACATATATATATGTATATGTATATATATGTATATGTATATATATATACATATATATATGTATATGTATATATATGTATATATATATATATATATATGTATATGTATATATATATACATATATATATGTATATGTATATATATGTATATATATATATATATATATATATATATATATATATATATATATATATATATATATAAATTAGTCGTATCGCACAACAGTTAGTAGTAAAAGAATTTCCAGACGAAACAATTTCAATTCTTTTAAGGGAAAGAAGAAAGCAAATAGCAAGTCTGACGACATCTAATTAACCATTATCCTTGAGTGGACTCATTTTTCAAACAAACTAAAGCGACACACCTTTTATGTTTTGTAAAAAAAACAACATACTTGAATGCGAAAGAAGACAAAGTGGCTAGGCAAAACCAAATATCGATACATCAGATGCAACCTTAGATAGGCCTAAAATCTAAAATCGGACTGACATAATTTTATAGAGTCGATAAATGTATTTAAAACGTGTTTGATCATTGTTTATTGTGTTTATCTCTTTCGTTCCGGGCAACATCAGACAACCCTGCGCTGTTGTTTTTTTTTAACGTGCGATTCTAGTTTCATCGCATGCGCACAAAAGTGCGCGTTCATAACAGAAATCAAATTCAATCAGTATGATTGGTCTTCGATTAAGGGCGTGGCTTAATATAGCTACAGCAAAACGTTGTTAGCGGACGGAGGTCGGCTTTGTCCACTTCTTAAGAGAAGGCGACCACTTCTATTACTGTCGTGGCCACAGTGTGGTCATCCACCTGCAGACGCTGGGCATTTGTTCATCTGTCCATGGACGACAGGCTTGTCGATTTAGCCAGTGGTCAATTTCTTAGTAAGTAGATATTATTATATTCTCCTTCGTTTAATCACACTTAATTTACCGAACGCATATTGTTAACCGAGGGGTTCCCAACCAGGGAGTAATTCTTCAAAGGTTTTATACATTGAAACTGCAGTTTACCACGTATATCATTTATTACTACCGTACACCTTTTGAGCGAGATGTTGAAATTTAAATCGCATAAATACTTTCGAGTTTTTTTTTTTTAATTCTTAAATTCATAAATAACTGGGTTTACTTACTCGGCGCTACCCGGGATACACTAAAGACATTTTTAAATATTTGTTTGTTTTGTTTGTTTATCATAAAAACGTTTCATTTATAAAACTATATATTTTTTAACTTTAATTATTCTATTTTATTATTTTATTATTTATTTATTATTTTATTTTATTATTAAATTTTATTTTATTATGCTTGTAAATTATTATTTTATTTATTTTATTATTTTATTATTTCATTTTGTTATTTATTTATTATTCTATTTTATTATATTATTAAATTTTATTTTACTATGCTTTTAAATAAATTTATTATAAGACATTTTATTATGCTTGTAAATTATTATTTTATTTATTTTATTATTTTATTTTATTATTTTATTATTTATTTATTTATTATTTTATTTTATTATATTATTAAATTTTATTTTATTATGCGTGTAAATAAATTTATTATACGAAATTTTATTATGCTTGTAAATAATTATTTTATTTATTTTATTATTTTACTTTATTGTTTATTAATAATTTAATTTTTTTAGATTATAAAATTTTATTTTACTATGCTTGTAAATAAATTTATTATACAAAATGTTATTATTCTTGTAAATTATTATTTTATTTATTTTATCATTCTATTTTATTATTTTATTTATTTATTATTTTATTTTATTATATTATTAAATTTTATTTTATTATGTTTGTAAATAAATTTATTATACGAAATATTATTATGCTTGTAAATTATTATTTTATTCATTTTATTATTCTATTTTATTATTTTATTATTTATTTATTATTTTATTTCATTATTATTAATTTTTATTTTATTTTTTTATTAAATTTTATTTTATTATGCTCGTGAATAAATTTATTATACACAATTTTATTATGCTTGTAAATTATTATTTACTTCATTTTATCATTCTATTTTATTATTTATTTATTATTTTATGTTTTTATTATTAAATTTTATTTTATTATTTTATTAAATTTTATTTTATTATTTATTTCTTATTTTATTTTTTATTATATTATTAAATTTTATTTTATTATGCTTGTAAATAAATATTTGATATAACTCCCTCTCCTTTTTTATATAAATCTCCAAAGTTCACAAAACAAAAAGTTTTGTTAATCATCTCTGCACTTATTTCAATGTTTTTATTTAAATTTCTTTCGTTTCTTTATAGATTTTATTTAATAAAATATGTAATTAAAATGTTACTTTATATATATATATATATATATATATATATATATATATATATATATATATATATATATATATATATATATATAGTTAGTTAGTTCATATAATATTCCAATAACCATGGTTTTATTTTATTATTTTTATCTTTTCACATTTCCAAAAAATATAAAAATTTCTGTGAGATATTTTTTACGGTCCGTTTCATTTGTCTTGTGCCCAACAACATTTTTATGTCAATATCGTATCTGCAGCACTACAAAATCATCAGAAAAAATTCACAAAGAGTAAAAAGTTCTTGGATTAAAGTGTCTTGAAAAAAACCTACACTATACAGTGGTTCATTTAGGGTGTAAAACAAAAAACAAAAAACAAAAAACATATATATATATATATATATATATATATATATATATATATATATATATATATATATATATATATATATATATATATATATGTCAGGTTATGTTGAAAAGAAATCCATAAAGTGCTCGATCGCAAAAAATGACAGCTAAATACAAATTATTTATTAAAAAAAAACTATACGTTACATATTTCAGAGGCGTACCGCGGTTTCATCCAGATGGACTGACTTTTTAAACTTTTAAAAGTCGTCTCTAACCCATAAGGCATCTTCAGCGTCTCGAAATGATAACCATGAAGAGGAATGGCGTTTGAATTCATCGTTAAACGGTACATTGTTGAAGCGGCCCTTCAACAGTGAATTCAGACGCCATTCCTCTTCTCTACTGTTTTCATTTCGAGACGCTAAAGATTCCTTATGGGTTAGAGACGACTTTTAAAAGTTTTAAAAGTCAGTCCATCTGGATGAAACCGCGGTACCCATTTGAAATATGTAATGTATAGTTTTTTAAATAAATAATTTGTATTTAGCTGTCATTTTTTTGCGATCGAGCACTTTATGGATTTCTTTTCAACATAACCTGACATAATATATATATATATATATATATATATATATATATATATATATATATATATATATATATATATATATATATATATATATATAAAAGTAAATTTTAATTAAATATTTTATTAAATAAAATCTATAAAGAAACGAAAGAAATTTAAATAAAAACATTGAAATAAATAGATGTTGTGCACAGATGATTTACAAAACTTTTTGTTTTGTGAACTTTATATAAAAAAGGAGGGGGAGTTATATTAAATGTTTATTTACAAGCATAATGAAATAAAATTTAATAATATAATTAAAAAAAAAAAAATAAATAATAAAATAAAATTTAATAAAATAATAAAATAAAATTTAATAATAAAACATAAAATAAACATTTTAAATATGTAATGTATAGTTTTTTTAAAAATAAATACGTTATATATATATATATATATATATATATATATATATATATATATATATATATATATATGAATAGATGAAAGGATAAAATAATCCGACGGTATGAAATTAAAATGGAATAAGCGGAAGACCTAAAAAGCTCAACGTTTCGCCCAAATGTTATATGGGCTTTGTCAAGAGCGAACGAAAAAATGCAAAAAATGTCATTTTTTGCATTTGGAAAGCAAACTAATACAGTTACTGCTAAAAGTAAATTGACTTATAAAAGTGATCTTCCACCGAATGACTTGGGACTAAAATGTTTTTTAAATTTTTTATTAAATTTTTTTATTTTATTTATATAGTTTTAATGGTTAGGAAACTTCCGAGACTAACTCCCGGCATGCCCCTTGCATAATCGTTCTTAATATTTTTCACTTCCGCCCTTTTCCATCTTGGCGGAGAGCGTCACACCACCTCGATGCTACTTATAAACAAAAGTTTGTTTATTTTATAAAAAAAAAAAAAAATACACCCCTGAAGATGAAGTTTGTAGACTTCGAAATTGATTGGAAAAAGAAAAAAAAGAAATAAATTCTTTCACGCATTGTTAAAAAGGGCTTCTTACGTCATTTTATTATATATATATATATATATATATATATACAGGGTGGGCAAAAATAAGGGTCCTATTTTTAAAAATTCATAACTTTTTTATTTATTGATTTTTTTTTTTTTTTAAGAATAAGTAAAGGACCCCTTCCGAAGCAAGCATGAGCCGTATTAGCCCTAAGGAACGTACCCTCATTTAGAAAACATTATTTTTGCTTAAAAAACTCAAAACAGTGTAAAAAACAATACTTTAGTTTTTGTAAGTTTTAAGAAGTGTTTTTCGGCTAAAATTTGTTTTGTTTATTTCAAAAAATCTCGGAAGGGTCAGTCTACACACACATAAAGTTTGGTGAGTTTAACTTTTATTTTGTGGAAGTTATTCAAATTCAAGTTATTCAAATTTAAAGATAGGACCCTTATTTTGGCCCACCCTGTATATATATATATATAAACGTTAGAACAGTCTACGCGAATTAACCTGCGTTTCAATATTAATATGGAGGCTGTTTAATCGACGAAATGTATTTTATTTATCTATATTTTTTATTGAACACTCTTGAAAAAATATTGGTTTTAAGTTCATTTTATTAATATATTTGAACTTAATAAATTAATTTCTCTTTCTCTCTCTCTCTCTCTCTCTCTCTCTCTCTCTCTCTCTCTCTCATATATATGGTTTTTCAGAACATTTCGATATTATAGACGCTATTTTTTAAGTTGTAAATTATTAGCCGTTATAATAATAAAAAACCTCAACAGTAAAAATATATTTTTAAAGATACCAAGACTAACATCGACTGAAGATGATTTGACGAATACAATCGAAAGTACTCGCGAAAAAGCAAAGAAAAATCGAACAAGACACCAACGGAACTTACATACACCAATTTGAGCAAAATACTAAATGGACCATTCGGAAAATTGAAAAAATAAAAAAGTCTCATCAAGCAAAAACACTCCGTGTTATTTAATAATGTTTGCCTAAATCTCTCTCTCTCTCATATATATATATATATATATATATATATATATATATATATATATATATATATATATATATATATATATATGGGGAAAGAAGGATGAAGGTAATCCGACGTAATGGGAGATGAAAAAGGAAAAACCAAAAAGGAAGTTTTTATGTGTTCATCAACGTTTTGTCTTTATTTGTGAGACTTCTCCAGGATGATAATATAAAGAAAAAAGTCTGGACGTCGGCCACTAACCCACCATGTCAACCCTATATGTCCACGTACTTGCATGACATTTTTCTTTATATTATCATCCTGAAGAAGTCCTACAAATAAAGACGAAACGTTGATGAACACATAAAAACTTCCTTTTTGGTTTTTCCTTTTTCATCTCCCATATATATATATATATATATATATATATATATATATATATATATATATATATATATATATATATATATATATATATATATATATATAACCCTGTCCAAAAAAATCTGAAAATTAAAAACCAAAATAAAATAACTCACATTATTAAATCATTTATATATGCAGGTTAAATAAGGAATATATATATATATATATATATATATATATATATATATATATATATATATATATATATATATATATATATATGAAGCAATCCAACAAAAGATATAAGCGTTAACTAATATCTTATAATTAGTGAAACATCCGGATAAAAAACTGAAGCTCAATATACTGGATAGAGCATTAATATTATTATATAAAATGAAGTAATAAAATAAGGTGTCAATCAAATTTTATTAGAATTCAAAGTTCATGGATGCTTTGCATGAACTTTGAATTCTAATAAAATTTGATTGACACCTTATTTTATTACTTCATTTTATATAATAATATATATATATATATATATATATATATATATATATATATATATATATATATATATATATATAATATGAATTTTTTTAAAAAACCAAAACAACGTATTTAAAAAAAAATTTTTTTAAATAAATTATTTATTTATTCTAAAAACTTGAGATCTTTCAGCGAATACGCCTTTGTCAAAAGTATAGGCATTTCTTCTTTTTTGTTCGTTTACTTAAAAAAATGTTCTTTTCGAAATTCTTATATATATTCAATTTATTTTACCAGATTCCCACGGCGCGGAGTGATGTTGATGACGCTCATCTTTCTTCTTTTATGGGATGCTGTGAGTACTTTCTAAAATCTTATATACATTCATGATATTCTTTGATACGTTTATGGCTTTACGATAAACTTGGTATGGTTGCGTGTTATTGTTTTTGTGAATAAGAAAGTGTAGGAATTGCATAGAGTTGTGTTTGATTTCTGTTATAATAGGATACCTTCAACCCCTTTTCCCTATGTGGACTTTCCCATTGTACCTTCTATGACAATAAACCTGTCCTCCTTTTATTATAATATCGCGTTCGAAGTCTTCTTTCTTTTAGATAAGTTTCTCTACCGAGGCTTGACTATGACTTTTCTACTTTGTTAAGTGTACCCCTTTCGAAGGATACAACAGTGTCGACGAGGGTTCGAGTCTTACAACCAAAACAAAATCATTATGAAGATCTTTTGGTACTCTTATAGCTGACGCACACACACACACACACGCACAAATATATATATATATATATATATATATATATATATATATATATATATATATATATATATATATATATATATGTATATATATATATATATATATATGAAATAGTACAATAGAATTACAAATGAATAACACCAAACAGTAATCTATTATAAACTGTTTTAAAAATAGTTATGCAAATTAGGCATTCAAATAGGTGTGTTTGGGTCTTTTCACTCTACTATATATACGGTATTTCAAATGACGATGTTGTATTATTGATTTTTTCCTGATCCAAAGGGTTGATACCAGTTATGTTTCAAGCAGTCAAGTCACTTATTATATATATATATATATATATATATATATATATATATATATATATATATATGAAAAATAGTACAATAAAATTACAAATGAATAACACCGAACATTAATTTATTATAAACTGTTTAAAAAATAGTTATGCAAATTAAGCATACAAATAGGTGTGTTTGGGTCTTTTCTCTTTACTATATATACAGTCTTTAAAAAGACGATTTTGTATTATTGATGTTTTTCCCCATCCAAATGGTTGATACCAGTTATGTTGCAAGCAGTCAAGCCACTTTGTGCGTACTCAAGCCATATATCCTTGGTCTTCCACGCACCTTCGTGCCTCGGGTATCCATGCGTGTTATCGAGTTGATGCAGAAGATGCCACGCTGTATATGATCAAACCATCTGAGATGCTGAGCGCGTATGGCATCCAAAATACCACGAATACCCCTAAATAATAATAAAAAATTAAATTAAAAACTAATGCTAAACATATTTCGGTCTTCTTATAGCTGTCGCACCATGTTTCAGTGACTTCGCGTCGTCAACGTTCGGGAAGGTTACGTAAGCGGCCGAGAGTTGACGAGGCGAAAACTGCCAAACGCTAAATTGAAGACTGGCAGCCGATAAATTACGACGAAGAAAACCAAACTAAAATACATGTATACAAATGAAGAACGAACAAACCATAGCTAAACTATTGTTAGTAATTAGATGTTTATTTTTGTTTCTTTTTTGTCAAAGAAACCATTGTTAATCAAATGTTTTTCAATAAAATGTTTTTTTGTTTGTGCACCGGAAAGTTTGAAATGATGAGTTTGTTTGATTTGTTAAGCAAATGTTATTGTTTTTTAGAAAGTTTCTTCAATGTTTTTTTGGTATTTTTTTACTATCTTACCCAGCGCAGTTTACCCCCTAAAAAGTTCAAATTCTACTTTTTTTGTGCAAATACATTTAAAGAGCCTAAAAAAATATCCGCAAAGAAGGAATTAATTTTTTTTTTAGATAATTAAGATTTTAGAGTGGGGGATCACTTTCCTTTATAAATTTAACGTAAAATGATCACCCATTTCCTAGCCAGTTAGCGTGAAACCGACTTGAGTTTGTAATTTTGTGAGGGGGGGGGGTAAACACGTAAAAATTTAGCCAATTTCATTTTTTTGGGGAGAGGGGTATTTATTTCATAAAAACGTAGAGATTTATTTAAGTAATTTAGATTTTGTGGGGGATAGTACCGTTTTTTTAAACATTTTTTTAACATTTTTTTCTTGTTAATATAAACACCGCAACAACTGTTTTTAAGCAATTTTGTTTTGTTTTGTTTTCTTATTTTAACGAAAACAAACAAATTTTTGTTGTTTTGTTTTTTATTTTAACGAAAACAAACAAATTTTTGTTGTTTTGTTTTCTTATTTTAACGAAAACAAACAAATTTTTGTTGTTTTGTTTTCTTATTGTAACGAAAACAAACAAATTTTTGTTGTTTTGTTTTTTTATTTTAACGAAAACAAACAAATTTTTGTTGTTTTGTTTTCTTATTTTAACGAAAACAAACAAATTTTTGTTGTTTTGTTTTTATTTTAACGAAAACAAACAAATGTTTGTTTTGTTTTCTTATTTTAACGAAAACAAACAAATTTTTGTTGTTTTGTTTTCTTATTGTAACGAAAACAAACAAATTTTTGTTGTTTTGTTTTTTATTTTAACGAAAACAAACAAATTTTTGTTTTGTTTTCTTATTTTAACGAAAACAAACAAATTTTTGTTGTTTTGTTTTCTTATTGTAACGAAAACAAACAAATTTTTGTTGTTTTGTTTTTTATTTTAACGAAAACAAACAAATTTTTGTTTTGTTTTCTTATTTTAACGAAAACAAACAAATTTTTGTTGTTTTGTTTTCTTATTGTAACGAAAACAAACAAATTTTTGTTGTTTTGTTTTTTTATTTTAACGAAAACAAACAAATTTGTGTTTTGTTTTCTTATTTTAACGAAAACAAACAAATTTTTGCTTTGTTTTGTTTTTTTATTTTAACGAAAACAAACAAATTTTTGTTTTGTTTTGTTTTCTTATTTTAACGAAAACAAACAAATTTTTGCTTTGTTTTGTTTTCTTATTTTAACGAAAACAAACAAATTTTTGTTTTGTTTTGTTTTCTTATTTTAACGAAAACAAACAAATTTTTGTTGTTTTGTTTTTTTTATTTTATAAGCAAATGTTTCTTGGTTAATAGTTTCGTCAACTCTCGGACGCTTCCGAGATCTGCCCGAACGTTGACGACGCGAAGTCACAGAAACTATAAGAGTTCCGATTTGTTTTCTTTATAGAAATTAGAAACCGCAAACAATTATATACAATTCCATGATAAATGCCAGTATACTGAAATCATATGCCCTTAATAGGGTTGAGATGAAAATTGATATACACTAAATCAGGGGCGGGCAACCTCCGGCCCGCGGGCCACATCCGGCCCGCGGGCCACATCCGGCCCGCGAAGGCTTAGGGTCCGGCCCGCCACCCTGCTAAGCTTTATTATTGCAACCCAGATACGTACACACAGATAACATGATTCATGATTGAACTTTCTGGATCTCTGGGTTGCCTTGACTAATGATGCTGAAATTCTACACACATAGAACCTATCAAATAAAAATTTTGTGCAAAATTTTAACTAATTTGGTTTATTGGTATTTCTTGATATTTTTTAAATAAATAGAATTAATTTATTTAGGAACTGAGACTTTCAGCAAAGAAATTTGCCTTCAACAGAGGTAGACGGTTTTTTTCCTTTTCATTTCGCTGGTATTAGCCCCAACATTTTCGGCTACGATCTTTCGGCCTTCTGCCTTATATATATATATATATATATATATATATATATATATATATATATATATATATATATTATAACTCAGTACTAAATGGGTGACCATTTTGGAATACCACGTGCTGTATGTGGCCTGGAGAGGACATGGGCTCCACCAGGTTCCATCATGTATATTCGTAATATTTTTTTTATACAGGAAACGAAAACTAAAAATCTAGCGGTTTTCTGGAGATATTTTTGAAAATCTCAATTTTAGGATGCCCCCCCCCCCCCCAAAAAAAAAAAACAAAACAAAAAACTTTCGACCTAATTCTCAGTAGCCCCTTACGTCTACAATGGCGGCCTGCCTTGTTTGGGGTGAACTATGTTAAAAAGAAAAGTCTTCGTTTGAAGCTGCTATTAACCCCACTTTGTACCGGATCGAATCGATGTGATCAAAGTATAAATTGATTATCGAATCGCCACTTAACAAAGTATGAAAAAGTGTTTTCGATAGAAAAGCTTACAGAAACAAAATCGATTAGCCATATTGCGTTAGTTAGGTTGTTGGTCTCAAGAAAGATGCGTTGCCTAGAAAAGAAATAAACAACTCCGGTGAGAGCCGGTCAGGAAATGGATGAAGTGATTTCCTTTCTATACGGGTAAGGGCTAAACGGAAGTGAATAAATAGACCTGATAGAAACTGTAGGTTCCATTTCGATACCCGTTGAGTAGTTTTATGATCGTTGCTTTTGACAGATGATTTATACTGGTGATACCAGATCAGGCTGCCCTGTGGCTCCCTGAGACGAAATTCACCTACATTGACGTTTTTTTTTTTTTTTTTTTTTTTTTGTAAAACTTAATTATGTTCTACAAAACCAAAAACAAAAACAACAGCCCCTCTCCCTTTCTCCCTCCCCTTTTTTATTTTTATTTTTCCTACCTTACTCCCGGTCCTGGATATGACCTTAAACTACATCCGATGGTGAGATCCGGCTTACGGACTTTGGGGAATGTGGAGCCTCCTCTTAATTACCATTGCTCCCAGGTCCACCCTGACCCGGAGTGGTAGTACCTGTTAGGGTCCCAACTATGGGTTAAATAGAAACAGATATTAAAAGGGGAAAGAAACAAAAAAGAGAAGAAAACAAGACCAGATTCGGCATTAAATAACCCAAAAAGGGTTGATATGCCGTAAAACAAAACTACCAAACCATACCAAACCAGATGATTTATATCTGACCTAGATCTACTCCTGACCCGTTGGGTCACAGTCACTAACATTCTTGATTCTACTTTGACTTCATTTCAAAATTCATAAACTGCGATATATATGGTGGGAGTTTGAATTACCTACTAGACACTATCCTCGAGTGTCTTCGGTCTCTATGTACGAGGGTTTGTAAGGACAACCTGACATGAGGATACTTTACCCTACAAGTAAACCCTGACCAAAAATTAAAAATAATATAGTATTCGCAGCACAAATACGGTCAACTCATCACGACTATACCCTTGCTTATACGTGATGTTATCTCAAGCAACAGCATTTAGCTAGATACTCCACCAGACAAGATGAATTCTTGTTTTGGAATCTGGTAAGACCAAGAGACCACAAGGAAGATATACTATAACATAATCAACTGGTCAACTTCTGTTTTATATATATATATATATATATATATATATATATATATATATATATATATATATATATATATATATATATATATATATACAGGGTGGGCCAAAATAAGGGTCCTATCTTTAAATTTGAATAACTTGAATTTGAATAACTTCCACAAAATAAAAGTTAAACTCACCAAACTTTATGTGTGTGTAGACTGACCCTTCCGAGATTTTTTGAAATAAACAAAACAAATTTTAGCCGAAAAACACTTCTTAAAACTTACAAAAACTAAAGTATTGTTTTTTACACTGTTTTGAGTTTTTTAAGCAAAAATAATGTTTTCTAAATGAGGGTACGTTCCTTAGGGCTAATACGGCTCATGCTTGCTTCGGAAGGGGTCCTTTACTTATTCTAAAAAAAAATGTTAAAAAAACAATAAATAAAAAAGTTATGAATTTTTAAAAATAGGACCCTTATTTTTGCCCACCCTGTATATATATATATATGTAGTCATCCACATACAGCCTGTTTCGCTGTTTCACAGCTCATCAGTGCAGCTAGACCAGTTAGTGTCTCAAGCCGGGATCGAAACGCAACCGTCGAGCTGACAGTCGGCGATGCTAACCCCTACGCCATCATGCGACACTGACTGAATGTAAGAGACAGTGGCATAGCTAGACCTTTTGCCGCCCGGGGCGGTAGTAAAATTTGCCCCCCCCCCCCCCGGCATTTGGGTGCCCGGAAAATTCGTCCATGGATAATTCGCCCATGGATAATTCGTCCATGGAAAATTTTTTGCTAGGTAGGAAAACTGGTCCATTATTATTAAGTTAACATTATTCTTAATTTTCATACCTTGCGAAAATTAGTTCTACGGTATCTAATTTTCCTAAATTCAATTAAATTAAAATTAAAATATGAAAACTGATTTTTAATATTTTTTATTCATTTGAGATTTTATCTGTTTTCCTTTTGTTTTAAGTAGATGGTGGGGGTTGCCCGGGGTGATTTTGTCCGATCCCCCAGCTAGCAATTGTAAAGTTTACAAGCAGTTATAAAAAGTATGCTACAAAAACAAACGTTTGGACAGTAATAAAATTAATGAATTCAAACTTTCGCATCTAATGTTATTTCCTCTTTGATGTCGGTGTATATACACCCAAATATCCAACTTTCTTTTCGCACCTATTCGATAAAAATTTATATGAAAGTTCCCCTTTAAGTATGAAATCTTTCTGAGGTCATTTTGTTTTTTTGGTGCTTGGCCGAAGCCTAGGCTTGGCCCTATCCTGTTAGGTCAGCCGGTCACTGAGTATATCTCCAGAAATAATTAATGCTTGCATTTTTAAAACTTAGTGATTGAAATGAATTAAAGCAATTTATTCTCAATTAATGGAAATTTTGTTCAAGAATTAAAACCAGCCATATATATATATATATATATATATATACATATATATGTATGTATATATGCGTATTTATATATGTGTATGTGTGTGTATATATGTATATATGTATATATGCACGTATGTATGTATATATGTATATGTATGTATAAATATATGTGTATATGCACATATATATGTATATATGCACATATATAGTTATAAAATAAATACGTATTTATTATAATGCTCCCATAATGTTGAGCATAATGAGAGCCGAAAATGGCAAACGGCCGTAAGCGAATATAGCAATGGTCTTGTTTAAAATTAGATCTTGTGTACAATTAGAGCTGAGGTCGGTTTGGCAACGACTGCCGATTGTTCCCATTTACTTGCCTCTCCACGAGGGCAGAGTTAGACACAAGGCCGGTTTTTAATGTGGGGAAAATCCAGCTCCACAAAAAGGGGCACTCTGGATAGGAACAAAAATAAAAATTCTCAGTCATGAACGATTTCCCCATACTGACCGACGACAGAAAAGGAGAAGTGTATCATTAGAACAGATACTACACTGTGATATCAGCCCAAAGGCTGCTAATTGTTGTTAAAATATTTCTCCCTCGCTCTCTCAGATGATCGGATTTCGTTCCTAGCTGGAAGTAGTTGCTAAAGTCTAGCCGCACCGATGAGCTGTAAACAGCGAAACAGTCCTGTGTGTGAATGACTATTATACACACACACATATATATATATATGTAATTTAATTTAATTATGTTTTTACGTGCATAACATTTATTTTAGTTTATTTTATTTTATGCACGTAAAAACATAATTAAATTAAATGCGTCCAAAAAGTTAGGGCGATTCATTCATATAATAATATGAATAATAAAGAGCTTATAGCTAAGGTTGCGAATGTATAAAAATATATAAAAAATGTAAACAAACGCTTATCGCGGAACAAACGCCAATAACAAAAAAATCTTAACCTTATATATATATATATATATATATATATATATATATATATATATATATATATATATATATATATATATATATTAGTGGATGTATATATATCATGTAATATTAATCGAATATTTATTAAAATGAAAAGTAAGAGAAGTAAATCGAATTAACAATTTCGGGTTTGTTTTATTATACACATAGATTCGAAGAAAAACTGTCAAAAAATAAAAAAAATGGCGCCAGACTTCGTTTAGAATGCGGCAAGTTCGGGAAATTGACTTAAAACTAAATACATATTGAAAATACTCTTAGAAATTCACCGAATATATGTCACCCTATGTCACGACTCACGCTAACATATATTGAATGGATTTCATTTGTATTTTTCGCATATACCGATAGCCACTATGTTTTTCTAACTGATTACACGTTTTAAGTGAGTAAAAACCACTAAAAACTTGTCGAGATAGGTAGAAGAGTAACTTATCTTGCCTTTGATAACATTTATTTGTTATATATTTTTGACAGTTTTTTCGAATCTATATGCATAGTAAAACAACCCCAAAATGTCTATTATATTTATAAATAATAAATGTAAAAGTTTTAAAAACAAACTCAAATGTATTATAAACGTAAAATAATTGTGTCCATACTTTTAAAAAAGTCAAATTTATTCAAATGTGCCCCGAATAAAGTTTTATGGTCTTCCTTCTTTTTATTTCCATTCATTCCTTTTTTTTAAGTAGAAAATGTTTTCAATCAAATCGGAACCTGATATGCCCTCTTCAAGTATTCACATGTAGGTGTGAAATCACCAAAACCCATGAGAATGGCTTGTTTATGATCCTTTTAAACCAACCAATTCTAATATAAGCCAAAACTAGCTGACAAAATATGACAGTTCAGACTGACACACTCAACTTGTTACTACCGAATCTTCATAAGAAAAATTACTAAGGAACACCAGAACATCAGCCCAAGAGAAACTAATTCCTACTACCAGCAACAAAGGTTAGTGCCATACACATTAACATGTATTCGCAAAAAGAAACGAATGGATGGTGAAGGATTGACTGATGCAGCGCTGAGTTTTGATACTGAGTTGAGACGGGAAATGCTGTCTGTCATAGACAGATTGACTGAAGAAATATCTTGCAGATTTCAACAAGTTCACAATCTTGCAAATAAATACGCTTTTCTTATACCGTCAAATCTGCTTGATGATAATTATGATTGTCAGCTTGGTGGATTTGACGAAGATATAGAAAAAGAGAAATTCTTTGCTGAAAAGAAGAGGTTACAGTATGTTGTAAAAGCTTCAGAAAAAGACAAAATCGATGGACCTCTTGAACTTTTGAACTTTATACAAAGATACCAACTTGGGGATTCCGTCCCTAATATTGTGATCTTGCTGAGAATTTTCCTCACTAGAGCTATTAGCGTTGCTAGCTGTGAGCGCTCTTTCTCAAAACTGAAGCTCATAAAAAACTACCTTAGATCAGCAATGAGCCAGACAAGACTTACAGACTTGGCAATCCTCTCAATAGAGAGGGAACTTGTCGAGGAAGTGAATTTTGATAGAGTCATTGATAACTTTGCCGAAAAAAAGGCGCGAAAAATCTGTTTGTAAATTTTCAACCGACTTGATGCCTTGCGACAGTTCTCTCACAAAAAATAAATTTATAGCCTTATTTGCCATTCATAAATACATTTGTTTAAAATATATTAAAACTATTTTTAAAAGAGTTGAAACGTTATTAACAACAACAAATTTCTGAAAACCGAGCGATTACACACACGGATTTAAAAAAGCACCGATACAAGACGTTTTTTCTCTTCGGAGGGCTCGCCCTCTTAATAATAACATTATGAAGACAAAGAAAAGAAAACTACATCGGTCTATTCTCTCCTTGATACATCCATGTTATTTGGCGAAAATTCGGACTTTAACAACAACGACAAAAAAGTAAATAAAAATGATTTTATCATTTCATAACATTTTCAGGTTTTCAAATGTTCTCATTTAAATTTATTATTATATAAAATTATAGTATAAAATTTCATATTTTTTGTTAACTTTTGTTTTTTTTAATTTTTTTCTCTACTTTCTATTTTTACCCTCTCAAAATGCCGCCCCCTCAGGTGTGCCGCCCGGGGCGGCCCGCCCCCTCGCCCCCCCTAGCTACGCCAGTGGTAAGAGATATCTCAATGTAACGAAATGTAAACATTGCAAATGCCTGAGCTCGAAATTAGTTTTACCTAATAAGCATTGTCTTAAAGCTAATGGCCGTTGACGATACCCTTACAAAAATAAGCTCTACCCGGAGGGAGCTTTTTATAGTCATCCACATACAGCCTGTTTCGCTGTTTCACACACACACACACACACACACACACACACACACACACACACACACACATATATATATATATATATATATATATATAAGGTGAGTCAATGAAAAATAATTAGACCTACAAATGGAAACAGATCAATATATTCAGTTGTTCAGAACAAGGAGCATTTAGTAAAAAGAGAAGAAGAATAAATATTTATATTTACTAAATGCTCCTTGTTCTGAACAACTGAATATATTGATCTGTTTCCATTTGCAGGTCTAATTATTTTTCATTGACTCACCTTATATATATATATATATATATATATATATATATATATATATATATATATATATATATATATATATATATATATATATATAAAGATAGATGAAAGAAGAGGGATAAATATGTACGAATGACAAATTTATTTCAACTTCGATTGTTCAATGCAAGGTGTACTCGGTAATAAAATTATGTTTATTATTCTTTCTTTAAGCCAAGGCTTTTCAAAGATTAAAATCTTATCATCACAGGAATTACATAGATAGATAAGTTGGCGGTGGAAAAGCCAAAGTTCAAAATTTGAAAAAATATTAAGTAATGGAGAGTGAAAAAAAGTGCGTGTAAAAAAGATATGGGGAAAGTCCAGTTTGTAATTGTCCGTTCATGAGGTGTCCAATGAAAGGAGATTTACAGATGGAAAAGGAGGGTTTTCGTGAAGGCAGCATGGAAAAGAGTTTAAGAATGAAGTAAATCCAATAGTGAGATGCTGAGTTCAAATCGTAGGTGGAGCGCACTTATTTGGAATTAATTTTGAGAATTCGGGCCATTTTTAAAATACTTCCGTGGGCCGAAGGAGGAATTGAAGTTGAACATCTACTGCCTTAGCAATACGTACTTAACCTATTTCTTTTTTTTTTCAACCAATCAGATGTTTCTATTTGCTTACGAATAAATTCCATAAACAGTTAGGTCAACCTAACCAATCAAAATCGAGTTATTTCCCTTGAAGCAAAGTAAGAGTTATCGCCCCTGGCATTGAAGGAGACGTCTGCCGAACAGTGAAAAGTAAACAGAACAGTCTCACAATCAAACAAGCATCTCGCGTTCAGCGGTTTTTCTACATTCTAATTTTATCAGTGTGTTTGTTAAATAAATCTGCCAAAGATTCTATTTCGTACTTCCTTCATTTTTCTGAATTGTAATTGAACCGAAACGTATAAACACAATAACCTTTTATTAGTATATAGCTAGGCTCATATCATTGTGTTACATAGGCGTTGGGGTGTAATCAAGATGACGCTATGTGATCAGTTAGTTCTTTCATTATTTTAGTCAACTTTAATCTTTTCGTTGAGTTCGTCAACGCCGTGATCCTTTATTACTGATAACCAGCGTGCGCGTGTGTTGTTATCCTCACAGCCGAGGATAATTCCGTTAGTTGAAAGAAAAGGCTGCATTGTACTTCTGACATAATCATGCAATCAATTCGAACAACACATTCTTAGAAGAATTAAAGATTTATTCAATCATATAATCATCTAAATGCGGTTTCAATACCGTGCATACCATCTCGCAAACCACCAGTAATTTTATAAACAAACACAAAAGCATCGACCCCACCACCTTAACCCTAACCCAAGCTGGCATTTACACCCTAACCCCAACCTTAACCTTAACCCTTACCCAAGCTGGCATTTACATCCTAACCCTAACCCAAGCTGGCATTTACACCCTAACCTAGCCCTAACCTTAACCCTAACCCAAGCTTGCATTTACATCCTAACCCAAACTGGCATTTACACCCTAACCCTAACCTTAACCCTAACCAAAACTTGCATTTACACCCTAACCCAAACCCAAGCTGGCATTTACACCCTAACCCTAACCTCAACCTTAACCCTAACCTAAGCTGGCATTTACACCGTAACCCTAACCTAAACTGGCATTTACACCCTAACCCTAGCTGGCATTTACATCCTCATTAATATATATATATATATATATATATATATATATATATATATATATATATATATATATATATATATATATATCAACATTTTAAATAAATATTTATTCTTATTACTGACAGACATCGATGTTTCATGCCCATGAAATCTTCAGGGTAGGGAATGTTAATTCTTGCCGGTATATATATATATATATATATATATATATATATATATATATATATATATATATATAGATATATATATATATATACATATATATATATATATATATATATATATATATAGAGAGAGAGAGAGAGAGAGAGAGAGATAGGCATTGAAGTTCATTAATTTTGTTTTTAATTTTAGGGCCAAACTTCAATGATGACCCTAAAGAGATCAGGTAAGATTTTTACATTTTTTTTCTTATTTTAATTTTTTTTTTTACATGGTTTGTAACAAATCTATCATCATCATCATCATCATCATCATCATCATCATCATCATCATCATCATCATCATCATCATCATCATCATCATCATCCTCGTCATCATCATCATCATCATTATCATCGGCATCATCGTCATCATCATCCTCATCATCCTCATCATCCTCATCCTCATCCTCATCATCCTCATCATCATCATCATCGTTATCATCATCATCATCATCATTATTATTATTATTAAAAAAAAAAAAAAAAAAAAAAAAAAGTATTTTTTATATCTCCCTCCCACGGCGGTAAAGTTTGACACAAGGTCGGAAAGTTGGATTGAAAAGCCAGCGCCCTAGAGGAATAAGAGCACTCTGGCCTCCAAAAATGCCTGAACAGCCCCGTCGGCATTTCCCGGTATTTTAATACATTAATATTAAAATCTATTAAACCGCGCAAAGTTAATCTCTTTAACCCAAAAAATAATATTTAACGAATTAAAAAAATGTTTTAACCAAGTCCTAATTAATAATCAATTTCCCAATTATATTGTAGACGAACAAATACAATTAATGCTTAGAAACTTAGACAATACTAATAATAATCAGCTCAATAATTCCCACTACATAAATCTATTCTACTGTAAACAAATGCATCCGAACTTTAAATTGGATGAAAAAGCTGTTAAAAATATAATACATCGCTACATATTCCCCATCAACTAGTAAAATAAGATTTATCGTTTATTACAAAAAGATGAAAACATCGAACCATGTAGTTAAAAATAACACTTCTCGGACCCAAAATATATTAGGAAAAACCAATGTAATATGTAAGTTTCAATTCCCTGTGAATGTATCTTCGACAATAATAAAACTAATAGTTACATCGGTTTCACTACCACAACACTTTCCTGAAGACCCATCTTGCATCACTCTGACACAAGTCCATTTGCCAACAACTAAAAAACATGGCTGCCCCCTTCTTAATATAGACGCATTCTAGTCAACAATACTAAAATAATACACCATGATACCAACATCAAAAGATTTAAAATTCTTGAAGCCCACTACATAAAAACTAAACATCCCACAATCAATAATGTGAATTACGAAACTAGCCACAATAGTCTAAAGTGTCTAGCATTGTAATAACATTCTTTACCAAATTCTTAACCGTTAAGCAATTATACGTTTGAATCTTGAACGCACTTAGAACGTAATCAATTTCTTAGCGGTTGAGCAATCAAACGTTTGAATCTTGAACGCTCTTAGAACGTAATCACGTTCTCATGGAACATTTCGATATTATAGACGCTATTTTTTAAGTTGTAAATTATTAGCCGTTATAATAACAAAAAAAAACTCAAGAAAAATCGAACAAGACACCAACGGAACTTACATACACCAATTTGAGCAAAATACTAAATGGACCATTCGGAAAATTGAAAAAATAAAAAAGTCTCATCAAGCAAAAACACTCCGTGTTATTTAATAATGTTTGCCTAAATCTCTCTCTCTCTCTCTCTCTCTCTCTCTCTCTCTCTCTCTCTCTCTCTCATATATATATATATATATATATTTAATTTAAATTCCCGAAACAGTTTTTCATGGTAAACAACTGATGATCCCTTAAAATAGTGTTAGAAACTAACTAATATAATAACTGTAAAAAATAAATTGACTTACATGAGTGATTTTCCACTGGAAGACTTGAGACTATAAATTTTTTTTTTTTTTATATAGTTTTAATGGTTGAGAAACTTCCGAGACTATATATATATATATATATATATATATATATATATATATATATATATATATATATATATAGTCTTATTATTACCATTATTATATATATATATATATATATATATATATATATATATATATATATATATATATATATATATATATATAATGGGAATAATCCAGGTAAAAAAATATCCACAGGGTGGTAATCCAGAGAATTTTAACCGGGTTCTCTCCAAATATGATCTGAGGTTAAGATCGGATTCTAACTCTGCCTGATGAGATCTCAGTTTATAGTAACTGTTGATCGATAACATCGACATGCCAGTGTCGCAGATTTTGTACATGTCTGTGTAAATAAAATTATCATTATATATATATATATATATATATATATATATATATATATATAGTAAGCTATGAAAATATATTTACGGCTATTAAGCTACACAGAGGCTCCCGCGTTTCATCCCCGGAGGAATCTTCAGGCTAAAATGCATGGATTTATTTTTGCCGGGTGTTTTTATATACACGGCTAGCTAGTTAACCAATCAGATTCTTTGTTGTTCTCTCAGCCAACCGTTGGGCTTCCCACGAACAAAGGTCTTGTTAGTGTTACTTCCTATATCCTGTTCTATTTTTCTGTTTTCTATAGATTGGCCTATATCCTGTTTCTTTTGTTGTGTCAATATAATGTGTGAATTTATTTTAACACGTGGTTGCTTGTATTTCTATTTTAGGTTTTCATTTTTAAATTGTTAAGTTTTTGTTTAGTTTAGTTTTTTTTACTTATTTGTTTATTTATTTACTTATTTACTCTGTTGATACATAAAATACTAACATATATATATATATATATATATATATATATATATATATATATATATATATATATACAGGACCGGCGGGACAGTTATAAATGTGGAGGCTCTCCTAAAACACATACATATATAACTTCATTATTGATGACCGTAAAGTGGGGGGGGGGGGCAAGTTAAAAAGTGTGTATGTGGGGGTCTTGAGCCCCCGCCCCCCCCCTGCCCCCCGGTGCCGCCGTCCATGATATATATATATATATATATATATATATATATATATATATATATATATATATATATATATATATATATATACATATATGAAAATATGGTGGTCTCCCATTAGAAAGCATCGAATATTTAAATATTTTCATAGCGACATGTTTATCGCTAGTAGAATGTAGAATCCGTAAGATGTTGATTCGGTAATAGTTCAAATGTCGAAGTCTTTTAGGGAAATATGCACAGACTCGCGTTAAAGATAAGAAGATATGGCGGTCTCCCATTTGAAAGCATTGAATATTTAAATATAAGAAAGCGTTTTGAAGCCTAACAATACTTCTTTTTTTTTTTTAATAAATATTAATTTTTAAAAAGTAGTCCCAAATTTTCGCCGTAATACGTCCTCATCGGCAGTACAAGACATTGTTATTTCATAGCGACATGTTTATCGCTAGTAGAATGTAGAACCCGGATGTTGATTCGGAAAACATGTCGCTTTAAAATAAATGTCTTGCGCCCCCGATGAGGACGAATTACGTCGAAAATTTGGGGCTACTTTGAATTAAATTAATATTTATTTAAAAAAAAAAACATTGTTAGTCTCCAAACCGCTTTTATATATATATATATATATATATATATATATATATATATATATATATATATATATATATATATATATATATATATATATATATATATATTTGTCGCTCCTCGTAAAATAAGTAGAGCCCTCTTAATGGTAGTACAAACACAGCATGACGCCACTTGCTTTATAATGCATCATTCCTTCTTTAATAGAAGTAGAATGCCTGGATATCGTGCCGCTTTAAATGTGTTAAATTATCATGGTTTATCGGCTATTCAAATATTGGGCGCGCGGTTAAAGACGTTGGATGCAAGTTGAAAAATACTTGTTATCCAGGGTTTCGAATCGTACGACCGGTAGGGAATAGTCATATCTCGGTGCTGATGAGTCCTGATTGAAAAGGGACGAAACGTATACGTACATAGATAATAAACAACAACAAATATTTTATATATATATATATATATATATATATATATATATATATATATACATACATATATATATATATATATATATATATATATATAATAAAAGTAAATTTTTATTAAATATTTTATCAAATAAAATCTATAAAGAAACGAAAGAAATGTAAATAAAAACATTGAAATAAATAGATGTTGTGCAGAGATAATTTACAAAACTTTTTGTTTTATAAACTTTATATAAAATAGGAGGGGGAGTTATATTAAAAATTTATTTACAAGCATAATGAAATTAAATTTAATGATATAGTAAAAAATAAAATAATGAATAAATAATGAAATAAAATTTAATAAAATAAAATTTTATAATACAAACATAAAATAATAAATAAATAATAAATAATAAAATAGAATAATAAAATAAATAAAATAATAATTTACAAGCAAATGTAACATAAAAATGGAATAAAAGATAAGCAAATCAACAACTAGCAAAAATATAAACTCAAACACACATATTGAATAGTTCTACCAAAATATTTCAATTGTTAGGACAATCATCATCAGTTGGCAGCAGAACTTTAATTAAAAACAGAAAAGTTTTCAAATTTGTACAAAGTGGGGGAGGAAGATTAGTAGTAATTTAGAATGAATGACAGCAAGGAATTAAACAAAGAAGAATGGGAATAATATCAGTTTCCATATGTTTGAAGAAAAAGGTCAATTTTGAAGAGGTCTAATATATATATATATATATATATATATATATATATATATATATATATATATATATATATATACGAGGAATAAAAGAAACAATGTTTCAGACAAAATGTAAAAATAAAAATGGAATAAAGGATAAGCAAATCAACAACTAGCAAAACTATAAACTCAAACACATATTGAATAGTTCTGCCAAAATATTTCAATTGTTAGGACAATCATCATCGGTTGGCAGCAGAACTTTAATTAAAAACAGAAAAGTTTTAAATTTGTACAAAGAACGCAATTTGGAAAAAAATATAGTCACGTGTAATAAACAGTAGAAAGGGAGAAAGAAAGAAAGAAAGAAATGTGAAAAAAGAAAAAGAAAGAAAGAAAAAATCAGCAGTTTGCTTTGGTTTAGCATGTAAAAGCCGATCGGAACGCTGTAAGTTAATTAAAGTGGGGAAGGATATATATACAGGGTGGGCCAAAATAAGGGTCCTATCTTTAAATTTGAATAACTTAAATTTGAATAACTTCCACAAAATAAAAGTTAAACTCACCAAACTTTATGTGTGTGTAGACTGAACCTTCCGAATTTTTTTGAAATAAACAAAACAAATTTTAGCCGAAAAACACTTCTTAAAACTTACAAAAACTAAAGTATTGTTTTTTACACTGTTTTGAGTTTTTTAAGCAAAAATAATGTTTTCTAAATGAGGGTACGTTCCTTAGGGCTAATACGGCTCATGCTTGCTTCGGAAGGGGTCCTTTACTTATTCTAAAAAAAAAATTAAAAAAATCAATAAATAAAAAGTTATGAATTTTTAAAAATAGGACCCTTATTTTTGCCCACCCTGTATATATATATATATATATATATATATATATATATATATATATATATATATATATATATATGAGACTAAAAGTATACTTTTATAGAATTGAACCTATAGTGAAATGGTTTAAGCTCAATATACGAGATAGAGCAATTATAAAGATAAATGAAGGAAGAGAGATAAAGATCTGCGGATGACAAATCAATTTCAACTTCGATTGTTCAATGCAAGGTGTACTCGATAAAAACATGTTTATTTTTCTTTCCTTAAGCCAGGCTTTTCAAAGATTAAAATCTTATCGTCGCAGAAATTGCATAGATGGATAAGTTGGTAGAGGAATAGCCAACATTCAAAATTTGAAAATTTCAAGAAACAATATAAAGTAATAGAAAGTAAGAGAGTGTGTGTGTGTAAAAAGGTTATCAAAATATAGAGTTCGTCCAGTTGGTGAATGTCCGTTGATAAAATGTCCGGTGACGAAATATTTAAAGATGGAGGATGGATTTCGTGGAGACTGCGTTAAAAATGTGCAAAATGTGGTAAATCTAATCGAATAATGTTCAGTTCAACCGTAGATAAAAAGCCTGGCTTAATGGAAAGAAAGATAAAATGATTATTTTTATTTACACAGACATGTACAAAATCTGCGACATTGGCATGTCGATGTTATCGATAAACAGCTATTACAACTGAGATCTCATCAGGCAGAGTTAGAATGCGATCTTAACCGTAGATCATATTTGGAAAATATGAAATGGAGAAAAAAGAAGAAAATAAATTTGGTTGGGATCGTTAAGAATCAAAATCTCAAAATGAAAAACAAAGTAAAAAAATAAAAAAATAATAATGTAAAAAAAATATATAAAATATAAAATATAAAATATAAAATATAAAATATAAAATAAAATAAAATAAAATAAAGTGAAAAGATAGAGAAATAATAATTAAAAAAAGGAGATAGATAGATAGATAGATAGATAGATAGATAGATAGATAGATAGATATGAACAGACTGGGAGATAGATAGATAGATAGATAGATAGATAGATAGATAGATAGATAGATAGATAGATATGAACAGACTGGGAGATAGATAGATAGATAGATAGATAGATAGATAGATAGATAGATAGATAGATAGATAGATATGAACAGATAGATAGATAGATAGATAGATAGATAGATAGATAGATAGATAGATAGATAGATAGATAGATATGAACAGACTGGGAGATAGATAGATAGATAGATAGATAGATAGATAGATAGATAGATAGATAGATAGATATGAACAGATAGATAGATAGATAGATAGATAGATAGATAGATAGATAGATAGATAGATAGATAGATATGAACAGACTGGGAGATAGATAGATAGATAGATAGATAGATAGATAGATAGATAGATAGATAGATAGATAGATAGATAGATATGAACAGATAGATAGATAGATAGATAGATAGATAGATAGATAGATAGATAGATAGATAGATATGAACAGATAGATAGATAGATAAATAGATAGATAGATAGATAGATAGATATGAACAGACTGGGAGATAGATAGATAGATAGATAGATAGATAGATAGATAGATAGATAGATAGATAGATAGATAGATATGAACAGACTGGGAGATAGATAGATAGATAGATAGATAGATAGATAGATAGATAGATAGATAGATAGATAGATATGAACAGATAGATAGATAGATAGATAGATAGATAGATAGATAGATAGATAGATAGATAGATAGATAGATAGATAGATAGATAGATAGATAGATATGAACAGACTGGGAGATAGATAGATAGATAGATAGATAGATAGATAGATATGAACAGATAGATAGATAGATAAATAGATAGATAGATAGATAGATAGATAGATAGATATGAACAGACTGGGAGATAGATAGATAGATAGATAGATAGATAGATAGATAGATAGATAGATAGATAGATAGATATGAACAGACTGGGAGATAGATAGATAGATAAATAGATAGATAGATAGATAGATAGATAGATAGATAGATAGATAGATAGATATGAACAGATAGATAGATAGATAGATAGATAGATAGATAGATAGATAGATAGATAGATAGATATGAACAGACTGGGAGATAGATAGATAGATAGATAGATAGATAGATAGATAGATAGATAGATAGATAGATAGATAGATAGATAGATAGATAGATATGAACAGATAGATAGATAGATAAATAGATAGATAGATAGATAGATAGATAGATAGATAGATATGAACAGACTGGGAGATAGATAGATAGATAGATAGATAGATAGATAGATAGATAGATAGATAGATAGATAGATAGATAGATAGATATGAACAGACTGGGAGATAGATAGATAGATAGATAGATAGATAGATAGATAGATAGATAGATAGATAGATATGAACAGACTGATAGATAGATAGATAGATAGATAGATAGATAGATAGATAGATAGATAGATAGATAGATAGATAGATAGATAGATAGATATGAACAGACTGGGAGATAGATAGATAGATAGATAGATAGATAGATAGATAGATAGATAGATAGATAGATAGATAGATAGATAGATAGATAGATATGAACAGACTGGGAGATAGATAGATAAATAGATAGATAGATAGATAGATAGATAGATAGATAGATAGATAGATAGATAGATAGATAGATATGAACAGACTGGGAGATAGATAGATAGATAGATAGATAGATAGATAGATAGATAGATAGATAGATAGATAGATAGATAGATATGAACAGACTGGGAGATAGATAGATAGATAGATATATAGATAGATAGATAGATAGATAGATAGATAAATAGATAGATAGATAGATATGAACAGACTGGGAGATAGATAGATAGATAGATAGATAGATAGATAGATAGATAGATAGATAGATAGATAGATATGAACAGATAGATAGATAGATAGATAGATAGATAGATAGATAGATAGATAGATAGATAGATAGATAGATAGATAGATAGATAGATAGATATGAACAGACTGGGAGATAGATAGATAGATAGATAGATAGATAGATAGATAGATAGATAGATAGATAGATAGATAGATAGATAGATATGAACAGATAGATAGATAGATAAATAGATAGATAGATAGATAGATAGATAGATAGATAGATAGATAGATAGATATGAACAGACTGGGAGATAGATAGATAGATAGATAGATAGATAGATAGATAGATAGATAGATAGATAGATAGATAGATAGATAGATAGATAGATATGAACAGACTGGGAGATAGATAGATAGATAGATAGATAGATAGATAGATAGATAGATAGATAGATATGAACAGATAGATAGATAGATAGATAGATAGATAGATAGATAGATAGATAGATAGATAGATAGATAGATAGATATGAACAGACTGGGAGATAGATAGATAGATAGATAGATAGATAGATAGATAGATAGATAGATAGATAGATAGATATTAACAGACTGGGAGATAGATAGATAGATAGATAGATAGATAGATAGATAGATAGATAGATAGATAGATAGATAGATAGATAGATATGAACAGATAGATAGATAGATAAATAGATAGATAGATAGATAGATAGATAGATAGATAGATATGAACAGACTGGGAGATAGATAGATAGATAGATAGATAGATAGATAGATAGATAGATAGATAGATAGATAGATATGAACAGACTGGGAGATAGATAGATAGATAGATAGATAGATAGATAGATAGATAGATAGATAGATAGATAGATAGATAGATAGATAGATAGATAGATATGAACAGACTGATAGATAGATAGATAGATAGATAGATAGATAGATAGATAGATAGATAGATAGATAGATAGATAGATAGATAGATAGATAGATAGATATGAACAGACTGGGAGATAGATAGATAGATAGATAGATAGATAGATAGATAGATAGATAGATAGATAGATAGATAGATAGATAGATAGATAGATATGAACAGACTGGGAAATAGATAGATAGATAGATAGATAGATAGATAGATAGATAGATAGATAGATAGATAGATAGATAGATATGAACAGACTGGGAGATAGATAGATAGATAGATATAAACAGACTGGGAGATAGATAGATAGATAGATAGATAGATAGATAGATAGATAGATAGATAGATAGATAGATAGATAGATAGATAGATAGATAGATAGATAGATAGATATGAACAGACTGGGAGATAGATAGATAGATAGATAGATAGATAGATAGATAGATAGATAGATAGATAGATAGATAGATAGATAGATAGATAGATAGATAGATATGAACAGACTGGGAGATAGATAGATAAATAGATAGATAGATAGATAGATAGATAGATAGATAGATAGATATGAACAGACTGGGAGATAGATAGATAGATAGATAGATAGATAGATAGATAGATAGATAGATAGATAGATAGATAGATAGATAGATAGATAGATAGATAGATAGATAGATATGAACAGACTGGGAGATAGATAGATAGATAGATAGATAGATAGATAGATAGATAGATAGATAGATAGATATGAACAGACTGGGAGATAGATAGATAGATAGATAGATAGATAGATAGATAGATAGATAGATAGATAGATATGAACAGACTGGGAGATAGATAGATAGATAGATAGATAGATAGATAGATAGATAGATAGATAGATAGATAGATAGATAGATATGAACAGACTGGGAAATAGATAGATAGATAGATAGATAGATAGATAGATAGATAGATAGATAGATAGATAGATAGATAGATAGATAGATAGATATGAACAGACTGGGAGATAGATAGATAGATAGATAGATATGAACAGACTGGGAGATAGATAGATAGATAGATAGATAGATAGATAGATAGATAGATAGATAGATAGATAGATAGATAGATAGATAGATAGATAGATAGATAGATAGATATGAACAGACTGGGAGATAGATAGATAGATAGATAGATAGATAGATAGATAGATAGATAGATAGATAGATAGATAGATAGATAGATAGATATGAACAGACTGGGAGATAGATAGATAAATAGATAGATAGATAGATAGATAGATAGATAGATAGATAGATAGATAGATATGAACAGACTGGGAGATAGATAGATAGATAGATAGATAGATAGATATGAACAGACTGGGAGATAGATAGATAGATAGATAGATAGATAGATAGATATGAACAGACTGGGAGATAGATAGATAGATAGATAGATAGATAGATAGATAGATATGAACAGACTGGGAGATAGATAGATAGATAGATAGATAGATAGATAGATATGAACAGACTGGGAGATAGATAGATAGATAGATAGATAGATAGATAGATAGATAGATATGAACAGATAGATAGATAGATAGATAGATAGATAGATAGATAGATAGATAGATAGATAGATAGATAGATAGATAGATATGAACAGACTGGGAGATAGATAGATAGATAGATAGATAGATAGATAGATAGATAGATAGATAGATAGATAGATAGATAGATAGATATGAACAGATAGATAGATAGATAGATAGATAGATAGATAGATAGATAGATATGAACAGATAGATAGATAGATAAATAGATAGATAGATAGATAGATAGATATGAACAGACTGGGAGATAGATAGATAGATAGATAGATAGATAGATAGATAGATAGATAGATAGATAGATAGATAGATAGATATGAACAGACTGGGAGATAGATAGATAGATAGATAGATAGATAGATAGATAGATAGATAGATAGATAGATAGATATGAACAGATAGATAGATAGATAGATAGATAGATAGATAGATAGATAGATAGATAGATAGATAGATAGATAGATAGATAGATAGATAGATAGATAGATAGATATGAACAGACTGGGAGATAGATAGATAGATAGATAGATAGATAGATAGATAGATATGAACAGATAGATAGATAGATAAATAGATAGATAGATAGATAGATAGATAGATAGATAGATAGATATGAACAGACTGGGAGATAGATAGATAGATAGATAGATAGATAGATAGATAGATAGATAGATAGATATGAACAGACTGGGAGATAGATAGATAGATAAATAGATAGATAGATAGATAGATAGATAGATAGATAGATAGATAGATAGATAGATAGATAGATAGATAGATATGAACAGATAGATAGATAGATAGATAGATAGATAGATAGATAGATAGATAGATAGATAGATAGATAGATAGATAGATATGAACAGACTGGGAGATAGATAGATAGATAGATAGATAGATAGATAGATAGATAGATAGATAGATAGATAGATAGATATGAACAGATAGATAGATAGATAAATAGATAGATAGATAGATAGATAGATAGATAGATAGATAGATAGATAGATATGAACAGACTGGGAGATAGATAGATAGATAGATAGATAGATAGATAGATAGATAGATAGATAGATAGATAGATAGATAGATAGATAGATAGATATGAACAGACTGGGAGATAGATAGATAGATAGATAGATAGATAGATAGATAGATAGATAGATAGATAGATAGATATGAACAGACTGATAGATAGATAGATAGATAGATAGATAGATAGATAGATAGATAGATAGATAGATAGATAGATAGATAGATAGATAGATAGATAGATATGAACAGACTGGGAGATAGATAGATAGATAGATAGATAGATAGATAGATAGATAGATAGATAGATAGATAGATAGATAGATAGATAGATAGATAGATAGATAGATAGATATGAACAGACTGGGAGATAGATAGATAAATAGATAGATAGATAGATAGATAGATAGATAGATAGATAGATAGATAGATAGATAGATAGATATGAACAGACTGGGAGATAGATAGATAGATAGATAGATAGATAGATAGATAGATAGATAGATAGATAGATAGATAGATAGATAAATAGATAGATAGATAGATATGAACAGACTGGGAGATAGATAGATAGATAGATAGATAGATAGATAGATAGATAGATAGATAGATAGATAGATAGATAGATAGATATGAACAGATAGATAGATAGATAGATAGATAGATAGATAGATAGATAGATAGATAGATAGATAGATAGATAGATAGATAGATAGATATGAACAGACTGGGAGATAGATAGATAGATAGATAGATAGATAGATAGATAGATAGATAGATAGATAGATAGATAGATAGATATGAACAGATAGATAGATAGATAAATAGATAGATAGATAGATAGATAGATAGATAGATAGATAGATATGAACAGACTGGGAGATAGATAGATAGATAGATAGATAGATAGATAGATAGATAGATAGATAGATAGATAGATAGATAGATAGATAGATATGAACAGACTGGGAGATAGATAGATAGATAGATAGATAGATAGATAGATAGATATGAACAGATAGATAGATAGATAGATAGATAGATAGATAGATAGATAGATAGATAGATAGATAGATAGATAGATATTAACAGACTGGGAGATAGATAGATAGATAGATAGATAGATAGATAGATAGATAGATAGATAGATAGATAGATATGAACAGATAGATAGATAGATAAATAGATAGATAGATAGATAGATAGATAGATAGATAGATAGATAGATAGATATGAACAGACTGGGAGATAGATAGATAGATAGATAGATAGATAGATAGATAGATAGATAGATAGATAGATAGATAGATAGATATGAACAGACTGGGAGATAGATAGATAGATAGATAGATAGATAGATAGATAGATAGATAGATAGATAGATAGATAGATAGATAGATAGATAGATAGATATGAACAGACTGATAGATAGATAGATAGATAGATAGATAGATAGATAGATAGATAGATAGATAGATAGATAGATATGAACAGACTGGGAGATAGATAGATAGATAGATATGAACAGACTGGGAGATAGATAGATAGATAGATAGATAGATAGATAGATAGATAGATAGATAGATAGATAGATAGATAGATAGATAGATATGAACAGACTGGGAGATAGATAGATAGATAGATAGATAGATAGATAGATAGATAGATAGATAGATAGATAGATAGATAGATAGATAGATATGAACAGACTGGGAGATAGATAGATAAATAGATAGATAGATAGATAGATAGATAGATAGATATGAACAGACTGGGAGATAGATAGATAGATAGATAGATAGATAGATAGATAGATAGATAGATAGATAGATAGATAGATAGATAGATAGATATGAACAGACTGGGAGATAGATAGATAGATAGATAGATAGATAGATAGATAGATAGATAGATAGATAGATAGATAGATAGATATGAACAGACTGGGAGATAGATAGATAGATAGATAGATAGATAGATAGATAGATAGATAGATATGAACAGACTGGGAGATAGATAGATAGATAGATAGATAGATAGATAGATAGATAGATAGATAGATAGATAGATAGATAGATAGATAGATAGATAGATAGATATGAACAGACTGGGAAATAGATAGATAGATAGATAGATAGATAGATAGATAGATAGATAGATAGATAGATAGATAGATAGATAGATAGATAGATAGATATGAACAGACTGGGAGATAGATAGATAGATAGATATGAACAGACTGGGAGATAGATAGATAGATAGATAGATAGATAGATAGATAGATAGATAGATAGATAGATAGATAGATAGATAGATAGATAGATAGATAGATATGAACAGACTGGGAGATAGATAGATAGATAGATAGATAGATAGATAGATAGATAGATAGATAGATAGATAGATAGATAGATAGATAGATAGATAGATAGATAGATATGAACAGACTGGGAGATAGATAGATAAATAGATAGATAGATAGATAGATAGATAGATAGATAGATAGATAGATAGATAGATAGATATGAACAGACTGGGAGATAGATAGATAGATAGATAGATAGATAGATAGATAGATAGATATGAACAGACTGGGATATAGATAGATAGATAGATAGATAGATAGATAGATAGATAGATAGATATGAACAGACTGGGAGATAGATAGATAGATAGATAGATAGATAGATAGATAGATAGATATGAACAGACTGGGAGATAGATAGATAGATAGATAGATAGATAGATAGATAGATATGAACAGACTGGGAGATAGATAGATAGATAGATAGATAGATAGATAGATAGATAGATAGATAGATAGATAGATAGATAGATAGATAGATAGATAGATATGAACAGACTGGGAGATAGATAGATAGATAGATAGATAGATAGATAGATAGATAGATAGATAGATAGATAGATAGATATGAACAGACTGGGAGATAGATAGATAGATAGATAGATAGATAGATAGATAGATAGATAGATAGATAGATAGATAGATAGATAGATAGATAGATAGATATGAACAGACTGGGAAATAGATAGATAGATAGATAGATAGATAGATAGATAGATAGATAGATAGATAGATAGATAGATAGATAGATAGATAGATAGATATGAACAGACTGGGAGATAGATAGATAGATAGATATGAACAGACTGGGAGATAGATAGATAGATAGATAGATAGATAGATAGATAGATAGATAGATAGATAGATAGATAGATAAATAGATAGATAGATAGATAGATAGATAGATAGATAGATAGATATGAACAGACTGGGAGATAGATAGATAGATAGATAGATAGATAGATAGATAGATAGATAGATAGATAGATATGAACAGATAGATAGATAGATAGATAGATAGATAGATACATAGATAGATAGATAGATAGATATGAACAGACTGGGAGATAGATAGATAGATAGATAGATAGATAGATAGATAGATAGATAGATAGATAGATAGATAGATATGAACAGATAGATAGATAGATAGATAGATAGATAGATAGATAGATAGATAGATAGATAGATAGATAGATAGATAGATATGAACAGACTGGGAGATAGATAGATAGATAGATAGATAGATAGATAGATAGATAGATAGATAGATAGATAGATAGATAGATAGATAGATATGAACAGATAGATAGATAGATAGATAGATAGATAGATAGATAGATAGATATGAACAGATAGATAGATAGATAAATAGATAGATAGATAGATAGATAGATATGAACAGACTGGGAGATAGATAGATAGATAGATAGATAGATAGATAGATAGATAGATAGATAGATAGATATGAACAGACTGGGAGATAGATAGATAGATAGATAGATAGATAGATAGATAGATAGATAGATAGATAGATAGATAGATAGATAGATAGATAGATAGACATGAACAGATAGATAGATAGATAGATAGATAGATAGATAGATAGATAGATAGATAGATAGATAGATAGATAGATAGATAGATATGAACAGACTGGGAGATAGATAGATAGATAGATAGATAGATAGATAGATAGATAGATAGATATGAACAGATAGATAGATAGATAAATAGATAGATAGATAGATAGATAGATAGATATGAACAGACTGGGAGATAGATAGATAGATAGATAGATAGATAGATAGATAGATAGATAGATAGATATGAACAGACTGGGAGATAGATAGATAGATAGATAGATAGATAGATAGATAGATAGATAGATAGATAGATAGATAGATAGATATGAACAGATAGATAGATAGATAGATAGATAGATAGATAGATAGATAGATAGATAGATAGATAGATAGATAGATAGATATGAACAGACTGGGAGATAGATAGATAGATAGATAGATAGATAGATAGATAGATAGATAGATAGATAGATAGATAGATAGATAGATAGATAGATAGATAGATAGATATGAACAGATAGATAGATAGATAAATAGATAGATAGATAGATAGATAGATAGATAGATAGATAGATATGAACAGACTGGGAGATAGATAGATAGATAGATAGATAGATAGATAGATAGATAGATAGATAGATAGATAGATATGAACAGACTGGGAGATAGATAGATAGATAGATAGATAGATAGATAGATAGATAGATAGATAGATAGATAGATATGAACAGACTGATAGATAGATAGATAGATAGATAGATAGATAGATAGATAGATAGATAGATAGATAGATAGATAGATAGATAGATAGATAGATAGATAGATAGATATGAACAGACTGGGAGATAGATAGATAGATAGATAGATAGATAGATAGATAGATAGATAGATAGATAGATAGATAGATAGATAGATAGATAGATAGATAGATAGATAGATAGATAGATAGATATGAACAGACTGGGAGATAGATAGATAAATAGATAGATAGATAGATAGATAGATAGATAGATAGATAGATAGATAGATAGATATATATGAACAGACTGGGAGATAGATAGATAGATAGATAGATAGATAGATAGATAGATAGATAGATATGAACAGACTGGGAGATAGATAGATAGATAGATAGATAGATAGATAGATAGATAGATAGATAAATAGATAGATAGATAGATATGAACAGACTGGGAGATAGATAGATAGATAGATAGATAGATAGATAGATAGATAGATAGATAGATAGATAGATAGATATGAACAGATAGATAGATATATAGATAGATAGATAGATAGATAGATAGATAGATAGATAGATAGATAGATAGATATGAACAGATAGATAGATATATAGATAGATAGATAGATAGATAGATAGATAGATAGATAGATAGATAGATAGATAGATATGAACAGACTGGGAGATAGATAGATAGATAGATAGATAGATAGATAGATAGATAGATAGATAGATAGATAGATAGATAGATATGAACAGATAGATAGATAGATAAATAGATAGATAGATAGATAGATAGATAGATAGATATGAACAGACTGGGAGATAGATAGATAGATAGATAGATAGATAGATAGATAGATAGATAGATAGATAGATAGATAGATAGATAGATATGAACAGACTGGGAGATAGATAGATAGATAGATAGATAGATAGATAGATATGAACAGATAGATAGATAGATAGATAGATAGATAGATAGATAGATAGATAGATAGATAGATAGATAGATAGATAGATATTAACAGACTGGGAGATAGATAGATAGATAGATAGATAGATAGATAGATAGATAGATAGATAGATAGATAGATAGATAGATATGAACAGATAGATAGATAGATAAATAGATAGATAGATAGATAGATAGATAGATAGATAGATAGATAGATAGATATGAACAGACTGGGAGATAGATAGATAGATAGATAGATAGATAGATAGATAGATAGATAGATAGATAGATAGATAGATAGATAGATAGATATGAACAGACTGGGAGATAGATAGATAGATAGATAGATAGATAGATAGATAGATAGATAGATAGATAGATAGATAGATAGATAGATAGATAGATAGATAGATATGAACAGACTGATAGATAGATAGATAGATAGATAGATAGATAGATAGATAGATAGATAGATAGATAGATAGATAGATAGATAGATAGATAGATATGAACAGACTGGGAGATAGATAGATAGATAGATAGATAGATAGATAGATAGATAGATAGATAGATAGATAGATAGATAGATAGATAGATAGATATGAACAGACTGGGAAATAGATAGATAGATAGATAGATAGATAGATAGATAGATAGATAGATAGATAGATAGATAGATAGATAGATATGAACAGACTGGGAGATAGATAGATAGATAGATAGATATGAACAGACTGGGAGATAGATAGATAGATAGATAGATAGATAGATAGATAGATAGATAGATAGATAGATAGATAGATAGATAGATAGATAGATAGATAGATATGAACAGACTGGGAGATAGATAGATAGATAGATAGATAGATAGATAGATAGATAGATAGATAGATAGATAGATAGATAGATAGATATGAACAGACTGGGAGATAGATAGATAAATAGATAGATAGATAGATAGATAGATAGATAGATATGAACAGACTGGGAGATAGATAGATAGATAGATAGATAGATAGATAGATAGATAGATAGATAGATATGAACAGACTGGGAGATAGATAGATAGATAGATAGATAGATAGATAGATAGATAGATAGATAGATAGATAGATAGATAGATAGATAGATAGATATGAACAGACTGGGAGATAGATAGATAGATAGATAGATAGATAGATAGATAGATATGAACAGACTGGGAGATAGATAGATAGATAGATAGATAGATAGATAGATAGATAGATAGATAGATAGATAGATAGATAGATAGATATGAACAGACTGGGAAATAGATAGATAGATAGATAGATAGATAGATAGATAGATAGATAGATAGATAGATAGATAGATAGATAGATATGAACAGACTGGGAGATAGATAGATAGATAGATATGAACAGACTGGGAGATAGATAGATAGATAGATAGATAGATAGATAGATAGATAGATAGATAGATAGATAGATAGATAGATAGATAGATAGATAGATAGATATGAACAGACTGGGAGATAGATAGATAGATAGATAGATAGATAGATAGATAGATAGATAGATAGATAGATAGATAGATAGATAGATAGATAGATATGAACAGACTGGGAGATAGATAGATAAATAGATAGATAGATAGATAGATAGATAGATAGATAGATAGATAGATAGATAGATAGATATGAACAGACTGGGAGATAGATAGATAGATAGATAGATAGATAGATAGATAGATAGATAGATAGATAGATAGATAGATATGAACAGACTGGGAGATAGATAGATAGATAGATAGATAGATAGATATGAACAGACTGGGAGATAGATAGATAGATAGATAGATAGATAGATAGATAGATAGATAGATAGATATGAACAGACTGGGAGATAGATAGATAGATAGATAGATAGATAGATAGATAGATAGATAGATATGAACAGACTGGGAGATAGATAGATAGATAGATAGATAGATAGATAGATAGATAGATAGATAGATAGATAGATAGATATGAACAGATAGATAGATAGATAGATAGATAGATAGATAGATAGATAGATATGAACAGACTGGGAGATAGATAGATAGATAGATAGATAGATAGATAGATAGATAGATAGATAGATAGATATGAACAGATAGATAGATAGATAGATAGATAGATAGATATGAACAGATAGATAGATAGATAAATAGATAGATAGATAGATAGATAGATATGAACAGACTGGGGGATAGATAGATAGATAGATAGATAGATAGATAGATAGATAGATAGATAGATAGATAGATAGATAGATAGATAGATAGATAGATAGATAGATAGATAGATAGATATGAACAGACTGGGAGATAGATAGATAGATAGATAGATAGATAGATAGATAGATAGATAGATAGATAGATAGATAGATAGATAGATATGAACAGATAGATAGATAGATAGATAGATAGATAGATAGATAGATAGATAGATAGATAGATAGATAGATATGAACAGACTGGGAGATAGATAGATTGATAGATAGATAGATAGATAGATATGAACAGATAGATAGATAGATAAATAGATAGATAGATAGATAGATAGATAGATAGATATGAACAGACTGGGAGATAGATAGATAGATAGATAGATAGATAGATAGATAGATAGATAGATAGATAGATAGATAGATAGATATGAACAGACTGGGAGATAGATAGATAGATAGATAGATAGATAGATAGATAGATAGATAGATAGATAGATAGATAGATAGATAGATAGATAGATATGAACAGATAGATAGATAGATAGATAGATAGATAGATAGATAGATAGATAGATAGATAGATAGATAGATATGAACAGACTGGGAGATAGATAGATAGATAGATAGATAGATAGATAGATAGATAGATAGATAGATAGATAGATAGATAGATAGATATGAACAGATAGATAGATAGATAAATAGATAGATAGATAGATAGATAGATAGATAGATAGATAGATAGATAGATAGATATGAACAGACTGGGAGATAGATAGATAGATAGATAGATAGATAGATAGATAGATAGATAGATAGATAGATAGATAGATAGATAGATAGATAGATATGAACAGACTGGGAGATAGATAGATAGATAGATAGATAGATAGATAGATAGATAGATAGATAGATAGATAGATAGATAGATATGAACAGACTGATAGATAGATAGATAGATAGATAGATAGATAGATAGATAGATAGATAGATAGATATGAACAGACTGGGAGATAGATAGATAGATAGATAGATAGATAGATAGATAGATAGATAGATAGATAGATAGATAGATAGATAGATAGATAGATATGAACAGACTGGGAGATAGATAGATAAATAGATAGATAGATAGATAGATAGATAGATAGATAGATAGATAGATAGATAGATAGATAGATAGATATGAACAGACTGGGAGATAGATAGATAGATAGATAGATAGATAGATAGATAGATAGATATGAACAGATAGATAGATAGATAGATAGATAGATAGATAGATAGATAGATAGATAGATAGATAGATAGATATGAACAGACTGGGAGATAGATAGATAGATAGATAGATAGATAGATAGATAGATAGATAGATAGATAGATAGATAGATAGATAGATAGATAGATATGAACAGATAGATAGATAGATAAATAGATAGATAGATAGATAGATAGATAGATAGATAGATAGATAGATAGATATGAACAGACTGGGAGATAGATAGATAGATAGATAGATAGATAGATAGATAGATAGATAGATAGATAGATAGATAGATAGATAGATAGATAGATAGATAGATAGATAGATATGAACAGACTGGGAGATAGATAGATAGATAGATAGATAGATAGATAGATAGATAGATAGATAGATAGATAGATAGATATGAACAGACTGATAGATAGATAGATAGATAGATAGATAGATAGATAGATAGATAGATAGATAGATAGATAGATAGATATGAACAGACTGGGAGATAGATAGATAGATAGATAGATAGATAGATAGATAGATAGATAGATAGATAGATAGATAGATATGAACAGACTGGGAGATAGATAGATAAATAGATAGATAGATAGATAGATAGATAGATAGATAGATAGATAGATAGATAGATAGATAGATAGATAGATAGATATGAACAGACTGGGAGATAGATAGATAGATAGATAGATAGATAGATAGATAGATAGATAGATAGATAGATAGATAGATAGATATGAACAGACTGGGAGATAGATAGATAGATAGATAGATAGATAGATAGATAGATAGATAGATAGATAGATAAATAGATAGATAGATAGATATGAACAGACTGGGAGATAGATAGATAGATAGATAGATAGATAGATAGATAGATAGATAGATAGATAGATAGATAGATATGAACAGATAGATAGATAGATAGATAGATAGATAGATAGATAGATAGATAGATAGATAGATAGATAGATAGATATGAACAGACTGGGAAATAGATAGATAGATAGATAGATAGATAGATAGATAGATAGATAGATAGATAGATAGATAGATAGATAGATATGAACAGACTGGGAGATAGATAGATAGATAGATAGATATGAACAGACTGGGAGATAGATAGATAGATAGATAGATAGATAGATAGATAGATAGATAGATAGATAGATAGATAGATAGATAGATAGATAGATAGATAGATATGAACAGACTGGGAGATAGATAGATAGATAGATAGATAGATAGATAGATAGATAGATAGATAGATAGATAGATAGATAGATAGATATGAACAGACTGGGAGATAGATAGATAAATAGATAGATAGATAGATAGATAGATAGATAGATATGAACAGACTGGGAGATAGATAGATAGATAGATAGATAGATAGATAGATAGATAGATAGATAGATATGAACAGACTGGGAGATAGATAGATAGATAGATAGATAGATAGATAGATAGATAGATAGATAGATAGATAGATAGATAGATAGATAGATAGATATGAACAGACTGGGAGATAGATAGATAGATAGATAGATAGATAGATAGATAGATATGAACAGACTGGGAGATAGATAGATAGATAGATAGATAGATAGATAGATAGATAGATAGATAGATAGATAGATAGATAGATAGATATGAACAGACTGGGAAATAGATAGATAGATAGATAGATAGATAGATAGATAGATAGATAGATAGATAGATAGATAGATAGATAGATATGAACAGACTGGGAGATAGATAGATAGATAGATATGAACAGACTGGGAGATAGATAGATAGATAGATAGATAGATAGATAGATAGATAGATAGATAGATAGATAGATAGATAGATAGATAGATAGATAGATAGATATGAACAGACTGGGAGATAGATAGATAGATAGATAGATAGATAGATAGATAGATAGATAGATAGATAGATAGATAGATAGATAGATAGATAGATATGAACAGACTGGGAGATAGATAGATAAATAGATAGATAGATAGATAGATAGATAGATAGATAGATAGATAGATAGATAGATAGATATGAACAGACTGGGAGATAGATAGATAGATAGATAGATAGATAGATAGATAGATAGATAGATAGATAGATAGATAGATATGAACAGACTGGGAGATAGATAGATAGATAGATAGATAGATAGATATGAACAGACTGGGAGATAGATAGATAGATAGATAGATAGATAGATAGATAGATAGATAGATAGATATGAACAGACTGGGAGATAGATAGATAGATAGATAGATAGATAGATAGATAGATAGATAGATATGAACAGACTGGGAGATAGATAGATAGATAGATAGATAGATAGATAGATAGATAGATAGATAGATAGATAGATAGATATGAACAGATAGATAGATAGATAGATAGATAGATAGATAGATAGATAGATATGAACAGACTGGGAGATAGATAGATAGATAGATAGATAGATAGATAGATAGATAGATAGATAGATAGATATGAACAGATAGATAGATAGATAGATAGATAGATAGATATGAACAGATAGATAGATAGATAAATAGATAGATAGATAGATAGATAGATATGAACAGACTGGGGGATAGATAGATAGATAGATAGATAGATAGATAGATAGATAGATAGATAGATAGATAGATAGATAGATAGATAGATAGATAGATAGATAGATAGATAGATATGAACAGACTGGGAGATAGATAGATAGATAGATAGATAGATAGATAGATAGATAGATAGATAGATAGATAGATAGATAGATAGATATGAACAGATAGATAGATAGATAGATAGATAGATAGATAGATAGATAGATAGATAGATAGATAGATAGATATGAACAGACTGGGAGATAGATAGATTGATAGATAGATAGATAGATAGATATGAACAGATAGATAGATAGATAAATAGATAGATAGATAGATAGATAGATAGATAGATATGAACAGACTGGGAGATAGATAGATAGATAGATAGATAGATAGATAGATAGATAGATAGATAGATAGATAGATAGATAGATATGAACAGACTGGGAGATAGATAGATAGATAGATAGATAGATAGATAGATAGATAGATAGATAGATAGATAGATAGATAGATAGATAGATAGATATGAACAGATAGATAGATAGATAGATAGATAGATAGATAGATAGATAGATAGATAGATAGATAGATATGAACAGACTGGGAGATAGATAGATAGATAGATAGATAGATAGATAGATAGATAGATAGATAGATAGATAGATAGATAGATATGAACAGATAGATAGATAGATAAATAGATAGATAGATAGATAGATAGATAGATAGATAGATAGATAGATAGATAGATATGAACAGACTGGGAGATAGATAGATAGATAGATAGATAGATAGATAGATAGATAGATAGATAGATAGATAGATAGATAGATAGATAGATAGATAGATATGAACAGACTGGGAGATAGATAGATAGATAGATAGATAGATAGATAGATAGATAGATAGATAGATAGATAGATAGATATGAACAGACTGATAGATAGATAGATAGATAGATAGATAGATAGATAGATAGATAGATAGATAGATATGAACAGACTGGGAGATAGATAGATAGATAGATAGATAGATAGATAGATAGATAGATAGATAGATAGATAGATAGATAGATAGATAGATAGATATGAACAGACTGGGAGATAGATAGATAAATAGATAGATAGATAGATAGATAGATAGATAGATAGATAGATAGATAGATAGATAGATAGATAGATATGAACAGACTGGGAGATAGATAGATAGATAGATAGATAGATAGATAGATAGATAGATATGAACAGATAGATAGATAGATAGATAGATAGATAGATAGATAGATAGATAGATAGATAGATAGATAGATATGAACAGACTGGGAGATAGATAGATAGATAGATAGATAGATAGATAGATAGATAGATAGATAGATAGATAGATAGATAGATAGATAGATATGAACAGATAGATAGATAGATAAATAGATAGATAGATAGATAGATAGATAGATAGATAGATAGATAGATAGATAGATATGAACAGACTGGGAGA